>JAIXND010000779.1:3831522-3848733 GCA_023646645.1 Varanus salvator macromaculatus | reverse complement strand
TTAGAGAAACCAAGTGCAGCCCATGAATGCATTCGCTACAGAGTTTGCTGGTGTATGAGGCACATTAAGAGAGATCAGGAAGCACCATTTCAAAACGTTGCTAGTTTTAATTTTTAAAAGTCATGAACCTTCATATGTCTATCAAGTTGGACTAACAGCCAAAAAAAAGTCTGGGGAAATTTCTACAGCCTTTCAGAAGGAGTGGAATTAATTTCTAAATACCATCAAAATTTCAATGACTGCTTCCAAGTGTTTAGGCAACAAGCATGTGCAAGAATGGCAAATTCCCATTACTCAGGTAGCAGGGCTGGCAAATTTTTGTTCTTGAGACCCTGGAGAGCCACATTCAACAGAATGGCCAGTAGTGAAATAGAGGACCACTGTGTAAGGTGGTATCTGTCTAGGTTCTAGAAATATTTTGGACTTCTGAGTGCTAGCATGGAAGGTTTAGGAACCCAAACAATATAGCCACCTTGATTTTTCCAGTTCTGTCCTTCAGAAATTTAAAAACCAGTTTGATGAATACTTGAGAAATACTTAAAAGTAATTGGTAGTGTAAACATTAGCAGGAAGAATACCTATCTGAAGAATCATTTGTAACAAATGTGGAATAGGAAATTGGAAGATCATCACTGTGATATTTTTGGTTCTGATGTTTCATTCTAATGGGATGGCTTTAACTCTCCATGTGACTAAGCACATTGTGATGGAAGCCATTACTGGATTTTATTATTTGTGCTGTTTGGATTTTACTGTGGACTTTTTTGATTGTCTTACTTGTACTACATCTTTGAAACTTGGTTTAAAAATTTTTGTACATCACCTGAAGAACCATGTTATGAGGTTATTAATATATATAAATAATAGCTAAATAAATAAAATATCTAACAAAAGATTAGATAGGGTTTTTAAAACAATGCAAAATGCCCTTTCAAGTAATTTTGTTCACTTGGTAATGAGTCATGAGTCTCTACAAAAATCATGTTAACTTTTTTTCTGTAAACTGCTGTACTTAAAGGAAAACTTAGAAATACCACTGTAAATTGACTAAGCATCCACAAAGTCTAATTTTGTTCCCAAAGCTGTCGACCTTGCAGTTTCATTCTTGACAACACTGGAAACAGTACTGCTTTGTTGTTGTTGCTATCATAATTGATGCCACTCTCCAAAATTTCCTGTGATGTGGTTAGAATAATTCTTACATTATAGAGCAAAACAAGTACTTTAAACTCAAGCTAATTTTAAGCAAGTTGCTTCTTGCCAACTTAAGTGGCTGATTGTGATTAAGCAATGTGCACCAACACAAGACAACTTGGAGATTAAAGCAATGATAAATGACCTAAAATTCTATGTATTGTAATGGGTGAGATTATGAGTATGCATATGCTCAAGTGTTTCAATAATGTCAGTGAGACTTAAAATGCTGGGTCCATTTCTTTCATCAGCAGCAACTGAAACTGTCCCCAAAACACATGGTTAAACAGTGAAGATTCCACAGCAAATGGTACCTTCCTTCTTAAAGGGGATAAAGGCAGGTTGCTCCCCTGGAACTGTCGTTCTTCGAGTGGCTATCTGTGCATCACACATATGGGTGCTGTGCCTGCACAGTGCCTGTAGCCGGAAGATTTAAAAGCTTAATGGTTTTGGCGGGAACTCTGCACCCCTCCCCCTCCACAGTATAAGAAGGCGGAGTGCCCACCATTTCCTCAGTCTACTGAAGACCAACTGTTCACCCCTAAGCAGGAGCATTATTACAGAGCACCTGCTCAACACTAAGCAGATATATACATAGAAATATATATGCAGAGAACCAATCTACGGATCCGTCATCAAGGAAAAAACACACTACCGTAGAAATCCAGTCATCAACACCGAGTTGGGCCAGTGGGTGCGTTGTGTGGGTTGTACAGGGGAGCAACCTGCCTTTCTTCATCATGGCCTCTGTGCATCACACATATGGGTGATTAGCAAGTTTATCAGACCTGGAGGCGGGGCGGTGTCATTGGAGAACAGAAGAAAGGACTGCCCGACCAAAGGAGCAGTCCTGTCTGGCATGCACATCAAGGCGGTAATGTCTGGCAAAAGTGCAAGGAGTAGTCCAAGTGGCAGCCTTGCATATGTCCTGGATCGGAATGCCAGCAGAATAGGCAGAAGAAGCTGCAACAGCCCTTGTGGAATGTCCTCTGGGCATGACAGGTAAGCCCAACTTAGCAAGTTGATATGCCAGCTCCATGGTCTGTACAATCCATTTTGAAAGTCTTTGGGATCCAATAGGAGATCCCTTGTCGTGTTCTGAATATTTAATGAAAAGCTGGCTAGTTTTGCGAAAGGGGTCTGTGCGAGATCTGTAGAAAGCAAGGCAGCGACGAATGTCAAGAGAGTGTAGTGATCGCTCTATAGGTGTAGATGAAGTAGGGAAGAAGACTGGTAAAATAATGTCTTGATTGACATGGAAAGGTGACATGACTTTCGGTAAGAATGCTGGGACAGTACGGAGAACAACCTTCTCCTTATGGAAATTGAGATGAGGGTCTACACGGAGCGCACAGAGCTCGCTGGCCCTTTTAGCCAATGTGATAGTGATGAGAAAGGCAGTCTTCCAGGACAAGAGGTGTAAGTCGGTAGTTGCCAAGGGCTCAAAAGGAGGCCTGGTAAGCACTTGCAGAACAACAGAGAGGTTCCAAGTCGGAATAATTGGTCTAATTTGTAGCTGAAGATTCTGCAGTCCTTTAAGGAATCGACGAATGAGGACATTAGAAAATACCGATGAGCCTGTCACTTGGCCATGGTAGTGAGAAATTGCTGCAATGTAAACCTTGATGGATGAGGGTTTCAGTCCAGTCTGATGTAATGACAGGAGAAATTGAAGAATATTTTCAATGGAGGCTGAGTGAGCAAAGAAGTTATCGGATTCAGCAAAAAATGTGAAGTGCCTCCATTTAGCCGCATAAGAGAGGTGGGTCATAGGTCTTGGCACAGACTAGAGAATGAACTGAATATCAGGATGTAGAGCATTCGGATCCAATGAAACGTTTGTCAGTATCGAGGGAGAATGAGTAGTAGTGTCCGGACGCCACTGGGTCAGTGTCGGGACCGCGGGAGCCATCGGTACCGAAGGAGCACTGTGACTCATCAAATGAGCCAGGCTGTTAGATTGAGTGAAGGAAGATCCGGGTGACGTACAGCCCCATTCTGCTGAGTGATTAGATGAGGTATGAGAGGCAGTCACCAAAAGGTGTTGCCGGACAGATGGAGAACAGTAGAGAACCATGGTTGGTGGGGCCACCAGGGAGTGACAAGAATTCCCTGAGCGTCGTCGAAGGTGATCTTGGTGAGAGTTCTTATAATAAGTGGTATCGGGGGGAACGCATAAAAGAACATGTTCATCCATGGGATCATTAGCGCATCCCCCCTCGAACCCAGGCCGATGCCTGCTCAGGAGCAGTATGCCCTGCATACCGTGTTTGCATGAATGGTGAACAGATCTATGTCTGGAGGGCCCCAAGTCTGAAATTGGTGATGGCAGATCTGATGATCTAATTCCCATTCATGGGTCATCGACATCTGTCTGCTGAGTGCGTCTGCCTCCTTGTTGTTGGTACTGGCTAGGTGAACGGTGAGGAGGGTTATTTCCCTCGGGATGCACCAGTCCCACAGTTCCATAGCCAGGTGAGCCAGAAAGGCAGACTTGTTCATTCCACCTTATTTGTTTATATAGAATACAGTTACAATGTTGTTGGAGGCAACTTGAACAATTTGTCCCCAAAGAGTGCTCTTGAATGACTGAAGGGCTTTGAAGACTGCCAGCAGTTCTAGGTAATTGATGTGCTTGGTGGTCTCTTGATAGTCCCAGGTGCCCTGTGTACGGAGGCCTGCACACAGGGCTCCCCACCCGGTGAGGGAGGCATCGGTGAACAAAGTCAGTGTTGGGTGAGGCGGGCGGAATGGAATGCTGACAGACAGATTGTTCTGTATAGCCCACCATGATAAAGTCTGGAGAATGGAAGTCGGGAGATGGAGGAGCCGGTGGGGTGAGTCTCGTTGAGGCTGGAAGACGCTGTAGAACTATAGTTGGAGGGCCTCATCCGTAGTCTGGCATGCAGGACCACAGAGACCATGGAAGTCATGTGTCTGAGGAGTTTCTGCACCGATAGTGCTGGAACAGTTCTGTCCATGTGGATTTGTTGAATGGATACATGAAGGTTGTCTTGAGGAAGGAAGGCTTCACTATTGTAGAGTCGGGATTGGCTCCAATGAAATCAATGATCTGTGAAGGAACAAGGCATTATTTTTCGTGGTTAATACACAGTCCCAAATCATCTAAGAGGGTACAAGTAGTCCAACTCGATGATCGAAGGCCTTTTCTAGAAGAGAAGACAGTCAACCAGTCATCCAGGTAAGGGTACACTTGAATTCCCTGGAGCCGGAGATGTGCACACACCAGGGCCATGCATTTAAGTAAAGACCTGAAGAACAGTAGCCAGTCCAAATGGTAAAACATTATATTCAAACAGGTTGGAACTGACCGTAAATCGAAGAAGACACCTGTAAGATGGATGGATGCTGATATGAAAATAAGTATCTTTTAAGTCCAGAGAAGTGAACCAATCCTCTCTCCTGAGCAACAGAAGAATGTTTTGAAGGGTGGTCATCTGAAACTTTTTAGTTTTGATTGATTTGTTGACACCACGTAAGACCAATATCGGACAAAGACCACTGCCACATTTAGGAACTGTGAAATATCTCGAGTAGAAACCATGTAACCCCTCAGAGCGTGTAAGTTGTCAGATTGCTCCCTTACAAAGAAGCTGTTGAACTTCGTCTTTGAGAACCTATGACAGAGGTGTAAATCGGATCGGTCCCAATTGGGGTATGGTATCAAACTCGATTCTGTAACCATGCTCCACAATGGATAAAACCCACTGATCAGATGTAATGGACTCCCAAATGGGGAGTTGACTTTGCAGTCGATCCCCAAAAGGAAGATGGGAGGATGGGTTGAGGAGATGAGAAGAGGCTTGCTCAGCCTGTCAGCGCTGGCATTTGTCCGAATCTGGTCGGTGGCAGCTCTGTTGAAAATGCTGTGGTGGTTACTTCCAGTGCTGCTGACGAGGCTGAAATTGCTGCCGGCCAGAGAATTGTGTATAGGGTTGATACCGATTCGATGGATGGGACCAAGGCCACTTACGTCGAGACTGGTTGGGGACTTCCATTTGATGAGCTGTCACCTGCGATTCATGAATCGTCTTCACCTTGTGGTCTGTCTTAGCACTGAATAACTTCGAGCCATCGAAGGGCATATTCTCGATGCAGCGCTTTGTTTCATCTGGAAAGTTGCAGTTCCAGAGCCAGGCATGGCGACGGAGAGCTACAGCACCAATGAGAGCCCTTGAGTCGCAATCGACATGGTGTATCACCGTGGAGAGTTGTTGGACCGCCACCTGCATTGCCTTTTTGGTGAAAATTCAGGCCAGGTCTCTCTGCTGTTCCAGAAAACGCTGTGATATTTTTGAATTTTTGCATAAGAAAATTTTATTTATTTATTTCTTTATTTAAAACATTTGTATGCCGCCCCCATTGCAACAAAGCCTCGGGGTGGCTCACAACACTACATCCAGATCCATCCGACTTCGGGGGTGGACCAACACAATCGGGTCCGCACCCTTACAGAGGGAAAGGCCACTTTTGAGCTCAAACCTCACGAGAAAATATTGATAGCAGGCCAGCATCGCCTCATAATTCGAAATCCAGGGGCCGAGACCTGTTGCGGCGTAAATATGGCGAGCCAACATGTCGATCTTCTGCCCTTCTTTATTGTGAGGAGTGGTGTGTTCCCTCGACTTGTGGCCTTGAGACAACTCCAAAACGATCGAGTTCGGTCCCAGGTGATGCAGAAGGAATGGAATATCCTGTTCATGGACTCGATACATGAATTCGTAACATTGTGAAGTCAGCTGTGGCTGATTGGGGAAGTTCCACAGTTCTATCATCACCTGACGAAGCGTGATGATAAGCGGCAAAATGATGGCGGCGGATTGTTCACTTTTGACAATGTTGTAGAACTTATCGGTACTGGGATCGAAGTGGTGCTGGGCTTCGATCTCCATGACCTCATCAATCTCACCATCAATTCCCCAAACATTGAGTACGACTCCTCTGGTGAGCTGGGACCTTGAGTGGTGATCACTGCATCTGGTGAGGTGGATGCTACTTCTGAATCCTCTGACTCAGAATCATAATGGAGTGGAGGACTGGAGGAAGAATTGGCCAGTGAAGAAGGGTGCCTGGATTGAGCTGTTCCAGAGGTTGATGGAATGTCCCTCGGGACCAGAGAGAGGGTACGGTGGTGTACCGAAGGGTAATACCCATACGGTGCATAGTCATCCCATGGTTCATGATGGGCCGATCCAAGGGGCGGTTGCATCCATTCTCCAGAGGGATGGATAGAGGCACGCTGCTGGTATTGCACCTGCTGAGGCGGGGCCCTCGGGAAAGCCTGAGGTGACGGCTGCAGTGTGGGCAAGCATGCCATCAGAGGAGAGTCCTGAATCTCTACATCAGAGATCGATCCCAACATGACTGCTTCTTGGTGTTCAGGAGAAGATGGGATGGAAGGGACGACCTGTTGCGGGGACCCAGGCAGAGCCACCTGCATCACCAGCTGAAGAGCCAGTCCGGTTGGTGTTGGTACCGAAGCGGCCATCAGGACCGACAGGGCAGACGAACCCGAATCACGGTGTCAGGGTTGATTGGCTTTCTTGGGTTTATGCACCGCCTTATCCACCTTGTCCTTCTTAGGCTTCTTGTGGCCTGAGGACTTGTCCGATCCACTGTGCTTCCTCTTCTCCTTTTGTTTGTGTGGAGATTTAGAGGAGTGTTTGCCCTCCAATAAAGTAGCACCATCAGCCAATGGGAGGAGCAGAGGGGCAGCCGCAGAGGAAGGTGGCGCAGTGGATTGACCCGCTAGTTGATCAGACTGAAGCAGGAGCTGGTCCCATAAGAGTTTGCACAGGCGGTTCTCTCGATTTTTCCTCGCCTGCTTTGTAAAGGCCTGGCAATGGCCACATTTATCAGTCCTGTGTCCTTCTCCAAGACAAAGAAGACACAGGTCATGGAGATCAGTAGGAGACATCTTAGATCTGCACTGAGAGCACTTGCGGAAAGCTGCACGCTGAGCCATCGAGAATGAAAAAGAGACGATACTGAAGCTAAGAATGTAAGAGAGAAAACCTTTGGGGGTGGGGGTAACAGGGAAAAAAGGGGATGGGGGAATGTGAAGAAAACTTCACATTCCCCAGTGTGAGAGCCAGTGTGGTGTAGTGGTTAAGAGCATGGGACTGGGACTCAGGCGATCCGGGTTCGAGTCCCCGCGCGGCCATGGAGCCAACTGGGTGACTTTGGGCCAGTCACAGACTCTCAGCCTAACCTACCTCACAGGGTTGTTGTTGTGGGGATAAGATGGAGGAGGAGAGATGATGTAAGCTGCCTTGAGCCCTTGTAGGAAAAAGGCAGGATATAAATCGAAAAAAAACAAACAAACTTGAACTAATTCAAGATCACCCCTAGTGATGGCTTACTATTACACATAAGCTAGTTTGTAGTTCAGACAGACATTTTGCTTGAAGTGGTGGATGAACTAAACCAAAGCTTAATGCTTTCATCATATCATCTCCAGGACCTAGACAGCAGGCACCTTCAACTGGAACACCACAACCAAGTGTGACAGAGGTGGATGGCGAACTTGGCAAGGTGTAATAGGGCCAGGGGCAAAGTCAGAGGCGAGGACCAACAAGGGTCAGATACTGGCTGAGCATGGCAAGAAGAGAGGCAAAGACAGTCAGCTACCTGACAAGGCATGACAGAATCAGAGGGGAAGGCAGTGTCTGGGAAAGGAAGGGGTCAAGACACAAGTAAAGACATTGCTAGACTGGAAGCAAGGAACACAGTACATCCTCCCCATACAGATACATGACAAAACCGGACAGGATGGAAAAACCTTTTATAGGGGCTCCTGTGACTTCCTGCTGATTGGCATGCATGCACTGGCCCCCAGCACCCACAGATCTGATACCAATCCTGATAATCCCGCAAGGACTTGCAACATGGATCAGTCGGCCTTCTATATCAAGCCACCAGGGGGAGCTGCAGAGCCTGATCATCACTATACTGTACATGTAACATTGCAGGATCTGAACAAAGCCAGATTCTTTTTATTATATTTAAATTATATTTATCTCTCATGATGCCATCTTTGAGAGATGATTAACTTGGATCACTTCAGTTCTGCTTTTACCCTTATTGTTGTCAATCCCCCAAACTTAATCATTACTGTTTCTTTTTGTCACACCGATCTGCAATTCAAAGGCTTGGAAATTCTGCAATTCAAAGACCTGTTTGTCAGGTCAAACAGGTTTATTTACAATTGAATGCATGGATCCATAGGTGCCTAAGTAGGAACATCCCATGTTAATTTCCTTAGGGTTATATAGAATACACAAAAGGAGAGTGAATACAATACACAGGAAGGTGATTGGATACTTTGATATGGATAGGAAAGTGATTGGATATACGTCACAACACCATAAAGAAAAGTTACATTTCACTCTAATTAGATGCCTTTGACAAGCCTTCTAAACTAAAGTTATCTTGAACAGGCCTGCCAGAAAAGGTTACATGTGTGAACTTTATAGGGTCAAGGAGGCACTTTGGCAAACCCATAAAATACAAAGATTGCAATTGACAGTTACCCACTAATGGAGTGGGGTCATTTGGTCTTCACCACCAAACACTGAGGCATCCTTTTTGGTCTGTTTATGGCAAGGCAGTGAGGCGGGATGATAAGTCTTGTTTTTCTGTGTACATTTTATTTTGGAAAATTACTCCACTTCCCCGTTGTTCATTCAAGTGACTTATAAGCCTCTTTTCCTTTTGCCCTTCTTCTTTTAGAGTTGTAACACAGTTAGAACTTCTTGGGTCTCTCTATATGAGGAATTCTCTCTCATGGCTATGGATCTGTTCTTAGATAGCTGGTTGCATGTCTCCCCATTCCTCTGCATGTGCGCAGGTTCTGCCTCTGGTTTGAGACGTTCTGCGTGGTGCCTTCTGGGCCTGAGAAATCATTGCCAACTTCTTGGACTCCCCAAAGCAAACTTGAAAAGGGGCAGCAGTTACAGATGAGGATGAGGAGCAGCTGGAAGTGGAGTGGTGCTCAGACAAGTACTGTAAAAAAAAAAGTTGGACTATAGGAGTGCAGCCTGCTCCATCTTCCTTTCCTGTGAATGCTTCTGTGCCCCACTGCATTTGGGGTCCACAGAGGCAATGGAAGATTCACTCATTACTCTTCTTCAAGTGCCAGACTGAGCAGTGGCACTCAGTCAAGTCAAAGCTTTTCAAATTAAAAGGGGATGAGCCCTTTAGTGCCTGTTGGCCCTGACATTTGTCCCACCATGCCAGCCACTGATGCCAGTCCTGCAGGTGTGCCATAACACAGTGCAGTTTCCTTTAGGAATGTTGGAAAGAAGTAATTTGATGGACCTAATCTCACCACTCATGCTGAACTAATTTACACCTTTGGAATACTTGAAAGCACCAACTTACTATTGTGCCTGATAGTGTGAGCAGGAAAAGGAACCTTGGAAGTGAGAAATGAAACACTAAACTAGAAGTGGCTGATTAACAAAGTGCTATTTCAGTCAGAGATAGATGAGAAACTGTGACAGTGAGCAGTGAGAGTTCATAAGATAGAGCACAGTGAAATCAACCACTGAACCAATAAGCAATCCAGGGTGTTATGATTTAGCAAATTCCTGCTGTTGCTGCCACTGTAAATAAATAATGCCAGGAATGTACTTGAGTCACAGACAACAGAAGTTCCATTTGTGTTTCTTTACACAGAAAGGGAATAGTTGGCAGGAGTGATAGAATAAAACCTTTACCAGACCAATTGAAAATCAAAGTATTGAGGTAATGTATCCACTTTAGTGTTTGACTGAACTCTTCCTTGGGCTGGATATTCCTTGGGCTGGATATTAAATACAGCCAAGGGAGTAGTAAAGAAAAAGATATTGCTGTTAGGACATGATGTAATCTCATTTGTGGGAGATGGCTGTTTTAAGGAACTGGCAATATGGGAGGATCTTTTTAAACTATGCCAAAGCAAAGTATACTGGGACAAAACCATTCTACCACTGAAAATGCAAGCCAAGCTTTATTTAGATCTAGTAACTGATTTTTTTTATTTCCTATTTTTGCTATATTTTTCATTGAATACCAGCAAAGTAGCAGTATATGGCCACCATAGATTTTAAAAGGAATTGTGGAAGGATTAGAAAAGTAAAGCATTAAAATTGTGCACATGGTGGTTGGTTTTGCTCAATAGGCAAGAGTTGCCAGTATTAAGCATTTATCTGAATGGCCATCAAAGTTCAGTCTTGCCAAAATACTTGAAGAACAGGAGCAAATAACTCTTCCTTTAATTTGTGTGTATGGGATTTTAAGAGATCACAGTGCTGTTCTCCGGCTTGGAACTTAATGTTGAGAGAATTGCTGGAAAGAAATAGAAATTAATGCTGCTAAAGGTTAAACTGGCCCTGAAATGGAAAGGATAAGATTCCAATCCTCCGCATTGTTCCATATTTGATGAATACATGAAGTGAACTAGGCCACCTAAAGTCAAGGCAAGTTTGCTCCCAGCATCAACAGACCCACAATTTATGTATGGATTGCAGTTTTATACACGGCATTTATGTTACAATGGTTTTTGGTTTTGATATGTTGTGAGCTCCCTGGGAAAAATTTGCCCAGACACATTCCATAAAAATCCATTGTTTAAATTCTTTTCTGGTTTTGATTTCCGTCCTTTCAGTACTTTGGCTCATAAGTTAAGATCCTGTATCTCTGGTGCAGTAGTCGCTGAAGGTAAAGAAACAGCTGTAACTATGGCTTGTCAGTTCAGACCTAGCCAGTGAGCACAAATCATGGTTTGAGCATTCATTTGCAAGCAGAATGATTGTAACCATGGTTTGTCAAAGCAGACATCATGCCAAGCAATAGACTGCCAGAAGTATGTTATGAGTCATTGTCTTAACATAGTTTGTGGTTTTTTGAAAACTTGGTGGAAGTGATTTGCTAAGATATGTGTTATATTTTAGAAGTCCTGTTGTTCATTAAAGGTGTGCTATGTAATGTGCTTCCAATGATCCACTCTCATCACAAGTAGGTATACATTGCATTCTGTACCAGTCAGTGCTATGCAGAGGGAGCATTCTGTAGGAATCCTATGGAACCACTGCATCACCACATGGAAGGGATTTCTCCTGTGAGAAGGCAGTTTTCTATTATTAATCTAAATAGTCAAATGCATTCTGGGAACTAACCATGTCTTAAAAGCCATTCATTTTTCAGAAGAAATCTGACAGTGATGCTTGTGATTCATCCGTCACCTGAAATTGTCAGGTTCATCTCTTCTAGATGAAAAACAAAATGGATTTTGTTGGGCTCTACTTCCTAGCTTCACCCTTGATATCACTATTCTAGGATCAAAACTGATTACACATTGGTGATACCAAGGAAAAATATGGCAAGGAAGGGTTAGGAGTCAGAGAAGGCCCAGGGAACAACTGAGCCCAGTTTCCTTAGAAACCAGTTAGATCTCATGTTCCTATTAAGACACTTGTGTCAAATTCTCTTGGCTACCTGCTGAAAAAGTGCATTTTTGTGTATTTCTCAATTATGCATTTCTCTATCTCAATTTAAGCCCGGGAATGAATGAATGAATGTCTGTCTGTCTGTCTATATACTTGTGTGTGTGTGTGTATAAAACAAACACTTAATGTTTACACAGGATTTGTAAAGTTAATATTATACACCTGTATCTAGTGTTTAAGGGAGAAAATGTGTAATGGAAAGCTGGCAAACTATCAGCTTATAGCCTGTACTAGTCATGACTTGCCCACCCAGCAAGTGTACAGTTCAAAAGTAGAATTATTTTTTTTCAGGGCAGATGCAGGCAATTAAACACTAGGATTTGCCCCACTAATTTTCACTGATTTAGAAAAGCTCTGTGTATATGTACAAGTATGTCCTTGACTGCTTCAAGCTGTCATCAAAATATGTCCAGCGTTGGTGTTGGCAAGGGTTTATGGTGAAAGAAGAAAAGCCTGTGCAAACATAACACAAGAATTTGAGATGGCTGAGGATCAAGTAATTTGTCCCAGATGCTGAGCTGGCTGGTCAGTCTAAAATTTGCTGGTGAGTATGTCTCTCAGCGACTCCAAATGTTCATTCTCCTGCTGAGCTGGGTCTGAACAGAGGTATTTGCAAAATTCTGACCATCTGGATTTCTCCCAGTTTTTGGAGTTCAAATTACCTGATCTTTTTGGCAGAAAGTCATTGACATTTTTCCATTTCTGATATCTGGACTTTATTTGAACTGTTGTACATGCATAGTTTCCTGCAGTTTTTAGACTGTGACCTTTTTCTACTATAGAGGTTGACAACCTGGCATGGCATGGCAGGATAGGGTCAGGGAGTGGTTAATGCCTCACTGTATGAAGGAGTGGTCCCTGACGCTTCGAAGTATGTGATAGCATGAAGGAGCCTACCCTAGATTCCATCATGGGATTGGTATCACAGGCACTGTGCCACCTAGAGATTATGTAGGAGAAAAGCAGGAAAGAAAATGTTCTGTGCAGTCCTCAAATTTCAGTTCTGTAACAAAACCTGTAATGTAAATACAGTGGATTAATGTATTTTTGTATATGACTGTTTATTTATTATGTTGGAAGCCGTCCCGAGGCTTATGTGAATAGGACAGCATACAAACATTTCCAAATAAATAAATAAATAGCCTCACATAGAAAAATCCACGGCATCGCTTTCTATATATAATATTTTGTTGTTTATGTTGAAGCAGTTTTAATGTGAAATTATTAGTTTTATTTGGCTACTTACCAATTTAACAAGCATTTATAATGATGTATCATGCAAAATTGTAGTTATAAGTTTAGATGAAATAATAATTATTACTGATTCTTTGTGAGACTTCCCACATCTAGTTCTATAAGCAATTTTTGTAAAATGTCCCTTGGTAACTTTTTGAAGTCCTGCATTTTTCTTTCTGTTACTAATTAATTACACAAAATAATAAAAAAACCTGTGATTTTGGTGGTATGATACTGTACATTCTCTGTATGTTGGAAATTTTGTTTATATAAATCAGATTAATAAATAGATAATATTAAATAAAGGAATCTTGGTGTGATTATCACAGAGTTAACTGTATCTGTGACAAACTGCATATTCAGAAGAGATTTGACATCAGTGCCATCCCACTAAACAATAACATGACAAGGCAGATAATAGTTTAGTGGACAAGGCTGGTAAAAGGGGAAAGTGCAAAAGACTGGGCAGCTCGATTGTACTAGCAGTGAGGTGATGGTAGTATTCAAAATGCCCAAAGGCTAAGGGCTAGGCCTGGTTAATGGCAGCTTATGGAATATATTTGAGCTTCCTTTTCAATCATGTAGAGTGCTTGCTAGGAAGATATGATCTCCATTTTTTTGTTACTATGGAGTCAAGATCTCTTGCCCCAGCAAGTTGAGAGAAATTTCAGCATCCTCCTATCTTTGTTAACAGAAAGTAAATAAGATTGGCCCTGAAGTAAGCATCAGTATGTTCCTTGTCTTATAAAAAGTTAAATGCTTGTGCTAGCTTCATTGAGTGATCTTTCTTGCAAACAATTACGTCTCATAACAGCAACATTCCAGGTGTGTGTGTGTGTAAGAGCTTTTACTAGTGGTTCTGAGCCAGTCCTATTTTTTAAAAAAGAATTCTGCTATTTTTGATTATTTCATCAGTAAGTTAATTTCAAACTAGTGAAAGGTCCCAGCAGGGAACAAATATATTACAGTTTCTTAACTAACTCACGCACTTAAAGCACTATTACAATTCCCCCCTTTCATATAAATCATTCAGGCTTGGTAAAACTTGAGGAAGCACATATCACCAGTGAGGAATTTCCTGAATATTTCCACAAATTCTTACCTACCAATAATAATGAAAGCCACTCAGATCTACTTTTGACTTTGATGTATCGCATAAGCTATTTCTGTATTTATTTTGATACCATCAATGTGGTATTAATCTTGCCAAAAGAAAGTGCTTCTGAATTCATTCAATAATTTCCTTCCATTTCCTTTGCTGTGCAAAAGGATCAACACGATGCATTTATTCAGTCCCAGCTAACCTATGTCCCACAGAAGATGACAAAAGTTCTCAACAACAGGTTTGTGCATTCGTATATAAACAGTAAGATTCCTAGCCGTGCGCTAGAGGTTCTCTACCCCTGGTCTGCACAAACAGAATGTAACATTGTTAATGGGTTAAAGGATTACATGTTTGAATACTCTCCCCAACAAGCTACTTCCTACCTGTATAAAGCAAGTGTTTTGAGGAAAAGGTTAGGGTAATGCCTCCTTTTCTGTATACAGGGATAAAGCTGTGAGTTATTCAAAGCCAATCACCAAATTCTGCTCCTGCAGGCATTGTGAAACTGCTGAGATGCTGACTGTGATACTCTAGGAAAGACTCCATAGCAAAGCTGACTTGGCCAAAGCAAGTCTGATTCAGTGTTGGAGCAGCAGCTACATCCAAGGTCCTACCAGTTTACCGCAGGCAGGGCAGGAGATAAGAGGGGGGCCCTTTTTGTCTTTTAGTGAGTTCCACCTTCTCCACTGTTTTTCTCCCAACACCAGGGAATTATGTGCAACAGCTGCAGGGCCCGCATAGTGGAGGACCCTTGTGTTATGCAAAAATCTGTGAAAATACTTCTCAAGTTAAATACCCAAGACTACCAATAGAGTGAGGCGTTTCCTTCGCTATTGTAATAGACAGGGAAAGTCCGCTCTATCACAATCTCTCCAAAGTACAAATACACAAAACAGCTCCTTTTACCCCTCAACCCAGCCGCCACAGTCCTCCCCTTTTTCCTCACTGAGCAAGGTACTAGGGGGTTACACTCTTTCTGTCCACCTACTTCATATCTCCCATCTCATCCCACTACATACATCACATGTGCATTATTATTAGCCTATTGTCTATTCAAGGTGTATGAGTTAATATTTATCAACTTATTATGCCTGTGTGCTAATAACTACAAGTTCACTTGTTCACTCCTCTAACTTCACCTTGCCCTATGATCCCCTGTCTCATAAAACTACTGGGAGGATGAGATAGAAAGTAGCAGACTTTCTTTCAAGCCAATTATCTTTTTCTCCCCTCCACATTCCTTCAGACAGGCTTCATGGCTTGGTTGTTTGCCTCACTGTTTCTCAGGCACTGAGTTACTTCCTTCACTTGGGAACAAGGAGGCTTTGGTTCCTGAATATCCATGACTATGCTGGCACAGTGCAGCTCAGACGCTGCTGATGGCAAAACATTGCTGATGGTACATTGATGCTTGTAGAACTGAGGGAGTCCAAGTGCTGTCCCATCAGTGGGCCTTCTTGCTATCTGCAGAGCAGCATTTACACAATTTCCATTGGCCAGCCTTTGGCCTGTGCTCAGACTGCGGCCATGTGTCTTATATCCTTATACCAGTTTATAGCTTAGACTGGGAAAAAATGTGTTGCAGTAGGCTGGCTGAGATGAACCATGTGAATTATGTCCTGTACTATAAAGCACAGTGTAAATGGTAAGCATCACTATTATATTATACATTATACAACATAGACACTCCATAGAGAGGATGCTAAATATATTATACTTTAAAAAGAATATCTGTTCCTTAATCATTCATATTGCTTTGTGGCACATCAGTTATAGCGTATCAGTTATTCAATGCTTAAAGCGTCCTTGACAGACACTGTAACTACTAGGAATGAAGAACACTTAAGAATTGTTCTTATATTTATATCCACAGCTGTGAATGCAAGCAGTTTTAGATTTTGCCTAGTGGAATTATTGTTTCCATGGCAAAGGCACTAAAAACACTTAATACTCACAGGAACCAACACTGGGAATCACATATAATTTCACAAGGCTTAGCAACTATAAGGCCCTAGCCCAAATCTTACTCCCTGAGGTATATTGCCAGTAATCTGTTTTGGAGAATGAGTACAGTCTTAGTCCATTATCTTAGTCCAAGATATGTGTGTGTGTGGGGGGGGGGGGAGCATTCAATAATCTCATTGGTCAGGAATTTTTTAAAAAAACAAACCATTGTTTTGTTGATTCACCTCCCCAATGCTCCACCTCCTCTGACATTTAGAACTGAAGTTAGTTGAATACCTAATGCTCAGCAGCTGTTATTACACTTTTCCTCTGAAGATCTTTTCCCTATCTCTCACATTTTTTTTAACCCAGAATGAGTTAATGAAGCTTCCTAACACCTTTAGAGATGGTTCAGTGTTAATATCTCTGTTGTTCTGGTAAAGTAAGGTGCAAATCCATTAAAGCTGGAGACAAAAGAAGCTATTAGTTCAGATGTTTGGTTCTCTTTGCACTTGCTTTTAATGTTGAGGCTTACTCTCATAAAATTCCCAGGAGGCATCTTTTCTCTTACTGCCCTGGAGAGATAATTTCACAAGCCAACACAGTCAGTATGGAATATAACCTTGATATGCAGTTAGAGCTTGCTCTCTCCCCACTCCCTTCTCTCTCCCGTCTCTCTTTCAATCTCATTATTTTAAGTTTCAGCTGGTTGTTTCATCTTCTCAACTGCTCTTTAAGTTCTTTAGATTGAAGTTCTTTAAATTGAAGCTGACTTTGAGCATTGCAATCAAGAGGCAAGGACAGATGGATGCATAACTTGCACTTCCAGCATAGCATGTGAAGATTCAAGTGAGCCAATGACACATTTCCTCTCTGAGATGCTCAGGCACCCACATCATGGGGGAGATGTATAAGTGCTTTCATATATCATTTCACAAGTGTGAGTAACTGATTTCCATATGAGATAGTTTAGTCTATCCACGGTTTTTCTTTAGTCTAAACAAACCTTTTGTATTTAGGAATGTAAGCAAGAAAGAGACTGCTTATACCTCTAAACCATGGGTCCTCAAACTACAGCCCGCAGGACGGATTCAGCCCGCCATGGCCATGCATCCGGCTTGTGCCGCCCTTTGCCACCCATGAGCACGCTTGCTGTGTGGACAGGGAGGTGGTGGCTCGCTCACTCAGAGATGGTCTCCAAGCATGAGAGCAAGCTGCCAC
>JAIXND010000779.1:3743583-3816522 GCA_023646645.1 Varanus salvator macromaculatus | reverse complement strand
GGCTATATAGCCATGTAGGCCTTGGCATATGCAAGTGGCCACTTTGAATATTGTGTGAGGATTAAACATTATGGGTTGTTTTAGGGTTATGCAAGGATTGTTTAGCCCTTCTGCAACCCACCCCTGTCAACTTTGGATGGCATTATAAATTGGAGTTATAGCTCAAATTTAAAAGCCTCTGTACATCAGCAAATATTACAGATTGTTCCAATTCCAGGAAATCTACTGAACAGAAGTTTTTGCTGAATAAGATGCAATCTAAGATCCAGAAACTTGAAAGGTATAGACACCAAAGTGGTGATCCACTGATTAATCTGATGGAGATGATCCAGTTCCCTATTGCATTCCTGCTAAAAAACTTGCATATCATATTTATCCATCAGTAACAAGTGTCTGTAAACAGGAATCATAGGGTGCTTTGCCTGAACAGCAGTCAGTGTTTCCAGTTATGACAGGGACTTACGATGCTGTAAAAGCAACTGGGTTAAACCTAGATATTAACAAATGCTACAGTTGCAACTCCTTCATGGATCACTGCCTTGTCATGGTGAAGGGGCTTGTGTAGCTCAGTGAAGCTATGAGCTATGTCATGCAGGGTCACCCAAGATGGACAGGTCATAGAAGAGAGCTCTGACAAAACGTGATCCACTGGAGAAGGAAATGGCAACCCACTCCAGTATCTTTGTCATGAAAACCCCATGGACAGTACCAGAAGGCAAAAAGATATGACGCCGGAAGATGAGCCCCTCAGGTCGGAAGGTGTCCAATATGCTACTGGGGAAGAGCAGAGGGCTAGTACTAGTAGCACCAGAAAGAATGAAGCAACTGGGTCAAAGCCAAAAGGGGACTCAGTTGCAGATGTATCTGGTGGAGAAAGGAGAGTCCAATGCTGCAAAGATCTATACTCCATAGGAACCTGGAATGTAAGATCCATGAATCAGGGCAAGCTGGATGTCGTCAAACAAGAGATGACAAGACTGAACATCGACATCTTAGGAATCAGTGAACTAAAATGGACAGGGATGGGTGAATTTAGTTCAGATGACCATCAGGTATACTACTGCAGGCAAGAATCACTCAGAAGAAATGGAGTAGCCTTCATAACAAAAGAGTAGGAAAAGCAGTACTGGGATACAATCTTCAAAATGACAGAATGATCTCAGTTTGAATCCAAGGGAAACCATTCAACATCACAATAGTCCAAGTCTATGCCCCAACCACTGGTGCTGAAGAGGCTGAAGTTGACCGGTTCTATGAAGGCTTACAACACCTTCTAGAATTAACACCAAAAAATGATGTGCTTATCATCATGGGGGATTGGAATGCTAAAGTAGGAAGCCAAAAGATAACTGGAATAACAGGCAGGTTTGGCCTTGGAGTACAAAATGAAGCAGGGCACAGACTGGTAGAATTTTGTCAAGAGAATATGATGGTCATAGCAAACACTCTTTTCCAACAACCCAAGAGACAACTCTACAGACGACATCACCAGACGGTCAACACAGAAATCAGATTGACTATGTGCTCTGCAGCCAAAGATTGAAGAAAGTTGAAGTTGAAGTTGAAGAAAGTAGGGAAAAGCACTGGGCCACTCAGGTATGACCTAAATCATATCCCTGATGAATATACAGTAGAGGTGACAAATAGATTTAAGGTATTAGATCTGATGGACAGAGTGCATGAAGAACTATGGACGGAGGTTTGCAACATTGTACGAGAGGCAGCAACTAAAACCATCACAAAGAAAAAGAAATGCAAGGAAGCAAAATGGCTGTCTGAGGAAGCTTTACAAATAGTTGAGGAAAGAAGGGAAGTGAAAGTCAAGGGAGAAAGGGAAAGATACACCCAATTGAATGCAGAATTCCAGAGAATAGCTAGAAGAGATAAGAATGCCTTCTTAAACAGTGCGGAGATCTCTTCAAGAAAATTGGAGATATGAAGGAAACATTTCATGCAAAGATGGGCATGATAAAGGACCAAAATGGCAGGGAAGGGGACAATTGACCTCGAGCCAGGCATCCTGGAATGTGAAATCAAATGGGCCTTAGGAAGTCTGAGCAACAACAAAGCTAGTGGAGGCGACAGTATTCCAGCTGAGCTATTCAAAATCCTAAAAGACGATGCAGTAAAAGTGCTACACTCAATATGCCAGCAAATTTGGAAAACTCAACAGTGGCCACAGGATTGGAAAAGGTCAGTTTACATTCCGATCCCAAAGAAGGGCAATGCCAAAGAATGTTCAAACTACTGCACCATTGCACTCATTTCACATGCTAGCAAAGTGATGCTCAAAATCCTACAAGCTAGGCTCCAGCAGTATGTGGACCGAGAACTACCGGAAGTACAGGCAGGATTTCGAAGAGGGAGAGGAACTAGAGATCAAATTGCCAACACACGCTGGATCATGGAGAAAGCTAGGGAGTTCCAGAAAAACATCTACTTCTGCTTCATTGACTATGCTAAAGCCTTTGATTGTGTGGATCAGAACAAAGTGTGGCAAGTTCTTAAAGAGATGGGAGTACGAGACCATCTTATTTGTCTCTTGAGAAACCTATATGCAGGTCAAGAAGCAACAGTGAGAACTGGACATGGAACCACTGATTGGTTCAAAATTGAGAAAGGAGTTCGGCAAGGCTGTATACCGTCGCCCTGCCTATTTAACTTATATGCAGAGCACATCATGAGAAAGGCGGGGCTAGATGAATCACCAGTTGGAATCAAGATTGCTGGGAGAAATATCAACAACCTCAGATATGCAGATGATACCACTCTCATGGCAGAAAGTGAAGAGGAACTAAAGAGCCTCTTGATGTGAGTGAAGGAGGAGAGTGCAAAAGTTGGCATGAAACTCAACATTAAGAAAACTAAGATCATGGCATCCGGTCTTCTCACTTCCTGGCAAATAGATGGAGAAGAAATGGAGGTAGTGTTTGGAGCCCAGATTTTGTTTTCCTGGGCTCCAAGATCACTGCAGATGGGGACTGCAGCCAAGAAATTAAAAGACGCTTGCTCCTGGGGAGGAAAGCTATGGCAAAACTATACAGCATATTAAAAAGCAGAGACATCACCCTGCCAACAAAAGTGCGTTTAGTCAAGGCTACGGTTTTCCCAGTTGCAATGTATGGCTGTGAAAGCTGGACTTTGCAACTAACAACAACAACAGTTGCAAGTGCTGCCATTCATCAATTGGTGGCAAATTTTATTTGGTAGGCAAGAGAGAAAACAGAATCTCATCATCACCATCCACTAGTTGATCCAAAATAAAAAGCATTTTATCTGCATGAAAGCTTTATCTTGCTGATTGTTAGATCTGGATTGCACTATAAAGTCCATTTGGTATGGGAAAACACTATGATACCTTGAACTGTTGAAAATGTTGGAGGAACTCTGTGCCCTCTTATCCATGCAGAACTTAATGGCATCAATTTAGAGAGAATAACCAAATGAGAAGATGTTGCAGTTGCGTTTTATTTCATTTCTATACTGCCTTGTAACCAAAGATCTCTGGGCAGTTCTCAGCTAGAACCGACCAAAGCAGAAGATCCAATGCATATGGGAAGGACCCATATTCAGCATGGGTCAGCAGATAAGCCTAATGGTATGAGGCAATATCTGGAAAACAAAACCCACCTTCATTATTTGGAAATCACATCCTTTTCAGGGATAATCATGATGGAAAGGGACCCCCCAAAATGTTACGAAACAATGAATTTTCTGAAATATTTGCCAGTTATAGATAGGGAATCCTACATATATCAGAAACAATCTGCAACCTAATATTTATCTTAAATTTATTTTCCCCACAAAATCAGTTTTACAGCTGTCCATCTTTTTAAGTCCTTAGAAAATGTATTAATCAGTTTATTCAAACCAAGCTTAATCAATTGGCATCTTTCTCTGTGAATAAGTATTCCAAGATAAGTAATACTGTCTAGACATCATGGAAAATGCCAGTCTGCTAATATTTATTTGCTTATTTTATTTATGCTATGAGCTATAGAATCTCCAATTGACATCAGTTCAGATTTTGGCCACTTAATTGAATAATTAGACAAATTACCAAATATATTGATCAAAAGCATCCATAGTACCACAGATGGCTGAAACTCTAATCTACAACTAATTGTAAACTTGTCAGCCCTTTATGTTTGAGAAATCTCATCTGATCTGTTCAGATCAATATTGTAATACATTCTGGAAGTCTATCAACTACAATAGCAGTTAATATCTCAATATATAGATGAATTAATGGAAAAGGCCAAAAATCAGCATGAGGAATATGATTTTTGCCAGGCTTAGGGGTTGCATAAATATATGGTACAGAGCGGAAATGCACTGGCTACACTGAGGAATAAAGATTTATGTTTCAATCCTGGGATTTTGTCTTTTCACTGTCCAGATCTGGATGGACCCAGAGACACTTTGATGAATGCATGTATGGAGCTTTATTCTCTGACTAGTCTTGGCCTGACTGCAAAAAGTTTTTCAAAAGCAAAGTAAGCAAAATGTGTGTGTCTGTCACACTGCCTCTGGCACCTGATGAAGGGATGGATGGAGACAAGCAAGTGGGGGAAAGGAGATATTTTTATTTTATCCAGACTATTAGGAGGGGTTATTGCTGAGCAACAAAAATAAGCTACCTCTGTAAAATCTTTGGGATACCTTTTTACCTGGAATCTTTTCCATTAGTGAACATGACAGAAACTTAGCATGGAGTAGACAGCATCTCCTTTCAGAAACTGATTTAAATAATTTAAGCCATGGTAAGCACATTTCTTCTGCAAAGCCTTGTCCCAGATATGTTACATAAAGTTACATTTTAAATTCTGTGGCTGAAAGAGAAAGTTCCTACTAGAGATTGGGAGATTAGATGAGGCTGGGGATTTAGGAACACAGATTAGAATCACCCCTCCTAGAAGTCGAGAGGCTCCTCAAGGCACTGGATGTTACAAAGGTGCCAGACCCTGATGGGTTACACCCGAGAGTACTTAGAGAGTTGGCAGGGGTTCTCTCACGCCCGCTGGCCTCCATTTTTGAGGCCTCGTGGAGAACGGGTGAAGTAACAGAGGACTGGAAGGTGTCGACACTGGTCCCAATTTTCAAAAAGGGACATGGGGAATTACAGACCAGTTAGCCTTACGTCCATTGTAGGAAAAACAAAGGAAAGGCTCATAATAGAGAGAGATCTAGTGATGCTAGATAGGGAAGGGAGGCTGACAGCCACACAAGACGGCTTCCGCAGAAACAGGTCCTGCCAGACAAACCTTGTGGAATTCTATGACAAGGTTTCGAGATGGCTAGATGGAGGGGATGCAGTGGATGTGGTATACCTTTGACAAGGTGCCCCATGATATCTTGGTTGAGAAACTGAGGAGTTTTGGGATACACCAAAGCACTGTCCGCTGGATTAGGGCATGGTTGACTGACTGAAAGCAGAAGGTAACCATTAGTGGGGAATCATCGGGATGGCAGCCGGTGACCAGCGGGGTCCCCCAGGGCTGGTCCTGGGGCCGATCCTGTTTAATCTTTTCAACAACAAGGAAGAGGGGGTGAACAGTCTGCTGTTCAAATTCGCAGATGATACTAAAACTGGGGCAGTGGACACAACTGAGGAGCAGGTACTCCAGATCCAAAAAGATCTGGACAGACTGTGGAAGTGAGCAGGAGACAACAGGATGGCATTCAATGTGGATAAGTGCAAGGTCTTGCACTTGGGGCATAGGAATGGGTGTCATAAGTACAGGTTAGGGGACAAGTGGCTGGAGAGCAGCACTTCTGAAAGGGACCTCGGGGTGCTGGTTGACTAGATGCTGGGGGTCAGACTAGATGGGCCGGGAGACCCCTTCTGACTCGTTCTGTTTCTATGTTTCTACTAAATCCAAACTCTTTAATGCCTTTTAGAACTGAAATAGCTAAGGAGAAGTGAGGCATTTAGCTGAGATCATGTAAAGAAATTAAGACAGTTCTTTAAAATTTGGATCACCATGCTGACCCATGTTCAATTTCTTTCCATAATCTAGAAAGTCAGACTCATCAATTTCAGTATCTGCCTGTGATTTAACGGAAAAAAATGTGCACAAGTGATGATCATCTTGTCATGCTGATGAGGTGCCCATTTCACTGGGGCACAATGGTCAGGCTTGGAAGTAATGGATTTAGGGTTGTTTAGGCTTACAAAGCTGCCATACATAGATGGAGGCCTGTACTTACACACATGGATGAAGTCCAAAATCCAACAATGGTAGGCTCCCCTCTCCATTTAGCCCTTGCCCCTTCTCCCCGACTCACTCCGGCAGGCAGAATTCTAAGGATACTGCAAGGCATAGCAGTAAAGTGCAGAATGCCTGCTGGAAAAACTGGCAGGGGGCATATCTGTGTGCTCCCTCCCACCTTATCAGGAAATTGGAGAGTTCAGCATCAGTCTTCAGGACACAGCCTGACATTCTACTGCTGTTTTCACAAGCAACATTGTATTAGCATCTCATCTGAGCCAGTGTGGTGTAGTGGTTAAGAGCACGGGACTGGGACTCAGGGGATCTGGGTTCTAGTCCCCACTCAGCCATGGAGCCAACTGGGTGACTCTGGGCCAGTCACAGACTCTCAGCCCAGCCTACCTCACAGGGTTGTTGTTGTGGGGATAAGATGGAGGAGGAGATGTAAGCTGCCTTGAGCCCTTTGTAGGAAAAAGGCAGGATATAAATCCAAAAATAAATAAATAAATAAATAAATCTGCTTCATCTGGCATGGCTGCTATTTGACTACACCACTGGAAGGACTTGTTTAATTTCATATGCAAGTTTAATATTAAAGCTGTATTACATATACTTTATTAATTTATGTACTCTTCTTCACATTCTATCTGGAATGGAGTGGCGTTCAAAATGTGTCAGTAGTGATTATGTATGTATTGAAAACAATTTAATACTGTTTCTGTGTTGCGGGGAGGATTTTATTTAGAAATGCAGTGCTAGGAAAGGTTCCCCAGTTGTTGTCCTGAAAAGTGTTCCCTATATTTCAATTAATTTTTATTGTAAGACTTTATTGCAACCTAGGGTGCTAATGGTTGCTGGGATTATGGCTGGAGAGAGAAGGGTTAAATTCCCACTCCCTACATGCTGCAGTCCCAATGGAAAACAGGTGGGTCCATGTGGCACCTAGCATTGCATTTTGCTATGTTTTACATAGGTACCACCAATGCATTTCATGTGCTTTGACTATGAGAAGAGGGATCTTTGGCTGTGGGGCAGATGATGATGATGATGAAGAAAACTTTTTTTTTCAGTCCGGACCCAGATATGTGGTTGCTTCTAAAAGTGGCAGTCATGTGTGCAGGTCCATCCCTTGCTCTACTGCAGTTTACCTATTTTGCAACCAATGTTATATTTCATGGTGGCAAGCCAGTGTTGTGGAATGAAGAATAAAGAACTTTATTCCCAAGGCTGTGGAGCAGCATACAAATACTATAAATAATTAACAAATAAATGATTCAGAAGGGCTTGTGGTTGGGAAGGGGACAATTAGACAGCTGACTTTTGTTTTCAGACACAACTGTGTGCATATCAGAACTACAAGTTTCAACCTTAGCATTACTTGTGAAAATGTTCTTGCAGCTGAATCATCTGTATTTGCATAAGGAGTAAGACCCTTTAAGTTCAATGGAACTCTTGTCCAAATATATTTTTATAGAATCACAATTTCTGGAAGTACTTGTCTCCAGTATTTCCTCCCAACTCCCCTAAAGGAGAACATTAGGAATGCATAACAGTTGATTATGAGAAGAGATATTTAAGCTGACAATTGCTCTTCTGCATTCTGGAGGTTCATTATAAATAGCTGAATGGCTGCAATCCTGTGTACACCTACTTGGAGTTAGTCATACTGAAGTTAGGAGATTTGCTTCTGGGTATACATGAATAAGAGTGGGTTGCACTTCTGAAAGAAAGGGGGGTTACTGTCTGAGTTACCTTCCATTTAAAAAAATAAAACAAAAAATATTTGGTCAGGAGTAATATTTGAAATTGTTGTTCAATGATATTATGTTTATCCATGCAGATAGCATGTTTCTGCTAATGTTTCCAATCCATAGTACAGGTTTTAGATCTGGTCTGACTTTTTTTTTCTGTGTGTCCTGTGGTAGAGAATTCTGACTTAGGACAGAAATCTAGGGGCAACTTTTGCTTGTAGTATGATTTTTTCTTTCAAAGGATAATAATGCTGAAAAAAAATGATCTCACATAGTCATGTTCTATTATAAATAATCCTCTTTCTTTGTGAAGAAAAATGGGTTGTAAGATACAAAGACTTAAAAATAAAGCCATAAAGGGATGACCAGTAGTAGTAATACTACATGCAAAACCTCTTTCAAATTTAGATTCATAAAGCTATATTAAATATGCAATTTTCTGTTGTCTCTGTGCACATTTATCAGTGAGTCAAAAGGAAGCCATTTGAGTCCTAGGATTAGAGGCCTGATTACTGAAGACACATTTTGGTTAGTTGCAATTAAAATGCTTGTCAGGCATTCGATACCAGGAACCCTTTTGACAGAATGCTTAAGCTGAGGCAAGTGCAGCATCCTGTTGTAAGTGAATGATGGCGGAGCTGGCTGGCTTGCCATCATTCTGGAAAATTCTGTGGCCAGCGAGCTCCCTCTGTGTCTTCCACTCGGCCTCTTTTCCTTTTCACCACTGCGGGGACTTTATCTAATTTGCAGTTTTCCTCTTTCTCGACACACATACGGAGGCTACAAGCTGGTGGCTGGCAGACTGTGTCTGTCTGGAGATAGACAGCAAGCTCACGGATATTAATGCTTTGGGAGAATGATTATGCTGCAGTTATTTAAGGATATGCCTTTGTGGTATTGCAGCACAAGAGCTGGTAATGATTCCCTCATCCCCCCCCCTCTTTGTTTTACCATCAGCTTTATGTGAATGCCTTTTTAATACCTGCAATATGCTGGTCCACAGGAGCCCTTCCTGCTGTGAATTAGATGCAGTATTTGCTAATGTTGAAATAATTTAGGCTCTGTGTGTAAAGCACAGGGTATACATTTGTTTGGATTGCATGGGGGGCTTTAGGTAGGAGGGATTTTGTCGCTTTTTGTATGGATTTTGTGCTTTTTTTTAACTGAATAGCTGTGTGTGTGTGTGTGTGTGTGTGTACAGAAGTGGAAAAAAGACCTTTCCAATGCAATATTTTTAATTTGTATCTGTATGCGGGGCTTATTTTGCAGATTCTCCAGTCTTTTCTTTCTAACGTGACACACTCCTTGGGTTTGACTTGGTTGCAGACAAAAGGTAAGGCATGCTGTGTTTTTCACCTGTCCTTGCAGGGGAGTGGGTGTCTCATTTACAGGTGATGGTTTGCATATGACTTTCTGTTCCATACTGCTGCACAGCTTTTCTTGGGTGTTTGGTCTTGGTCACCAGAATGTCATTGTGGAAGTCCAGTGCGATGGTTGCATTCTTAAAAACTACTTGATGTGTGGAGACTGTTTCTCATGAGCTCAGGCATTTCAGCCCGTGGAGTTGTCACAAAGTAAAAATCTTGATTTTACTGTATCAACTGTCAGAGCTGCATGAACAGAACAAGCCAAAAAGCAAACCCCCCCACCCCCGCCTTACCTCTGCTCTGATTCATTAAGAATGACAGGTATTAAATGGGGGATAGCTATGAAATATGATGGCACAAACTTGTGTCATATAAAGGAGTACCTGAGAGGTTAAATATCTTGATTTGTCTTATGAAGTAGGGTCTGTCTGAGATAAGGAGCTGCAATCGTTCATAGGTACAGATACAAGAGGAAACAGCATATGCCTTCCTCTTGCTATTTTTTTCCCATCAAACCATTCAGCTTATAAGGGACTACGCCTACATGTTGCCACAAAAATTGCAGAACATTTTGTTGCTGGGGCACATATGAATATACATATATTTTCCTACCCTCCACTCACTCCTTTCATTGCTATGATTATGCTTCACAACCATCTGCAGAAGATAAAGCACAAATGGATTGCTAAAATAATATTTTAGCATTCTAGAGCAAAGAATCTGGGACTGTTCTTTTGGTTTGGCTTGTGAGTGGGGCCTTACCTGATCTGTAAAACCTAAGCAGTCTGAATGTTGAGTTTTACTCTTATGAAGGCAATTTGAAAAGCAACAATTCTTTTCTCATATTACTTGTACATCTAAGAGCTTCTAACATTGTGCATGTGTATTCACATAAAGTATGCATGTAAAAAGACATGCTTGCTAACACGTGCTACACAGGTGCAACCATCAGACCTTCACAGTTGGTTGCAGCTGTCCTCTTTTGAGTAGCAAGCTAAGGTTTTCTGTTAAATAACACGTGGAATGACCTTTGAGGTGTATGCAAACACACGCATCATTTTTCAATAGCCCTTGAAGGTGGCAGTTGTATTTTTGCAGACATTGTTTAACTACTGTGTGTTTGATTTCGCTGATCAGGCATAACTTTAGAAGAAATGAAAAGGCAACTAGACTTCAACATTCTGCTCTTTGTGTTTGTCTTCCTCTATTATTAGGCCCTTGTGCCCAGTTCTTGTGTGCATAAGTGCCAGGCTTTAAAGGCATCTGCACTTGTGAAGCTGCCTTGTGGTAATCTGACCACTGGTTGGTGTTTCTCAGCATTGCCTGGCTGCTGCTCGGCAGCACCTCTGGCAGAGGCCATTCCCAAGACCCTTTGTGCACATGGTTAGCTATGGAGGGTCCACTAAAATCAATTTGTTGTCCAATGATTACTTTAGGAGGGGAAATGTGAGTGCAGCCCCAGCATGCACCTATTCTGGCATTGTGTACTCCTGAGAAAAAATAAATAGTGTCAAGTGGATTACAGGTAAGTGGCAGATACCTTCTTGGGAAAAGGAAATAGCAGAAGATTCCTCAGTAGTATTTCAGTAGTAATAGTGATGTAAACTTTCTAGAAATTTTGAAGCTGTGGAGGCAGGGGTGAGAGAATCTACACTTGGATTTTTGTGGGAACTTGAAATAGTTATGCATTTCTTTTTTATCTAATGAAACTTGTTCTACTGCTTTAACACTATGAAATACATCAGGTCTAACATAAAATGTTCTAATAAGCACATTGCCTAAATGTATAGAGCAATACTAGGCATGTTTAGTTTCGTGGTGCTTATTCCCAGATAGACACAGGACTGCAGCCTCAGAATTCCAAATGACTTAGGATACAGCCATTAATTATCTGAGATTAAACTCCATTGAACTCAATGGGATTTACTTCTAAATAGACAAGCATATGATTGTGCTGTTGTATCACCATCTCTGTGAACATACACAATACTTTAGCAAGAAAGAAAGCTGTAAACTGCTGCATCCATCTAAGCTTTTGCCAAGTAAAAAATAGGAAAAACTAAAAATTGAAAGTAGAAACCATACATTTTACAGTAAAAGACATACATACATTTGTTTGTTTGTTTGTTTGTTTGTTTAAATAGGCTCATGAGTGTAGTATTATGAACCTGGCAGCATATTTTGATATCAAGTTTAACTTTATAAGAACAAAGCATATGAGTTCTTGTATATGTCTACTGTACACAAAGGAAATACATTGTCTGATGTTCATTATATACCTTGAATAAGCAAGGCCTTGTCTGAAGAAGTGTTTCATTCATTCTTAATAGAAATCTTTCACATTTTCAGTGTTCCCCATAAAAAATGTACTCACATGAGGGGTGCAGGCATCAGTTTCCCCCTTGAATTCTTAGAACCCTTTTCAGATCATGCATGGCCAGTTAGCAGCTGCTCCAAGGTCCCTGAGGTTTCCTTTGAGAAGCTGGGAAATTTTCTGCCATTAAAGGAAAGGCAGTGTTGATCTCACCCCACATTTCAGACCTCATGTGGATGATTCTCCTGGATAACCTCTATCTCTGGCCAGTTCACTGGTTCTGCACCCAGCTTGAATGTGATTAAATCAGCATGTGTACTAGACATGGAAATTAAAGGCACAGATCTCTCAGCTCAACAAAATAGATTATCTCTTGTTAATAACATTGCCATAAACTCATAGGTATGGAGAATTTTGGGACTGCAGGTGGCGCAGTGGTTTAAACCACTGTGCTGCTGGGCTGGTTGATTAAAAGGTCGCCGGTTCAAATCTGCACATGGGGTGAGCTCCCGTGTGCCGTCCCAGCTCCTGCCAACCTTGCAGTTCGAAAGCATGCAAATGCAAGTAGATAAAAAGGTACCACTTCAGTGGGCAGGTAACAGCATTCCGTGCACTGCGGTGTTTAGTCATGCCGGCCACATGACCACGGAGACTGTCTGCAGACAAACGCTGGCTCCCTTGGCTAGGAAACGGAGATGAGCACCGCCCCCTAGAGTCAGGCATGACTGGACTTAATGTCAAGGGGAAACCTTTACCTTTACCTTTTTATGGAGAATTTAGTGACCACCATTACAAGCACCACAAATACAGCTCTTATTCTCCAATTTAAAATAGTGTGCATATTCAATAGTAGGATTTTAAAGCTGGGCTAATAATCTGCCCTTGTTGATATATCACTGCTCACCCCTACAGAAATTTGAAATTTTTTAATTTATTTTATTTATTTAAATATTTATATGCCGCCCCTTGCGACAGCCTCCTTTGTTGTCATTATAGAGGTGATATGTCTGTCTGTCCTCAACCCCCACTGGCATTTGAGGGACAAACTATGGATTATATACATAATTGTTCCTTTGTTGTCATTATAGAGGTGATATGTCTGTCTGTCCTCAACCCCCACTGGCATTTGAGGGACAAACTATGGATTATATACAGGCATGAAGAGCTGTGGTCCAGTGATGCTTTTTGATGAGTGTGCACTCAATGATGGGAATGTTGCCATTTAGAAGAGTGATTTAGAAGGGACATCTGTGCTTAGCAAAATGGCTGGGCACCTCTTCACTTCTACCCCTCTACTCCTAATTATCCCTTCTAGAAGCCACTTTTTTTTTCTCTTCAAGTAAGGACTACCTGGATGCTATTTATATACATTTGCATGTAATGTAAATGTTACTGATTTTGAGGCCTCTTTCTTCACGTTTAGGTGGATATGCTGTGGCAAAACTTAAAACCTCTTGACTGAAAAGCTCTTTCCCTTCTTAAAAATCTGGCCAGAGGAAAGATACCAATAGTTCTGTGCTTTTGTTCCTCTATTCTTCAAATAATTGCTATATTTCCTTGGAAACAAGAAGTGATTGACATAATCAGAATATGATTCCATGTAATGTATGCCAAATGACCTCACAGATGTTTTCACAAGATGCATATAACATGTGACCCATGCCCTCCATCAATCAAGTGGCAGCTGTTGTGATGGGGACAGCTGAAAATATTTCCATGACCATGAAAGCATGGTTGCTAGGAAACTATGGCTGAATGTCCCCAGTCACATTTTACAGTCTCCAAATGAATACATCCCCATGGATGGTTGTTAGAACATCTGCCAGGGACATGCAGGGATAGCTCAATGTGATGGAAAGCTAAGGGCACAAAGGCAAAGACCAAACTGATTCAAAGAGAATCAAGGCAGAACAATCAAAAGAGGTTCTAGGGACCTTTTAGGGACCAAGGAGTTCCAGTTAGAGTGAGTTGTTCAGCCTGTCAGTGCCTTCCTTCTGCCTCTTTTTACAAGAACCAGAGAAAGCAGAGGCACAAGTGGACTCTGGTGCTTGTATTCCAAGACAAATTGGGACCATGGAGTCCTTTCTCACCACATTGCATGAAGCTAGATTTTGATAGCAGGATTTCTATGACTACTCTTTTCAGCATTCTCTGATTGTGAGGTATTTTACATTTCCAAAGTGCTTTATAGTTTAGGGATTTTTTAAAAAATGTGTTCCCTCATGTAAAAAGCTTACATTTTGAAACGGAGTGTACCACAGGTAGAGTTGCCATATGCTAATCTGGAGAACCCACCTTTACCATGAACAGTATTAAGAGGTTGCCACTGTTAGCCTCCTAGGAGCTACATCTGTTGCCATATCCCACCTTAGACCTCATTCATTTTTCCCTTCTGCTGAGGCATGCTGGATGAATCAATACTTTAATTGTGTTCTGAAGATGAAGTGGAGGGTGGACAGCAAAGGGTCCTCAGAATGAAAGAGACGGAATGCACAGTGGTGTCAGCCTTTCTCATCAATTGGTACTCTTAATTCTTTTAATTGGAAGTAGTTATCCAAGATTTAATTGTAGCGATGCAGACAAAGAATCCATTCTCTACCTGACATGATAGGTTTCTGTGTGCAAAGAAGATTGTTGTTTGTTCTTCGTTGTGGCCTCTGTGCATAACACATTTTGGGTGCTGAGCCTGTGCAGTGCCTGCAGCCAATAAAGATTCAAAGCTTTAACGGATTTTGGCGGGAACTCCACGCCCCTCCCCCGCCATACTATAAAGAACAGAGCATCTGCCATTTCCCCAGTCTTCTTTCAATTGCCGATCGTTTTGTCCCAAGCTGTTCGTTATTCTCTCTATATACTTTTTGCTATACCTTGTTGTTCTTGTTTGACTTTCTTGTTGTTCTTCTCTTGTTAAGAAAACTCCCTTCCCAAGTAAAAAGTCTTTATCTTCCTCATTTAGGAATTTTCCTCCCTTTTCCCCTCCCCCCACAAAAAAACAAAACAATAAACCCTTCTATAGTTATTCGACTTTTCTTGCTTTGCTCTCCCTTTCCTTTCCTTGATGGCTCAGAGAGTGGCATTTCAGAAATGTTCCAAATGCGGGGCCAAAATGTCCCCCACAGACCCTCATGACCTGTGCCTCCTCTGCTTAGGGGAGGGGCACCAGATTGACAAATGTGGCCACTGTCAATCCTTCACCAAGCAAGTCCAGAAAAGCCGTGAGAACCGGCTCCAGAAAATCCTCTGGGACCAGGCCTTGCTTGCATTGGACCAGCTTGCTGCTCAGACCACCTCAGCAGGCCCTTCTGTGGCGTCTCCCCCTCGCCTATCCACCGAGGGTGCGACCTCTATGGAGACTGCCTGCTCCTCTTGTTCTCCTTTTCAAAAACAAAAGGAAAAGAGGAAACATACAGGGTCCAATGAGCCTTTGGCTCCGAAGAAGCCTCAAAAGGCTAAAGCTGATAAGCCAGACTGCAAGCAACGGAAGCTTGCCAAGGAACCACGGAGGGACTCAAGCTTGACTGTTCCATCGATCCTGATGACTGTCTTGGTTCCGACTCCTTCCAGCCCTACCGCCCAGGCCGTGATGTAGATGACCCTGCCAGGGTCCCCCCCAAAGGAACTCTGTATTGGCACCATCGACTTTGGAATGTTGTGAGGCCGTGGTTTGTGGATCCATGTCGGATGGCAAGATCCGGGACTCGCCCGCCTGATCTCGGGCTAGTCAGCCATCGGCATGCTCTCCTACACTGATGCCATCCTTACCTGAGGCATCTCCAAGGCCGCAGCCTCAATCAGACATGTGTCGTCATCAGCACGCTTCAGACCAGGCTCCAGGAATTGGGTGCAGATGCCATGCGGTGGATTCAACCCGTCCCAGTCTTGGGACTACCTCCCACTGTATGGGTATTATCTGATGCTCTTGGTGCATCACCATGACCCTCGCCCATTACAGAGAGACGCCCCTTCAACATCAGTGGCTGCTCTCTCCAAGCCTCCTTCATCTCCGGCTGGTTTGTTCTCCAGTCCTCTGTATCGATACGACTCAGATTCGGAGGACTCGGAGAAGGCTTCCACCTCGCCTGATGCCATCATCTCCACCAGGGACCAGGTTCCCAGGAGGAGTCTTACTCAATATTCGGAGAGCTAATGGCACGTCTGGCCAGATCGTTGGAGATAGAAGTCCAGCACCGAGTCGATCCTAGTGCGGACAATTTCTATGATATTGTTTGCAAGGAACAGTCCTCAGCTATCTCTTTGCCATTGATTACGACTCTCCGGCAGGCCATGACGGGCACTTGGGAATACCTGAAACAGCCACACCTGACCTCTCAACATCATGTTCTCAGCAGATGCATGTCGACAGCTCACGAGTGGGAGTTGGATTGGCAGGTCTGTCACTGTATCTTCCAAAGATGGGGCCCTCCGGACATAGATCTATTTGCTACTTTCAACATTTTGGTGTGCATGACTTATTGCTTTCGGGCAGCATCGGCTCAAACTTGATGGGGGACAAGTCCTGGATGAACATTTTCTTGTATGTGTTCCCTCCAATACTTCGCATCACAAAAACATTAGCCAAAATTACCCAAGACGACGCTCAAGGGATTCTCATCATACCCTGGTGGCCTCGTTGACCATGGTTTCCCACCATTCTTCACCTCTCCAGAAGAACATTCTTTCATCTTCCTCAGATTCCGCACCTCCTTACCCAGGAGAACGGTGCAATTCAACATCCAGATCTCCACTCCCTGAACCTTATGTCATGGCTCATTCAGTAACTAATGCTGTTTCCTCTCTCACCTACTGCTGATACCTCAGTAGGTTATTGCTGATTTTTCATTTTTCTCTTTTTGTATGCTCCCTAGCATCCTCATAGCTTGATGTCGCTATGGAATTCATCCATTCCATTAGGGGGTGATCGGCTATGGAATTCAAGCTATGGAATTCATCCATTCCATTAGGGGGTGATCGGATGGTCTCCATTAGACTGGGGAAATGGTGGGTTTTTCCCACCATACTCTTGGTATACACCATACTATACTCTTTATAGTATGGCAGGGGAGGGGCGTGGAGTTCTTGCCAAAATCTGTTAAAGCTTTGAATCTTTCCTGGCTACAGGCACTGTGCAGGCACAGCACCCATAATGTGTGAATGCACAGATGGTCACTTGAAGAATGGCACTTACAGGTAAGCAACCTGCCTTTTTTATGTGGAAATCTTTAGCAAAAAACTCCATAAATCGGTAGTTTCAAATATTGGTGGAACCCAGTTCTCATCAGTCCAGCTAGAATGGTCCCTGGGCAAGAATGATAAGAACTTAAGTTCAGTAATATAGGGAGGGCTACCAGCAGGACCAGCATCAAAGCATGTCATGTTCAGGCAGGGTCTGGCAGGGTCCCCCTGGAGTTGCTTCTCTTCTTCCTTTTTGCAGGTTGGCTCTTCCTGCCTCTTGCTGTGGCCTGGCAATGTGATAAGAAGGAAGGGGAGTGAATGTCTGCTCATACAGTGGAGCTCTGCTGGTCAAGCAAGTAAGTGGTAGCTATGATGAAGAAGAGCAATAACAACTTGTGAAAGTGGCAGTAGGAAGGCAAACTCACTGAGAATGAGGGCCCACCAAAACCTGGAACCAGCACTGACTTAGATACCCCATCCCTGCAGAGAGAATTGCTCTAATCTGAACTGAAACTAGATGTCTCACATCACGGCCTCTTTGTCTGATTGGCCTTTGGTGACTAATGATAACAAAGACAACTAATGTTAAAATACCTCATGCAGTAAAAATTCTTCGGGGATCCCCTAAAATCCCTTCTCATTTGTTTTGCAAGTCCATAGAGTGCCCCCAATTTTTTTCTTTGTGATGCTTTGACACTAAGAAGCACCAGAGCTAAAATATGTGAATTTGTCATCAACGTGTCAAAGGCTGGGTGGCAGTGATTTATCTTCCTTTCTAAATTTTTAAACTACATCATCTCTAAGCAAGAACCTGAAACAGCAACTTCTGTAAGGATTCATTAAAAGAGTTCCATACTTGTTCTTTAAGAAGTGCTTGTGTTTAGTGGTTGGTCTTCATTACATCATTCAGGTTTTTGCTGCAGCCCTGGCAAAGGAGCAAGGAAAACTTCTTCCAGGTTAGAAAGCATATGAGAGAAGTCATGTCAGATGTCATGTCAGAGGGAGCAGATTTATTTATTTATTATTTATTTATTTAAAGTTTTTATATGCCGTCCCCTTGCTACATAGCCTCGGGACAGCTTACAGAAATAAATAAATACAAAATAATAACAATTACAATTAAAACCCGGAAACACACTGGCTGCACAATTAAAATCTATAAATATTAAACATTATTAAAATACTGTTTGAATAAAAAGGTCTTGGCCTGGCGCTGAAAAACAAATAACGACGGCGCCAGGCAGACCTCTCTAAGGAGCGCATTCCAGAGATGGGGCGCCACCGCAGAGAAAGCCCTCCTCCGGGTACTCTGCCTCTTGATATCTCTCACAGAAGGTTCCCGGAGGAGAGCCTCTGCTGCTGATCTCAAGGGGCGGGAGGGCAAATATGACTGTAGGCATTCCTTTAGGTATCCAGGTCCCAAGCCGTTAAAGGCTTTATAAGTAATTACCAACACCTTGAATTGAGTCCAGACTTCAATGGGAAGCCAGAGAAGCTGGTAGAGGACTGGGGTTATATGAGAATAATGTCCAGTCCTCGTCAGCAACCTGGCTGCTCTATTTTGCACCTTCTGAAGTATCTGGACTGTCTTCAAGGGCAGCCCCATGTAGAGCGCGTTACAGAAATCCAACCAGGAAGTAACCAATGCATGCATCACTGTCATTAGGCAGTCATCCTCCAGGTAGGGACACAGCTGATGGATCAGCCGAAGCTGATGGAAAACGCTCCTCGCCACTGCTGACACTTGGGCTACCAAGGTCAGCTGTGGGTCGAGGAGCACTCCCAGGCTGTGGACCCTGTCTTTCAGAGGGAGTGCAACCCCATTTAAGACTAGGGTCAGGTCCCCCACTCCGAAGCCCAACCCACCCACCAACAGGACCTCCGTCTTGTCAGGATTGAGCCTCAGTTTATTGACCCTCATCCAGCCCATTACCTCGGCCAGGCACCAGTTCAGTACAGCCACTGCCACACCTGGATCAGTGGAGAATGAGAGGTAGAGCTGGGTATCATCCACGTACTGATGATTCCACAGCCCACACCTCCTGATGACCTCTCCCAGCGGTTTCATGTAGATGTTAAAGAGCAAAGGGGACAGAATGGAACCCTGTGGAACTCCATGGCATAGCTGCCATGGCGCAGAGCCATAGTCCCCCAGCACCACCTTCTGGAATCGGCCATTGAGGTAGGAGTGGAACCATTGCAGAGCAGTGCCTCCAACTCCCAATCCCTCTAGCCTATCCAGAAGGATACCATGGTCGATGGTATCAAAAGCCGCTGAGAGATCCATGAGGACCAACAGGGACACACTCCCCCATCCCTCTCCCTGCACAGGTCATCATACAGGGCGACCAAGGCAGATTCAGTACCATACCCGGGTCTGAAGCCGGACTGAAATGGGTCCAGATAATCAGTCTCATCCAAGAGAGCTTGGAGTTGTCCCGCACTTCTTACAAGAGCAACAAAACTAAATCTATTTATTGCTAGTTGTCTACAAGATTTACAGTTCTATAGATGAGCTCCTTAATAAAAGTCTTTGATGTACAGATGTTTGCCTCTGAATGGTGAAAGTCTCTCCTCCTACGTCATATCTCCTTCTAAAGCTCGCTCCTCCTTCCTCCTCCCCTCACTTCTTGTTTTGTCTTCAAATCTGTGTAAAGACCTCCTGTTCTGAGCCTTCTTAAAATCCACAAATCCCATAATGTCTTCAGCTTCTGGTCCTGTCAGCACCAGGAGGAGGTATCCTGTTCCATTGCTCCTGGTAGAACTCGCAGCTCCCTCCTTCTCACAGTTCTCTGGCTGACTTAAAGGGCCAGGTGGCTGTTCAGTGGATTGGAGATTAGAGAGGCTCCCAGCGACCTGCTGGGTTGTGTCTCTGCTGAGTTGTGGGGGGGCCTCTTGGACTCCGGTTGTTAAGAGTAAGTCTTCCTCGCAAGTTGCAGTCTCTGTCGTGGCTTCTTGCACGACAATCTCAGTAAAAAGAGAGCTTCTTTGATCCTGTAACATTATTAATATTTGTTAACTAGATGGTACAACTCTATATGTTTGAAGCCATTTTACCATCACCACCAGCATTTTTGGTCACTAAATTGCTTTTTTGTGTTAAAGGTTCCTTCATCCAATGTGTAAAGTTCAGCATAGATAGCCTCATTCCATTGGACCTCAAAATTTTAGTCATACATTATTATGCATATTTTATGAGCAAGAAGATGAGTCTACCCTGAATCTAGGACACTAACATGAACCATGAATTCAGCACCAAATATTTCTACCCAAGAGAAACAGCTAAAGGGGACAAAACTAAATTATTAATGAATTAGTGAAGTGCAGTCGATTGCATTCACTCCAGCCTCTTCTAAGCAAGCTTTTCCACTTACTGTGGGACTCCAGGTAATATGAGTCTATATTACAGTCTCTGGATTATGATCTTTTGGAAGTCTGTATGCATGTGTCCCTCAGGTCAAACACAGGGCCACCTTTCATATATTATGGTTTTCTAGGTGCTTGATTCCAAACAGGCAGAAAAGACAGCTTTATTGAAGTCTTGATTAGTCATTATATCAGGTTGATGTACTACATTCATCTTGGTGGATCAGATTGTATAGCCTTATTATTGTATTATTTTCAATTTACTGCCCAAACAAACTTTTGAAGTAGCAGCTGTAAATCAAAATCAGTTATCATCCATGTAAAAACATGTGAAAAACACAGGTAGAATTTTTGTATTGGAGGGAAGAAGGAACACCACTTATAGGCTAAGGATGTACAAAGGGCCAAAAAAGGAAAAAAGTACTGGATTCTAGAAGGAAGGATTCAGAAATGTCCTAAAAGCAGAGTTACCATTTACCTTCCTATGACCAAGTGGTAACTTGTCATTTCTATGTCTGCAGCATGCTTCCAGTTGCTCCCTTTTGAAAGGAATTACTTCCAGACTGAACCCTTTAGGGGAATGATTTATAAAATCTGGGAGTCATATGTTATTGATTTTCCATGTACTCCTAACTCTATAACTATTTAGCTGTTTATCTATTACCTTAAAATATGTGTAACTTTTCCAAACTGAAAAAGGCAAATAATACAAATTTATTTTAATAAATATAACCCAGTTTTGCCAATATATCACATGCTCTCTGATGCCCATTTTGCACCCATATCCATGTTTGGTAGATGGTCCTATTGGCCACATTCAGTTGTATTATATGGCAGCACCCTCCTTTGAATTAAAGCAGCAAACAAGAACCCAAAAACCTTTCCACAGAGAAGTCTGTTTATTAGTTTCAACATCTTTTGCCTACTGATTGTCATTCTGTCTTCCTGACCATTACACTGCATTCTAGCGGTGTTGCTCAGATGCACTGTTAGCCCAGTTTACAACCTCCCACAGGAGCTTTTTTGTTAGTTTTAGCCTGTCAGACATAATAGATAGCCTGTAGATGATAACAAGATGGGATTAGGCAGTGTCTGCTCTGGAATGTTTCAGCCTCTTACTTCAAGGAAAGCCTGTCTTTAATTTATCAGGTATCCACAGCAGGAGGAGTGGTGGCTGGGATTCTTATCTCTTGGCAGACTTGCATGTACTGGGACTACTTAGCCATCTATAATTCCCATGAGTTTGGGAGAATATTTGAAGGACTTGACTTTAGTAAGCAGGGATTGACTGCAGGTGTCAAGGGGCTGGGGGCCCAGTCGCTCTGGTCGTAATTAAACACACTTGCAAGAGCAATAAAACTAAATCTATTTATTGCTAGTTATCTACAAGATTTACAGTTCTACTGACGAGCTTCTTAATGATAGTCTTTGATGAACAGATGTTCGCCTCTGAACGGCGATAGCCTCTCCCCTCTGCATCATATCTCCCCCCATCATTCGTTCCTCCCTCCTTTCTTGTTCCCTTTTTGTCTTCACCTCATAGGCTTTCAGAATCCTCCTGTTTTTGGTGGTTTTAAAATCCACATATCCCATGATCCCTTCAGCTTCCAGTCCTGTCAGCTCCGCTTCAGAAGAGGAGGAGACATCTTGTTCTTTCTCTTTTCTGGCAGCCCCCTCCTTCTCACAGTCTGGCTGACTTAAAGGGCCAGGCGTCTGTTCAGTGGGTTGTAGACTAGAGGAGCTCTCAGCAACAGGCTGGTTTGTGTTTATGTCGAGCCGTGGCGAGGTCTCTTGAACTCCAGCTGTCAAGAGCAGGTCCTCCTCGCGAGTAGTAGCTCCTGTTGTGGCTTCATGCACAACAGCATGGGTCTTTCCACTGAAGACCCACATAACCCACCCAAGTCTGTGGGAGCTTCTCATCGATAATTGGCTTCCACATGGCTGGGAGAATATCTCAGATGTTCTGGGCAACAACTTCCCAAGTGCAACCAGCATGGCCAGTGGCCAGGGATTATAGGAGTTACATTCCAAAATGTTTGGAGGTCAGCAAGATTATTTACCCCTGATAGTGGATTTCAGATTTAACATCTATTGTGTGGTCATTTTTGGTGGAAATAATCCTGCATCTAGTGACTTGTGCATTTGTCCCACAGCTGTCAAGACGTGCAGATGTATTGCTAGTGGCAGGATTACACACTCTATACTTCATGACTGTCAACATCCAAATGCATGTAGATGAATTTTGCACAGCCATAGAGGTACCCAAGGGCTTTGTGGTGTACAAATAAGCTGCTTGCCTTACTTCTCTGAAATTCACTTAGAAGGAAGTAAGCTCCACTGAACTCAGTGTGGTTTTCTTCTGAATATACACCCTCTGTGTGTAGAATGTTTTTTTAAAAGAAATTTTATTAGGATTTTGAACTACTACTACAAACATCAATCGTCACACACATCGGATTTACTGGGTCAGCCCCCTACTACATATCTTTTAACATTCTATGATCATACTAAAACCCATTTACAATAACTTGAAAACATCTTTGACCAAGTCCCATTTCTCCAGCCAATAAAAAAAGTAATTCCAAATTTGATAGAAGTCACTATCTTCCTCTTCATCAGTGAAATCAGTCTCATCATTTCTTGCAGAATCCTGTTTCTCTTGACCAATGTCAAAGGGAAATGTCCAAGTTAGATAAGATTGCAGTATCTTCTTTCTTCTTCAGTGATAAGTTCGATCTAAACATTTCTGGACAATTCAAGATCTTTTCAATTTTCTAAAGATAAATAATTTCCTCACTACCACAATTACAAGTAACATCAAAAATATCCATTTAACATCTCTAAAGGTATCTTAACTACTCTACTTGGTGGTAACTAATATTTATATCTTTTAAACCACTTTTCATCACCAACAATAGCTTAACCTTCTCATATCACATATAGACTTGCCAACTCATTTAAATCATTGCTTTTTAAGATAATAAGTTCCCTTAGTTTCAATGACAAATAAAGTCAGAGATATCCATTTAACAATAATACCTTTTAGACAGGATTTCATTAAGCTAAGTTACTAATGTTTCACCAGCAATAATAGCTTAACCTTTCTATGTCACATGTGAGCATACCAACTTATATGAATCACCCCTTTCTGGAATTAAAAAAAAGAAAGTTCCCTTATCCTCCCTTTGCACCTCTGCCGTATTTATTTTTTCTTTTTCTTTACACCTCTACCAGACCTTTCTGGTTTTTTTTCATTGAAATATCATAATATCTGTGATGGAGTCTTCAATTGTAGCCACATAAACAAAAACCTCTCTTAAGCGGTTAGCTATTTTCTCCTTCTCTAACATGACACGTAAATCCCATAAAAGCTTGCTCATTAAATTCACTGATTGTGTTAGTTTTTCCGCTTGTCCCACCTGTAATAAATCATATCTACTCCTTTGCTTTTTGTTTCCATTAAAATGTCGTGGTGTCTGCAATAGATCATGTGTCTTGAGTGGTAGAAACATAGAAACAGAGCGAGTTAGAAGGGGTCTCTTGGGCCATCTAGTCTGACCTCCGGCACCAGCCGGCTCCACTCACGACATGCCCACCATGTGCATGTCCAGCCTGTCTTTGAACACCGTCACTGATGGGGCCTCAACCACCTCCCGTGGAAGCCCATTCCACGCCCTCGGGGTCCTAACTGTCAGGAAGTGCTTCCTGGCATCCAAATGGAACCTTGGCTCCCTGAGCTTTGCTCCGTTGGAGCGCGTCCTGCTTTCCTCTGCAGGGGAGAACAGGTCTCTACCCACCTCCGTGTGACACCCCCTCACATACCTGTATGTCGCCAACATATCCCCTCTGAGTCTCCTCTTCTCCAAGCTGAAGAGACCCAGTTCCCTCAGTCTTGCCTCATACGGCATCCCCTGCAAACCAGCCACCATCCTTGTGGCCCTACACTGCACTGACTCCAACCTGGCTATATCCTTTCTGTAATGAGGGGCCCAAAACTGAACACAATACTCCAGTTGCAGGCGCACCAGAGTCGTGTAGAGTGGTAGTAATACCTCTCTCGATCTTGAAGCCACACTTCTGGCCATGCAACCAAGGGTGGCATTCGCCCTCTTGACCACCGCATCACACTGCTGACTCATGTTTAGCCTGCGGTCAACCAGTACCCCGAGGTCCCTTTCACAAGTGCTGTTCTCCAGCCACTTGTCACTGAACCTGTACTTATGACAGCTATTCCTATTCCCCAAGTGCAAGACCTTGCACTTCTCCACATTGAACGCCATCCTGTTGTCTCCTGCCCACTTCCATAGTCTGTCCAGATCCTTTTGGATCTGGAGTACCTGCTCCTCAGTTGTGGCCACTGCTCCAGTTTTAGTGTTGTCTGCGAATTTGATCAGCAGACTGTTCACCCCTTCTTCCATGTCGTTAATGAAAAGATTAAACAGGATCGGCCCCAGGACAGAGCCCTGGGGGACCCCGCTTGTCACTGGCTGCCATCCAAGCTATCTTCTCCTTCTCCAGCATAACAAGCAGATCCCATGAAGGCTTACTTAATGAGTTCACTGGTTGAGTTAATTTTCCCATTACACTTGTTGTCTTTCCAGTTTCAGATTTTCCTTCTGCTTGCTGGACATTTTGCATATTCTGCTCATGTACAAATTGCTTACCCAAAGCCTGATTAATCGAAGTGTCTAATTTATCAAAGCAACTTTTTTGTTCAATTAAAAAACAATCAAGTTGCTCAATTAAAACAGTCTTCTGTTGTATTATTATCATCTGCTGGGATAGTTGCACAGCTGTTAAAGAAGTCTGTATTGCCGAGAGTGTCTTCTGTATTTTTTGTATTTCTTCCATAGTAGCTGTAATTACCAAGGCTTGGCAGGTGTCCAGGGGTCCCAGGAACAAAGAAAAAGATGGCCGTTAGCTCTTGGCAGTAGTCCAGCATAGACGAACACAAGAAAAATCCTTCTATCAGTCAATTCCACAGTAAATATTATTTTGATTTTTTGCCCTTGGAGAGATTAAGAAAGATAAATCTTTTCCTTACTTACAAAGAGCTCTGTCTCTCTCTTCTTAGGTAATTCTCCGCTTTTCAACTCTGTGTGTGTGTGGGGTGGGGGAGGATTCCTTTCCTCCTCCATCCGAAGGACTTTTTCTTTTTCCTTTGTATCAATTTGCAAGGAATGCAACTTATTCCATGGATATTATTGTAAAAAACAAGAAACAAAAATAATTCCCAATAAGTCCGATGTGCCTGTAATAGCTAAAACTAGTCTAAAAAAAGAACGACATGTCGAGAACCTGCAGAGGGCTTCTTCTCCCTCCCATGCTACCTGGCTGAGAAAGCTTGATTTCTCCCATTGAATGTGGAATTGCCATTCCACATCATCTGGGAGATTCGCCAAGCAATCTATCTTAGCCCCGACAGGGCTTAGATTGAGCCCCCATAGCCCACCACTGGGCAGTTACCTGTGTGATAACGGATGTTCGTTAATCACTTCTGTATTGTCCCGATGCCATACCGGAAGTCTGTGTGTAGAATGTGTAGCTGTCCTGTCTCACCAACAGCTGGGCTGCATAGATTGGGTTTTCTATCTTGCAGGAAAGGCAAAGCCAGCAGCAGCTTCCATGATGAGATGGCTGTAACTGCAGTGGAGCTGTCCAGCCAAGCAGCTAAAGCATGAAGGAAAGAGCTGAGCAGAAAAGGTGTCACACTAGCAATATTCAGGTCAAATATTCAGCAGCTTTGCCTTTCCAGTAGGGTTGAACTGGGTCACACTTGAGTCAAGGGCCTTTTCTCAGGAGCACCACAGAGAACAGGAAGGCTTGCACTGCACTCCAGATCCTAGCATAGGCTTCAATTTAAATTTATCAGAGTCTTCAGGCCTGCTCAGGTGTCCCAAAAAGGGTTCACAGCAATAGCTGACGAGAAGGAGTGCTCCAGCCCCACCACTCAACTCCATGGAGTTTGTTGCTCTCTATTCATGGAGGGCAACTTTCTGAAGTGGAGAACCTCTTGTATCCATGGAAGGTCTCCATGTAAGCCATCAAGTTGAAACATCTGTCTTCTGGTTTGCATGGAGAACCCCACAGATATGGAAGCCTCTCTTCTTTAGACAGTCACCTTCCCATGAGGTCTGGGCAAGAAATGTGATGAGGGAGAGAGGTGGGGCTGGCGTACTCCTTCTCCTCATCCATTAATTCTTTTTCTTTGAGGGTTAGGGATTGGGCTAATGCTTCTGATATCCAGGGTATGACCTGAATTGGGAGTGAACTGAAGCATAAGGCCACCCAGCTGGATCTCAGCACTCAGTAGGATCCAAGATCGGGACATCTTTTGTATCTGATGTTCAGCATGTATATTGACTCTTCCTGTTCTTGGCATGTATTGGGATTGTGGTAGAGTCCTTCTCTACAGCTGAAACTCTTCAGGTCTGTGTTGGAACTCCAAGGTCCTAGAGGCTCAGTCTTTTCCTCTGGTGATAGCCCACAGCTAGACTTAACAGAATGCAGGCCAGGAAATTGCAAGACTTCCTGCTTTTTTATGCATGTCCCTTTCAGGATTTTTTAGTGTTGCTCTACAAATTCTGCCCTAAATTACATTTCTTTAATTTGCTCAAATAGAAATAAATAGCACCCATTTGGTTCTATAGGAGCAAGTAATAGAATGCAGGTGAGGACTTCACTGGAGCAGTAGTTTAATATGCTCCTATGATATGGTATCTCCAGGAACTGGATAGTGTGAGGGGCATCTGTATTCCAGATAGTAGCACGGCTAATATGAATCATATAATACAGTCCGAGAACTAGAGAAAGGAGACTGCTTCTGTCTATCTAGCCACACTACTTCACCTGCAGAAGACTGCTCAAACTCCTCTTTTTTAGGCTTAGTTCCCATTGAGGTTATAACCCTATTTCTAGGCTTTTGGTTTTAAGTAAAGGTTCCCATGACAGCTTCTCCATGCTAGCTAGCTAGCTAGCTAGCTAGCTAGCTAAATAAATGAATGAATGAATGAATGAATGAATGTACATTGAAAGCCCGTCTGCCACAAAGAAATGTTCTAGCCTACCATTCCTCCTGACATGCTAGTTTTCTAACATATGCAAAAAACATTTTCTACTGAGGAACATCCAATCAAATGTGCATCCCCTTACATTTTGAAGCAGGGAGAGAATGGAAGTGGAAAGTTCATTTGAGCTCTCAATTTTTCCTTGTCACCTGAATCAGTAATTCACTCCCTTTGTTGGAATGAACTGCATGGGGATGGGGATAGCTGATAAATAGATGTGCCTCCAAATCTAACTGGCATGAGCTGAGAATATAAACTTGAGTTCCTTTCCAGAAAAAGGGGGAAAGAGAAATTGGAATGTACATTTCACTAACATTGTGTTGGCTCTTTCCACATGTGAGGCAAAGGGCAATTGTCTCCATTACCCACCCACACCCAAGCTCAGGGGCCTGGCCCCATCAGGTCCAGCCCATTGCCCATAGTCTTCAGAACTGTGCAGGCAGCATTCATGTGAAACAATATATTAGAAGTTTTAAAAAGTGCTTTAGACCAGCTTAAATTGACTTGTAAAGGAAATCAATGAGTCTCAATGAAAACACATCCACCAGGGAGGAATTTAGGCCAGTGAGGCCAGTGACACTATAAAGCAGCAATGTGTTCCTCTGTTTCTGTTGTAGCTTAATATAATAGAGAGAATGTGGAGCAGTTTAGAAAATTAGATCTTTGTATTTCAGTATGTAATAATCAGGTTACGGAAAATGATGCAGAACAATCCATTGAATCTTCATCAGATTTGAATTTCAGTGCAACTAGTGAGAGCAATATTGAGGCAATACTGAACACTTTAAAAGCATTTTTGTATTCTATTTGTACATAACACAGTGGCAGCTTCAATGGCCTAATGAAAAAGAAGATAGGGCTCCCTATCTTCCATCCTAAAGAGGTGGGGACTTTAGCAGGTGAAGCTTTTTGTGAAGGTTGTATGTGCTGAAATGTAAAACTACATCTGGCCACACTAGCGGTAGGCCTGTGACAATTCTCAGACCAAAAGAAAGGCTTTCAAGAGAGGCCAAAAGTAAATCAATGCATAACCTTTTTATGCATTGTTTGCCACCAGTTCCAACAGCAATTTGTTTGCTTTTTAGAAGGCATCTTTGGAGATCATCTTGGCAAGGTGATGGCAACACCTTCCTCAGTTACTTCTCAGTGGTAGTGCTACTCACTGAGCACTGCTACACCACCTCTTCATTGGCTACTGTTTCTTTAAGCATATAGCTCAGCCTGTGGGGAAAAGGCAGCCTTGCAGCTTGTTTGCTTTCTAAGCAATTTGATTATATAATGTGCATGGTAGACATTTGTGAATATCTCCAAGGAAACATCATAGGGCATCTTCCTGTCTATCTGTATTACTAATAAATTTTGGTTTGGTTATCTTGCAGTCTGAAACCCATGCAGACCCACCTAGCTGAGATGTACTGACTTTTATAATATGCCAATATTTACATTTGGACAGTTTCAGAGTAAGCATATTCGTTTTACTTTGCTATATGATGGCATCCCTGAGGGCAGACAAAGTGACAGCAGAGCCTCCTACATGAAATCAATATCATGCACAACTATTTTCTTTTGAAGTTTCCCTATCACCAAGACTTTTTTGCAGAGGGTAATAGTACAGTGGTGCCTTGGGTCACGAACTTAATCTGGTCATGACCCAAATTGGTCATGAGCCAAGTCAAATTTCCCCATAAGGTTAATTATAAATAAGGTTAATCTGTTCTCTATTTTTTTAATCAGAAAAAATTGAAGCAAAGTGACAAAGAACAACAAAGATCGCGGCCATCTCCCCCCCTCACCCTGAGCATGAGTGTGGCCATCTCCCCCCCCCCCAGTACAACCGCGATTGCACCCATCATCCCTGCATGCTCAGGTGCGCTTGGGGGGGAGACAGGCGCAATTGGGGGTGCACTCAAGGGGGAAGCAGGGGTGATTGCGGGAATGCTGTGGGGAGAGACAGGCATGATCGTGCTGGTGGGGAGATGGCTGAGATTGTGGTTGCGCTTGTGCAGGAAAGACGGGCACGATCTCGGCTATCTCCTCCCCCCCGCACAAGCACGGCCATTTCCTCCCCACCCCAGCACAACTGTGATCGCACCTGTCTTCCCTGCATGAGTGCAACCGCGATCGTGGCCATCTCCCCACCAGATGGGGCAAATTTGTGACCCGATTTGGTTAGAGCATTAGAGTGACTTCCAGGTCAGAACTTGTGAACAATTGTCAACATGTTTATAATTCCATACTTGAATCACCTGGGAAAAATCTGCTAGATTGACAGCTAGGAGGTAACAGCTCCAGTTCTTAAATCTCCAGCTTGTATAGCATCATTATATTAATATGCTTGTGGGCATCATGGTTCTTGAAACTGTTGGGAAAACCACTTCAGTTTGTAGTTTTTTTCTTCATTCAATAATGTTAAAAAGGAAAGCAGAATAGCTAGAGTGCCTGGATTTACTAGTTTTCTTCCATAGGAAAGTAATGGCTGTTCATTCTAAATGTTGAAACAGCGTTTGCCTATCTCTTTGCATAGCAGGATCCCCTTTTGATTATTTGTACGCACACAAGAACCCATGCTGAGCTGATTTAAACTAGTTGGAGAGTCATTTCTTTCCTCCCTGCTGACCAAAGGAGTATATGTCTGTGAAGGGAACTAGAGATTTCCAGCAGATTTCTCAGCACCATTAGCACTACTGTTCTTTGGAGGAAGCTGTGATAATTATAAAAACAATGTAGATATGTAGGGTAGACTTTCTTGCCGTTCATTATCATCTTCTTGTCATTTAGCCAGAAGTAGAACGATAATGCGCAATCACTTTGCTACATGGAAATGTAATATATATGTAATTAGTGCTATAGATCTTTTAAAATTGTATCAAAAAATCTGCAACAGTTTGGAGAATAGCGCAGATGTCACATAGCTTGCTGGCAGTGTGTGTGTGTGGATGTCTGGGCATACAAGTGTGTGCCAGAGGTAGGAACCATCATATTTGCAACCTCAGTGGACATTCCATTAAATGCTTTAGATGGGTCTAAGTTAGCTTCTTTTTTTTATGAAAGAGTGTTGTTTCACATGTGATTGTCTGCCCTGCTCTAGCATTTCTTTTTTCTCTGTGTAAAAAACTGAGGCTTGAAGGGGATAACAGAATGCCCCTACTTATTTACATAACAAAGAATATTCCCATTTCAGTGATAGGAAACCAGCTGAGACCAAGAATGAGAGGCTTACCTGAGGTCATTTTACAGGTAAGGAAAAGAGAACTGTAGCTAAACTTAGAAACATAGAAACATAGAAACAGAGCGAGTCAGAAGGGGCCTCTTGGGCCATCTAGTCTGACCTCCGGCACCAGCCGGCCTCGCTCACGACATGCCCACCATGTGCATGTCCAGCCTGTCTTTGAACACCCTCACCGATGGGACCTCAATGACCTCTCGTGGAAGCCCATTACACGCCCTCGGGGTCCTGACTGTCAGGAAGTGCTTCCTGGCATCCAAATGGAACCTTGGCTCCCTGAGCTTTGCTCCATTGGAGCGCGTCCTGCCTTCCTCTGCAGGGGAGAACAGGTCTCTACCCACCTCCATGTGACTTCCCCTCACATACCTGTATGGCGCCACCATATCCCCTCTGAGTCTCCTCTTCTCCAAGCTGAAGAGACGCAGTTCCCTCAGTCTCGCCTCATACCCCATCCCCTGCAAACCAGCCACCAACCTTGTGGCCCTATGCTGCACTGACTCCAACCTGGCTATATCCTTTCTGTAATGAGGGGCCCAAAACTGAACACAATACTCCAGTTGCGGGTGCACCAGAGTCATGTAGAGTGGTAGTAATACCTGTCTTGATCTAGAAGCCACACTTCTGGCTATGCAACCAAGGGTGACATTCGCCTTCTTGACCACCGCATCACACTGCTGACTCATGTTTAGCCTGCGGTCAACCAGTACCCCGAGGTCCCTTTCACAAGTGCTGCTCTCCAGCCACTTGTCACCTAACCTGTACTTATGACAGCTATTCCTATGCCCCAAGTGCAAGACCTTGCACTTATCCACATTGAATGCCATCCTGTTGTCTCCTGCCCACTTCCATAGTCTGTCCAGATCCTTTTGGACCTGGAGTACCTGCTCCTCAGTTGTGGCCACTGCTCTAGTTTTAGTGTTGTCTGCGAATTTGATCAGCAGACTGTTCACCCCTTCTTCCATGTCGTTAATGAAAAGATTAAACAGGATCGGCCCCAGGACAGAGCCCTGGGGGACCCCGCTTGTCACTGGCTGCCATCCCGATGATTCCCCGCTAATGGTTACCTTCTGCTTTCGGTCAGTCAACCATGCCCTAATCCACCAGACAGTGCTTTGGTGTATCCCAAAACTTCTCAGTTTCTCCACCAGGATATCATGGGGCACTTTGTCAAAGGCCTTGCTGAAATCCAGGTATACCACATCCACTGCATCCCCTCCATCTAGCCATCTCGAAACCTTGTCATAGAATTCCACAAGGTTTGTCTGGCAGGACCTGTTTTTGTGGAAGCCGTGTTGTGTGGTTGCCAGCCTCCCTTCCCTATCTAGCATCACTAGATCTTTCTCTATTATGAGACTTTCCATTGTTTTTCCTACGATGGACATAAGGCTAACAGGTCTATAATTCCCCATGTCCCTTCTACTACCCTTTTTGAAAATTGGGACCACTGATGAATTCCCTCCAGTCCTCTGGAACTTCACCCGTTCTCCACGAGGCCTCAAAAATGGAGGCCAGAGGGCATGAGAGAACCCCTGCCAACTCTTGAAATACTCTCGGGTGTAACCCGTCAGGGCCTGGTGCCTTTGTAATGTCCAATGCCTTGAGGAGCCCCTTGACTTCAAGGGGGGTGACTCTAATCTGTGCCCCTAAGTCCCCAGCCTCATCTAATCTCCTATGCTGATATCCCTCGTCCTGCTTTGGGGAGAACACAGAGGCAAAATAGTCATTTAGCATCTGTGCCTGTTCCCTCATGTCAGTCACTGGATCTCCTTCCTCCTCATTCCTCCACCACTTGTCTCCCCTTCCTTTTCCTATTTACACTTGCCACTCTTTTTATGACCTGTGCCACTGTGTTTTCAACAGCTGCCTAAAAGGTGAAGAAAGCAAGCAAGCAAACAGGTAAAGTTTTCCTAGGCATGGATCTGCTGGCATGAGAAAACTTAACCTATTGACTTCTCTCTGTCACACAGTTGTTAAGCTGTGTAACATGTACAGAGCCTCTGTCCATAGATTCTGCAGCAGCCTTCCTTAAAATCACATCTTTAAAGTTATTTTAAAATTATTTCAGCTGAACTGAGATTTGAAGCCAAGCCTAGATTCTACACTGGATTTTTCATGCAAAATTCTTCATGAATTGAAGGGATTATTATAGGGTACACTGATATATTAGTAGCTTGCAATGCCTGAGATCATGGCACTGACTCATTGTTTTGAGTACCTCTTGACAGTGTATTCTTACATTTCTTTAAAGTTAAGATTACGCATGCTTTTTAAGAGTCTCAATCTTGCTAAGGTTGTGACTCATAAGAAAACATGTGAGACAGCTTCATTTTTTCTGATGGCATTGGCTCCATCCAACTTTACGTGAGCCAAAATTCACTCATTCACTGGGACCTCCCTTTGCTCTCCTTCCACCAAAACTCCCCATGCATATCCAGATCTTCTTGGGAGGGTCCCTGAATCCTCTGGGTTGAGAACATATGGTGGGATAGCAGAGGGTGGGGGAAATTTGTTCCACCAGCAATTTCCATACTGCTGGCAGAGTGGCAGTATTGGATACAACCTCTGGAGCAGAGCAAAGACTGTGGAAATCACCTCTGCTGCTCTGAACTTTCATAAAGGGCTAAGCACTTCTCCTGTCCGTTGTGACAGGAAGCAGCAAACCTGACAAAGGTACATGTGATCTGGGTTGGTCCATAGATTATTTACAAGTCCAACTGTTTCCATCCCTTAGTCATCTTTTGTTTCCTGTGTGAGCGATGCTGCAAGTGAACCCTTCCGATAAAGTAAGTTGCATGCCTTAGTGTTTTGTTTTGTCAGCTGCCTAGAGAGTTCTGGCAATTGGGCAGTATAAATGTGTAATAAATAAAATATATGCCATATATGTATGTTATAGGCAAAAATCCAGCTGGAGAATAATCAAATTACTTGGGTAGTTTGGGAATTAGCCTTTTGATTTGCTGAAGTCACACCAATCAGTTTCACTATGTTGAATGCTGGGTTTTACCCAGAAGATATGAACACTTTCTGGATGACAAAAACATTGTACAGTTTAGTTTCAGTGTAGATAAAGCTTGCATCATAACAGCTCTGCATCATTTGTGATCCCAACAAACCACATGCAGTCCACTGGCCATGTACCGTACTCAAGTGCTTGATCCAAAGTCATGATCCAAAGCTGTGCACAGTGTGGAGAAAGTGGAGAGGAGGACATATTTTCTCCCTCTCTCATGATGCCAAAACTGAGGATCTCACAATATGATTAACTGGCAATAGATGCATGACAGGCAAGAGATAGTACATTGTTTAATGTATAAGTAATGCATGGAATGAATGCATGACATTTTTTGCCACAAGATGTGGTGATAGCTACTGGTTTAAGTGGCTGAAAGGATTCTTAGAGGCTGGTCAGGAGTTCCTTGCCATGATGGCTGCATGGAAACTCGGGCAATTGGCCTCTGAATACCTACTTGCTGGAGCAGATGGCAGGGGAGGGCTGCTGCATCACATCCTGCTTCCATGCTTCTCAGAGAGCTCTGGCTATCGGCCTGATTCAGAAGGCCTCTTCCTCATCTTAGTGCTGTATGAGAAGAGCACTGCTGGGGGAAAGGATTTTCTGACTCTCCACTTGTCAGGCCGCTCCAGGATTGTCTACTGGTGCTCTTCTCCCAGCAACATATATAAAATACATAATGGCTTAACAGCTGTTTAAAATGTCTGGACAGTATTAAAAAGTAAGAAGCCTGCTCTGGTCCCAGTCAAAGGTCATTTTCAGTACATGACCTGATCTGGCTGTATACTGAAATGTATAGAATCTGCTCAACGTGGCAGGTGACAGAGTAACTACTGAGAGACCTTTGCGGTCCTCTGCCCTTGGTCACCATATATATAGATGGGCAGTGGGCAATCAGTAGCTTAAGGATGGCATTTTTATTAGGAATATAGCACAGTGAGAAACCCATCCCCACCCCCAACTTCACTGTCCTAGTTCAGATTAGCAGCTGCTTTTTACAAAAACCCAAAGAGATGGGAAATCTTTTCATGGAGCTGCAGCATTTCATCTAGTTTGCCACTACCACTAATCAGTGATGCCACATAATGTCATAAATAGTCAGCTCATTGATTGAACCTTGTTCATTTGTAATGCTCACCATTGCATCAGGCTTGAATTTTAGATTATGAACATGTGCAGTTTGAATCTAAACTATGGCATTTCTGCACATTCACTCAGTTTGATAGCTTAACTTTTTTGTGTGGGAGGAAATGTGATGATATTAGTTTAATCCTTTATGGAAATAATGGAATTTGAAATCTCTCTACAAACCAGAAAAATGTTTGAAGAAACAGCCAAGTTAACCTTCATATATTATTATTGTTGCTGCTGTTGTTGTTAATATTATTATTAACATTGTTACCCTGTCCTTCCTGATAAAATGTCTCGGGGGAACTTACAATAATTAAAAACAGTAATAACAATAAAGTACAACAATATGGATCCATCTCTCTCTCTCTTCCATATACCAGTGGGTGACAGCAAGTAGAAAGGACACATGGAGATAACTGGTCAGGAAGGTGCACATAACATGCTGATTTATGACCTCATGGCAATTGCAAATTATGATATGCACTTTGATAGTGCACATAAACAAAACCTCATATAAAAATGGAGATCTTGAATTAATAGAGAACTTGCATCTGAGATTAATAGCTGAGGAAATAACAGATTTATTTGTGGGCAATCAAAAAGGACAGTGGATGTTCCTGAATAATACCTGTGTATATGTACAGTTTGGAAGTAAAAGTAAAACTTGAGAGCCACTGTGGATCTGGGAGATCCCCACTTGGCCATATTGTGCACTGGGTGACTTTGGGCCACTCACAAACTCTCAGCCTGACCTATTTCAGAGGACATTGTACAGATAAAATGGAAATTACTCTTGTGTATCATGAGTGTGTGGGTCTGTTGATATTTAAGGAGGCTTGGGGACAATGCTATTGTGTCCCATAGATGTAACTTAAAGATAGGATCACTACATTAAAGATCAGCTCACTTAGCATTGCTTAGATCAGGGCATGAAATTACTGCTCGCCTGCTCACCAAGTGCGAGTGTAAATTCCTTTCTGGCGAGCACAGTAATGCCCTGCATCCCTATTTGCAAAGGGGACCCTAACCAGGAAGCAAACCCACACAGAGCTGCACAGGCGGACACTTAGACGCATCTGCTTTCCCTGATCCTCGGGCCTGTTTCTCCACTGGCCCTTCTAGGAAGCAGCCCTCTCTTGCTTTAACCCTTAGATGGGCCGCGAAGTGTGAGAAGTATTATTGTAGGCAGTTGGAGGTGGGAGGGTGCGGAGTGGGTGGTGGGGCTCTGGTGTCCTCTGCTCGCCCCCTAAGGCAAGCCCGGTGGCTGCTTCTTGGCCTGAACGGAGACAAAGCGAGGCTGGGGGTCTCCACCTTCCTGGAGGGGCCAAGCGATGTGAATTGGGAGAGCTTTTCCTCCCTGCCCCCCGCCCTGCATCCCGCCATTCCAGTGCACTGGAAAGCTGGAAGGAACCAGAGGATGCAATGGGACAATGTAAAATTTTTGTCATGTTATTTATTTGTATATTTTGTTTTGTTGTGAGCTGCCCCGAGGCTTTGTTGCGATGGGGTGGCATAGAAATGTTTTAAATAAATAAAATAAACAAACATAGAAATGTTATAAATGAATGAATGAATGGGAGGGCTTGGGGGTGGTGGCGGAGGATCTGGGGAGATGTCTCTGCCACGCGAGGTTGCACGCTCCAGGTGGAGAGTAAGGTTTTTGCCTGGCTAGTAGGTCTAGACTTGAAATTTTAAGCCCTGGCTTAGATACAAAAACACCTTTTAAAAAAATTTAAAAGAAGCCCCATAATAAGGGTCCTGCTTATATGGGATCAGAGGGGGCTTGGGCTTTTCTTCAAGAAACCTGCAAAGGACACTAAGGGCCTCTCTACTTCCCCACCCATAGTTTGGGCACTACCTGTATTAAAAGCAAGATCAATGTTATATAAATGCGAGGGAAGTTTCTATAGAGGTTTCATTTTTTCTTTCCTCACTTTTGTAAAAAAGGAAGTGAATATGCTGACTCCAGAAAATTTTCTTGGTGAATTGTTAGAATGAAAAACATCTCTTCCCTTGACCTTTTAACTCAATCTTTGTGTGTGTGTGTGTGTGTGTGTGTGTGTGTGTGGTATAAATGTGCTCTTGTATCTCTTTGGAAGTACACACCTTCCACATATCTTCCCCCTGCAATGACATCATATTTCCCCAGCATTCAGATCACAGCACCACAGTTCTTCATTGTAGTCTCTGTGCATCACACATTATGGGTGCTACTCCTGCGCAGTGCCTGTTGCCGGGTAGAATACAAAACTTTTAATGGATTTTGGTGGGAACTCCGCACCCCTTCCCCACTGTGCTATAAAGGGCGGAGTGCCTGTCATTTTCCTCAGTCTTTTTTCGACCGCCAATCACTTTGCCTTGAGCCATTTGTTATCCTCCATTACATTCTCTTGGTTTTTCTAGCTGTTGGTTCCTCTTGTTCTTCTTGTCAAAACCCTATTCCAAGTTTTCGCACCCTTACCTTTCCTGGTTAGATAGCTTTCTCCCCACCCCAAAATAAAAAAAACTAAATATATATATAGTTCTTTACCTCTTTTTGCTATCTTCTTTTACTTCTCTCTGCTCACTATCCACTACTTCTTGATGGCTCAGCGTGCAACTTAGGTGTGGGGCCAAAATGTCTCCAACGGACCCACATGAGCTTTGCCTCCTATGCCTAGGAGAGGGACATTGCACTGACAAATGTGGCCATTGTCAATCATTTACCAAACAGGACCACAAAAATTGGGAGAAGTGGCTGAGGAAGATTCTTTGGGATCAGGCCCTCATTGCCTTGGGCGAGCTTGCCGCCCAGGCCTCTTCAGTGAGCCTGCCCATGGTGACCTCCTCTAATCCACCATCCGAGGGAGCTGCTTCCAGGGAGACCACTCGTTCCTCCCATTTCTCCTCTCTGAAACAAAAGGAGAAACAGAAGCACACCGGGCAGGAGGCTCCGTCTGTCTTGAAGAAGTCTAAGAAGACTAAGACTGACAAAGCCAACCTCAAACAATGCAAGCTTGCGCAGGAGCCTCGCAGGGACTCAAGTTTGACAGCACCATCGGTCGTGACAGCCACTTCGGTCCCAACACCTTCGGGTCCAGCTACACAGGCTATAATGCAGGTCACACCATCTGGATCCCCTCAACGGATCTCGTCGGCTCCTTCGGCATTGGATCCCTCTGAAGCCATGCTCCATGCTCCACGCTCCACGGATCAATATCTGATGGCGAGATTCAGGATTCACTGCCCCCCCGCCCCCGATCTCAACTAAGCCATCCACCTGCTCGATCGCTGACTCCAATGCCATCATCGCCAGAGGCATCTCTGAGGCCTCCGCCTCCATCCGACACGCATCGCCACCAATGCATCTCGGAACAATCCACTAGGAGCTGGGTTCCGATGTTGTACAGAGGTTTTGAGCCACCTCAGTCTCACAGCTGGGACTACCTGCCACCGTATGGCTACTGTCCCATGCCTCCGGAGCGCAGATGCCAATCTCGCCCCTTCCGAATGGAAGTGCCTTCTACCTCGGTGGCTGCAACTTCCCGCCCTCTTCCATCTCCGGCCGACTTGTCTTCTAGTCCGCCATATCATTATGATTCGGACTCTGAGGACTTGGACCAGCTCTCCCCATCTCCCGATGCCGTCATCACGTCCCAGGGACCTGGGTCACCGGAAGAATCGTATTCCACCTTTGGAGAGCTCATGGCTCAACTTGCGAGGCCATTAGAAATAGAAGTGGAGCACCAGGCGAACACCAATGATGATCACTTCTACGACATCGTTCATAAAGAACAGTCATCCACCATCTCCATTCCGCTGATAACGACTCTTCTCCAGGCTATGACGGACACTTGGGAGTTTCTGAGCCAGCCGCATCCAACGTCCCAGAGATACGAGTCAATGTACAAAGTTAGGAAGCAGGACATCCCATTCCTGCTGAAGCACCCTAAACCAAACTCGATAGTCGTCGAGTCGTTGCAGGGTCGAGACAACAGGGAACACTCGACCCTGAGAGACAAGGAGGGCCGGAAGATAGACCTTATGGCGTGCCGTATTTACACGGCTATGGGACTAGGCCTGCGGATATCAAATTACGAGGCGACGACGGCCAGGTATCAGTACTTTCTAATGCAATGGCTGGAATCCATCACCTCCACTATTCTGGAGCAACAGTGCGACCTGGCCCGTGTTTTTATCCATGAGGCTATGCAGCTAGCCATCCAACAGCTCAGTACGGTGCGCCATCATGTAGATTGCAACTCCCAAGCACTCATCGGATCCATCGCCTTATGCTGACATGCGTGGCTATGCTCCTGTAACTTCCCAGACGAGACGAAGAGACGCATCGAAGGCATGCCTTTTGACAGTTCCGGTCTCTTCCACGACTGCACGGACCATAAGCACATTTACAATGCTTGGGCCACCGCCCGGAAGATGGAAATACCGAATTCAAACCAACGTAAGTGGCCGCAATCTCGCTATCATTGATACCAGCCATACCAGCATTACCAACTGTGCCAACAATATCAGCCACGCCATCAACACAACCGAGGCCATCAACACAACCGAGATTGGTTCACCTCCCTGGACTTAAAGGATGCCTATTTCCATATCAGCATCTGTCCGTCTCACAGGCAGCTTCTCCACTTCACAGTTGGCTCCGATATTTTTGAATATAGCATACTCCCCTTTGGACTGGCTATGGTTCCATGTGTCTTCATGAAATGTATGGCGCCTGTTTACGCCCACCTCCGGTTACAGGGTGTCCAAATATACCCCTACCTAGATGACTGGCTGATTGTCTCCTCTTCCCGAGAGCATTTGGTTTCAGCCATTGACACTACGTGTAGACTTTTAGACAAATTCGGACTCTATTAATACTGAGAAATCCTGTCTTGCTCCCTCACAGGTCATCAACTTCATTGGAGCACGTCTTGAGTCAATCCAAGCCAGAGCATTCCTACCATGGGCTCGAATGGACAAGCTTTGATCGTTGATTCAGCACATCCAAGATGGCCATCCCACTCCAGCTCCTTCAGAAGCTCCTTGGGCACATGGCCTCGACAATTGCTGTCATTCCCAATGCCAGGCTCTGAATGCAACCCCTGCAGCTGTGGTTCAGTGGCCTATTCCAACCGCAACACAACTCTCCAAAGCATCCGCTGCTGCCACCTACTTTTGTTCGCAGGGCCCTGACTTGGTGGACAAAGACAATCTTTCCATAGGGGTTCCATTCCACCAACCACAACCCTTGGTGATTCTCCACACTGATGTCTCCCTTATGGGATGGGGAGCTCATTGTGCCAGCCTACACACTCAGGGCGCCTGGCAAGCCCACGAGAAACCAGGCCAATTACATGGAGCTACTTGCGGTCTTCAAAGCTCTGCGATCCTTTGAATCCACCCTTCGAAACTGAATAGTCCAAGTAGCCTTGTACAATGTCGTGACGGTATTTTATGTCAACAAGCAGGGCGGTACGAAATTGGTACCATTGACTCACCTAGTCCTGCGAATATGGGACTGGTGTATCTCCAGGGGGATTACCCTACTAGCAGTCCATCTCACGGGCATAGAAACATAGAAACAGAGCGAGTCAGAAGGGGCCTCCTGGGCCATCTAGTCTGACCTCCAGCACCAGCCGGCTCCGCTCATGACATGCCCACCATGTGCATGTCCAGCCTAGACAATGAAGAAGCAGATACCCTCAGCAGGCAAATGTCCTCAACTCACGAGTGGGAGTTGGATCGGCAGGTCTGCAACAACATTTTCCAATGCTGGGGCACTCTGACCATAGATCTGTTTGCTACAGCGACCAATTCAAGGTGCATGGATTACTGTTCTCAGGCAGGCATGGGCCGGAATTCGCTGGGAGATGCTCTGATGGTGAATTGGATGAACGTGTTCTTCTCCGTGTTTCCCCTGATCCCGCTAATCACAAGGACCCTGGAAAAAATTGTCCACGACAAAGCCCAGGGAATTCTTATTACGCCATGGTAGCCTCGCCAACCCTGGTTTTCAACCATCCTCAATCTCTCCTGCTGAACCTTCATTCATCTACTACAAGTTCCTCACCTTATTATGCAGGAAAATGGGGCAATTTGCCATCTCGATCTCGATTCTCTCAACCTCACTGCGTGACTTCTCCAGTAACTATTCCTTGCTCTTCAACTTCAGTACCGACAACCTCATTGGTCCCAATGACTCTGGCACTTTCCTCGGTACCAGAACAATTATCGGTACTGACAGAGCCTATGCACCTCATGCCGAACCCGAATCCCCTTCACTCGGACATTGAATTCATTCTCCAGTCTGCTCTATGACCGACCACCCCCCGATCGTATGAGGTTAAATGGAAGTGTTTTACTACCTTTACAGCGAGCAACCATTTTCTACCTCATTTGGCCTCAATTGACAATATTTTACATTTTCTACTCTCCTTACACCAGCACAGGCTTAAGCCTACTTCTATTAAGGTGTACATCATGGCAATCTTTCACTTTTGTGGTCCTGTATCCGGCTCCTCCATTTTCTCACACATTCTGATCTGTTGTTTCCTGAAGGGGCGACAAATCTCCAACCTCCAGTTTGATCCGCGGTACCAACATGGAGCCTATCTGTTGTATTGCAAGCTCTTACCAAAGCCCCGTTCGAACCCTTGGCAACCACTGAATTACGTCTGCTATCCTGGAAAACCGCCTTTCTTGTTGCCATCACTTCAGCTAGAAGGGTGAGCGAACTTTGTGCTCTTCATATTGATCCTCCTTACCTCAACTTTCATAAGGAAAAGGTAGTTCTTTGGACTGACCCCTCAATTCTTCCTAAGGTCGCTACACCCTTTCATGTTAATCAGGAAATTATCCTACCAGCCTTCTTCCCTTCACCCTCGACACCGATAGAAAAATCTCTCCATTCTCTCAATGTACATCGATGCCTGGCTTTCTATCGGTCCCATACAGAGAACTTCAGAAAGACCAAACACCTCTTCGTTAAGTATTCAGAACAGGACAAGGGCTCTGCTATCTCCTCTCAAAGACTCTCCAGGTGAATCGTCCAAACCATTGAACTGACATATCAGTTGTCTAAGCTAGAACTCCCTGTCATACCCAAGGGCCATTCTACCAGAGCTATGGCTGCTTCTTCGGCCTTTTCTGCTGGCATCCCACTGCCTGACACCTGCAAGGCAGCGGCCTGGATGACCCCTTGCATATTTACCAGACATTATAGACTTGATGTGCATGCCAGACAGGACTGCTCCTTTGGTCGTGCCGTCCTCTCCTCAATTCTTCACTGACGACACTGTCCCACCTCCAGTTGGTAAGCTTGCTAGTCACCCATAATGTGTGATGCACAGAGAGCATGATGAAGAAAGGCTTACCTGTAACTTTCATTCTTCAAGTTGTCATCTGTGCATTTATACAACCCACCCGCTGGCCCCACTTGGTGTCGGTGATTGGGCTCAGGAAGGATTTCTCCTTCTACATAACTACTGCATTTGTATACATGTCTGCTCCTTTATTACACTGCTCTTTAGTTAACTCCTCTTTCACTGGTGACATCTTGCGCTAACCGCTTCTCCACCAGGGGGCAATCGGACAGTCTCCATAGACTGAGGGAAATGGTGGGTGCTCCGCCCTTTATAGCACAGCGGGGGAGGGGTGTGGAGTTCCTGCCCAAATTTGTTAAAGCTTTGTATTCTACCCAGCTACAGTCAGCGCGCAGACGCAGCACCCATAATCTGTGAATGCACAGATGACCACTCAAAGAACGACAGTTTCAGGTAAGCAACTTACCTTTTTTGGAGCAGGAACATATACTTCTTTCCCAAATAATGCATTCATTTGTATCTGTGATACTGTGAGTATTCACAAGTCCCTTTTAATACATTTTACCTCCTTTTATACTATTAATACATTTTACCTCCTTCTTGTTAGAGAAAGGTGCTAATAAATTAAATAAGTAATACTAATATTTTGTATGATACTAACAGGCTACCTAAGCATTTTGGAACCTCTTTCCTCCCATAACTTCTTCAGCCTCCACTACTTTCTTCCTTTCTTTGCTGCTCCACTGGGCTCTCATTCTTTGGGAACTCTTCACAGACCTCTTCTCTGACAAACCTGGGAAATGAGAATCACCAGTGCCACATGTAGGGCTCCCTTCATTGCCCCAGGGACAGACTTGTCCTCCTTTGCTTATTTACCTACAGCTAACCAGCTGTGCTGATTGGTCATAGGGGTCATTCTTGACCAATAGCATGGCTGCACAGCCCCCCCCCCACCATGTCATGCTGTAAACAGTACTCCAGCCTGAGTCTTTTCTGAAGACTTTCCACACCAGTTTTTTCTTTGCATTCTCCCTCTCTAGTGCTGAAGCAAAAGTCATGTGGATAGGGTGTCATGTTAATATATATATCAGCATGGCTATTATTTATTGCTTGTATAAGCTGTTGAGGGTGACAGACACTCATAATGATGTTTCATCTGTTATGTGGTAGGTTATGCTGCAGAATAGTGACTTATCTAAGTCAGTCCATTAAGTTCCATGGCTAAGCAAGGATTGTAAACAAAGGTTCCTACATTTGGTCTTACATCAGTCAATTGTATTACATATAACTGAATTCTTACAATTTTGCACCCCCAACCCCAAGACATTATTACTGGAAAGAAAGAGGATGAACAAGCCAATCAAATTAATTAACAGCAACATTTTTAGGCTCTTTGCTATAACTCTTATAATTGACTCCACAAATAATCTTACTTCTCCAACTACACAAACATTTATACAGTGGTACCTTGGCTCATGAATGCTTCAGTTCACGACCAAATTGAGTCGCAAACAAAAATTTCATAAAAATTTTGACTCAGGTCATGAACTCTGCATTGGGTAGTGACTGTGATCGTGGCCACTTCCCCATCCCCCACCCCGAACGCGATCATGCTGGGGTGGGGAGGGAGATGGCTGAGATCACACCCATCTTTCCTGCATGAGCACAACCGCAATCTTGGCCATCTCCCCCGCCAGCACGATCGCGCCCATCTCCCCTCCCCACAGTGTGCTGGGATGATGGGTGTGTGCAGGGATGACTGGTGCAATCGGATTGTGCTGGGGGAGGGGCAGGGAGATGGCTGCGCTTGTGTTCAGGGAGGGGGGGAGATGGCCACAATCTTTGTTGTTTTTTGTCACTTTACATTTTTTTGATTAAAAAAATAGTTACAGAACAGATTAACCTTATTTACACTGAACCTTATGGGGAAATTTAACTTGGCTCACAACCAATTTGAGTCACAAACAGAGTCCTGGAATGGATTAAGTTCATGAGCCAAGGTACCACTGTATCTATATCTGCAAGTAATCTATGCATTCCCTCAACCAAAGTTCTGTCAGACATTCCTTCTAATGCAACTGGGAAAAAAATGTTTTGCTGGGACCAGCCTACACTTCCCAGAAGAATATACAATACATAATAACCTTCCTTTACAGAACCTCACATATACAAAGATGTTGAACTATGAGAACATAAAAACCTAAAAGTCATGCTGGATCAGAGCAAGGGTCCATCTTGTCCAGCATTCTGTTCACACAGTGGCCAACCAGCTATCCATGGATAGCCCTCAAGGAGGACATGAATGGACCGAGACTCTTGAAACCATGTTCTCTGGCAAAAGGTTCTACACAGGCATACCACCTCCAATATATCAGGAAGTATCAGGATTAGTAGCCACTGACCACCTCCAGGACTTTGTCCAGTTACTTTCAAAGCCATCCAGATATCTTCACACCTCCCATCCAAATATATGGAAAGTATAGTCTGGAAGCATAATCCTCTAAATGCCTTCCTTTTCCCCAAGTGAGTCAAGAATTAAAATAATTAATTAGGGAGTGATTGCTCACTTTTATAAAGATGGTGCGACCTGCTAAATCCTCTTTGTGGAATGCCTTTCACAGCTTTATTAACATCCTGTGAGGGTATACCAACTGTACTTTTAACCTTAGGTTCATTTAAAGGAAACAATGACAATGTGAAAGAGGTACCAGACTTTCAAAACAAGAGAAAATCCAACCGTGTTTATTCTTTTGTTCCTAATAGCAAAGTTTAGTCAAATAGTGGCCAGGCCCACTGATCAATATTTTCATAGAAAAGAAAATGGCATAATGTATTCCCTTCAGAATGAACTTTTTTTTTGCACATTTTTTATTAAGATTTTAAACTAAAAAACTAAAAAAAAGATCAATCATCAAATACATCGGACATACTGGGTCAGCCCCCTATAACATATCTTTTTAACATTCTATAATCATATTCAAATTGATGTATAAAAATTTAAAGACATCTTTAAATCTAAGCCAAGTCCCGTTTCTCCCTTCCAGAATGAACTTTTGAGGCACTGTGCCACTCTGGCAACAAACTGTCTCCCTTGCAGAAAACTATTCTACCCTTTTTCATATATGTGTATATAGAATAATATCCTTGTGGCATGCTTTGCATAATAATGTGAAAAAAAACTTTACGATTTTTTCAGTTTGCATTTAGGAAAAAACTAGTTTAGTTTTTATACTGGACTCAAGGGATTAGATATGAAAGCTTATTTGGAAGGGATAAAAGAAAAGTCCTGTATTCTTTCCTAGTGACAAATCTGGCATGCTTTTAAACCAGCTTAGAATGATTAAACAAAATAAAGATGGTACATGAACAAGGGACATAGTTGTCAGCTAAACTGGTCTGAAGGTTATTGTGACTAAGCCCAGTAGACTTAGTCTCACCTGTTGTAGGATACAAATTAAACTTTTGTGCTCCTCTTAAAAGCAAAACACTGGCTTGTGTGTCTGTGTGAGCTGAATGCATCTTTGAGAGCATGTGGGAGATCGGCACATGAGTTTTCTTCTCAGGTGCATGAAGTAGCCAGCAAGAACATAAAGCAAATGAGAACAAATTAGTACAGTGAGGGTAAATTGGAATGAGAATACAATGAACACATCCAGATTGTTTGTTTTATTCTTAACCCACCTTTCTTCCAAGGAAAAGGGCACTCAAGGCAACAACAAAGTTGTTGCATCAAGGGAGTCATGTATTTCCTGTAATCAGGCATGGTGAATAGTCTAGCCAAATTATCCTGGACCAGCTGAAGTTTCTGAACAGTTTTGGAAGGCAGTCTCATTTCAAGTGTGTTGCAATAATCCAAATAGGATATAAAGAATAAATGTATGAGAGTGGTCAGATCACATCTCTTGGAATGTGCATGGTCTAGTATATTCCTGAGCATTAAGGTTCAAGGCCAGTTCCAGGAATACACCCAAACTGCAAACCTGAGTTTCCAGAGGAAGTGTAAGCCCATCTAGTGTAGCTTGAACCCCTGTTCCCTGATCTGCCCTTTGTTAACTAGGAACACATTTGTCTTGTCAGGATGATGCTTCAGTTTTGTCTGTCCTCATCCAGTCTGTTACTGACATCAAACACCAATTTAGAACCAGAACAGCTTCCTTGGATTTGGGTGGAATGGAGAGAAAGAGTTGGGTACCATCAGTTTATTGACTGCATGGAATCCATGTATATGTTAAATAGCCCAGGGATGAGGTGGCATCTTGAAGCACATCAAAGACCAACAGCCAAGGTATGGAACAGCAATCTTGCAGGATCATGTTTCCAGGCATGCCATGCTTCTCAGTCACATCTCAGATAGATGTCCCAAAAGGATAGAATGGTCAAAAGCCACTGAATCGTCAGGGACATACTACTCTTGTCCAGTTCCTAGTCAAAGCATTCTCTGTCCCATAATCAGGCCTGATGCCTGATTAAAGTAGCTTTAGATGATTTGTATCATCCAAAAAAACCCATATTGCTGGGGTACTGCATAATATAAAACCTGAACAGCCTGTTCATGTTGCTGTGACAATAAACTTAAATATGCACACGGATTGGTCCACCTTTGCCCTAGCCCAGTTTTATATGTACCTTTACTGAGATAGCCAAATATTCCAGAAAGGAAAACATAAAAACAGAATACACATAAGGTTATGCATTGTAAGCAAAACCCAGTGTTTTGTGCTCCTCCAGGTAACGCTGTGAAGGAAAGGTGCTGGAAATATGTATGTGTGTATGTGAAGAATGAGAATTAGGGGATGGGGGGAAAAGTAAAATTAGGGACAGGGATATAATTTGTCATGAAAGACCTACAGTATATATTTGATAAGAGTACTTTTATTTCAAGTGAAATAATCACTGCTTTCCACATTCTGTGATGTATCATTGTCCCAGGTAAGGGATTTTAAAATGCCAAATTGCTGGACTATTTAATTGTGATAGTCTTTTGGCACAGAGCACTTAGGAGTTCTTCACTACATCACTTGGGAGACTCATTAAAAAAAGGATGCATGCCAACTTGACATGAGCTAGTCACATGACTGTTATGGAACAGACCCAAACCACCTTTTGTCACTCCAGTCACACCCACTAATCTTTCAAGTATTTGTGATATGTACAAAAAACTGGTCTGGGCTTCATTTAGCATGGGGAAGGTGGCAGTCATGGCAGATGGGTGATAGTCTCTGCAGGATCATGAAAAGTGTAGCTGCCACATGATCAGATGTGAATGAACCTCGCTTGTATCTTGCATGAAGTGGCTCAACCTGTAATTTCTGTTATCTATACACTGTGGGTTTGTATCACTAACAGTTAAAAGACATTGTGCATGCATTCTGCCTTTTCTTAATTTTTTTCTGGTATGAAAAAATGGATGAAGCAATAGGAAAATACAGAGTGGTTACAAATTGATGTTTCCTGAACCCCCATAAAATTAAGGGAATGAAGTAATTCAATTACACAACGAAAACCTCATTTGGAAGTACCAGAAATGTGTCAGTCATTCTGTAGGTTCTAGTAACGTTAGGCATGAGTTGATATCCACAATCAGAAAGCCTCCTGTTTGTGGAATTGTTTAGCCAAGGAATTCTCCTTTCTGCTGATTCCTTTCACCAGACTTGTGAGCCAAAAGCCCCTGGGATAAAAACTAAAGATACCTCCTAGTTTTATCTTGTTTGCAGAGTACAAGTTCTGTTAATAGTTTTGGGGACTTGTCAGGTTCAGACTGATATAAATATTTCTGAGAATCTTGTATATTAGCTGTGGTGAATTACTATTTTTTTAAATTCATTTTAAATTTTAAATAGAGATGCAGAAAGCTATAGATGTGGCAGTGAAGAAAATAAATTGCTCCCAGATTCTGACTTCTCTGTCAAGTAATCTTACAGCAGTGAATTCAGGTCAGTAGGTTTATTTGGTGGCACATCATTCTCTCATGCTGCCTGCCTGCTGTGTTACTTTGAAAGCTAGTGTGCTGAAATAAACAGGAATCCTTCCCAAGAGCAGACCAGACAGGCATTGTCAAGTAATGATAGGGTGTTCATCCAAGTGCTCACCAAGCCAAAACACAGCTGCTCTTTCACAGCATAGTCTGAAAGAGCATCCCTGTGCAGAGCAGCCTGTTGTGGTAGAGGTGCTGCTGATTAATGAAAGCATTTCCTAGAAAATCAGTTGGTTTACACAGCCTGCTTAGGGTGCGCTGGCCATACAGGGAGGGGCCTTGATCCTTAAAGTGACCTTTGAGTTTACATATTTGAACTTACACCTTGCAAGACTTACTGGTCTTGGCAGTCAGTAGAGTGTTGGAGAAGGGAGAGCTGGCTTCAGTGCTCACTGTGACCTAGTGAGATGTGCCCTTGGAGGAAAGATGAAACACAGGTATGATATATGTGGTCATGTGGAAGGAGGTTTGAAATTGCTACCTATTCCCCTGAACCCAACTATAATAAAATGGTTATTTGGACAGAGCTGTGCTGGGAAGGGGTGGGGAAAGCAGGGGATCCAAATTTAATACACCATGGCATTTAATCAGCAGCCTTTCAGGTGTTTAAATCTTCCAACTTCCACAGCATTCTTTAGCATAAGGAGTAGAGAGCTCAGAAAAACAAAATCAGCTTTCATGTGGGTTTTTCAGCTTAATCCTGGGCTTTTACTGCAGAAAAAAATGACAAGTTGAATTCGATTTTTGCTGAAGGTGGGTGCTTCTTGCTAAACCTCACATTATAAAATAAGGATCTCCGGAATGGTGCTTCAAGTGAGCAAGGGAATATGTGGCAATTGTCTTGTAAAGTTCCCTGATCCTTTAGGTTGGTAGATCAAAAAAGTTAGAAAACCTTGCAGAAAAAGATATAAATATGACAAGAAAACCATCAGCCTGGACTTCAGTTAAATTTATGACACACCCTAGGCAGTACAGACACACAGAATAAATGCAGTCATGTTGTGGGGAGAAGCATTTTGTGCAGAGTCCTTGGGTTACAGTTTCATTTTTTAAAACAATATTAATATTGGATAGTACAAGTTTGGCAGCTTTCTTCTTCAGCCAATAGCAAAATGCTTAGTCAAATGGCCAAATATGGTATCTTTGGTAGAAGACTGAAATGCTGACTGTCCTGAGAACTTAATATTTAATAGCCTATTCCATCTCTTTTGTCTTTGAATATGTATATTGCCTATTGAAGAGTTATGTGAAACAAAAATTTGCTTTAAGCTTACAGTCAACAGTGAACAGTTGTCTTACTGGTTCTGTGACTATATTTCCATATGACCTACCAAATCCTACATGGCCACCAACACTTTTACCTCAGAATTTTATGTGCCTACCAGATCCTCAGACAAGGATTCCATGCCTGCAGTAAAGGCATTAGCACAAGTAGCCTTATTTTGGTTACAATCATATGGGTTCCAGGTTATTCATAGTCAAAAGAAATGTTGGTCTTTTTAATGCAGCAAGTAGGTACAAGTTTTGGGCTGATGTTTTGAGCTGATGTTAATCAGATGATTAAAAAGTTGTTGATTCTAATACTTGTTCCTAACTGACTTTCTGTTGGCATTATAGCTATGACAAGATACTGCTTAATGACTCTGCTTCAGCAGTGCACAGAAAATCAGCAAAATGTTCTTACATGCAAGCTAAAAAATGTGCAAGCTAAGAATTAGATGAATGTATGCGGAGGGGTACCCATACTATTATGTTGCAAAGAAACAAACAAGGAGCCTTGTGGCAGCTGAAAGACGTAACAGATATATTCTGGCACTAGCATTCAGAGACACTGTCCACCTTATCTATCAGATGAACTGAGTGTTTTAGATTTGTGAATTTTTCTGGGGCCATCTGTCAAAATCATAATATGGCAGAGGATGACTAGAAAACACTGATTGTCTTGAAATTTGGAATCTGTTCAGCACAGAGTAAACTGGAAGTGAATAATTTATTATACGAATGTGCTCTTAAAGCAATAGATGAAGAGGAGCCAGTTCTCTGCCCAAAAGCAAATGCAAGGTGGGTTACTTTTGAGACAACCTCAGACATGATTTGGGAAGAATAGTACTCTTTTGTGAACTTTCTCATCTGAACAAAGCTTTAGAAGATAACATGTTATTGAACTCTGAGGCCAATGCTTGGTAATCTCATCGGATCAAAATTCTATCAACCTGGGATAGAATTTCAGATGTCCATCAGTCAGCATTATCCATCATTTTTTATTTATTTATTTTTTATTTATTTGGAAATTTATAGGCCGCCCCTTGCCATCATCCAGGATTTCATATCTGATCATTATTTATTTATTTATTTTTGGTTCTGTTTGTATTGCACCTTTCCTCCTAGGAGCTCAAGGAAGTATGCATGGCCACCTTCCCGATTTATCCATGGATTGAGGGTGTTGACTACCTTTTAGTGTAATGGCTAGATTTCATTTTGGAGAAGCTCTTGGTGGCCACATTCTAGTGATAAGCAGAGCTACACACTGAAAGTGCTGGGCCAAAAAGCCAGTGTGTTTTAGCTTAGACTTTTAAATGACAGTAACTCAGCTTTAGGAAAGGTATTTCAGCCTTTTAAAAATAGGAGGAAGTGCATAATGAGAAACCACCAAGTGATCAATGATAGGAAGTGTGACCCCCCCAGGAAGTTGCAGAGGGTCAGACTGAGAACCTAGCCCTAAGGCTCTATAACCCTGCCATATATAATTAAATAAAACAAAAGGGCACAGTAATCTTGAAGACAGAAAGTCATATTATAAACAGCAAGTGGTCTGAATTGCAAGTAAAAAAAACAGGTAATGTTTGCTGTAGCCTAATTTAGACAGTCACAGTTAGCATCAGCTCAGACATAATGAGAAACTAGAGTAAGTGTTAACTATTAGAACTAAAATCCTGCTTTGAGGTTTCAAACTCCTAGCAACCAGACTATGGTTTGGTGACTGTTACGGGATTGGTCACCGGGGAAGTAAACTTTGCAGTACCTGGGTGCATAGTGAGGCTAGGTGAAGACTCCATTGGCCAGTTCTCCTTTATTTCTTCTGTACACGAGCCGTGTACCGCCTCTCCCTGCCTGTTTGCCTCTCCACTCATGTCACCGAATGCCTTCGGCCATGCCAGCTCTGGCAGGTCATTCCTCCTCCTTTGGCTTTCTCTGTCTCTCTCCACACTCCAACACCCCTTCCCCCTTCTGACTGGGCTGCGCCGCCTTTATTGGCCCTAACTGGCCCTGCCCCCGGCCACCAGGTGAGCCCGATATTACATTGTTGGACCACGCCGGTCCCTTAAAGCGCCCTGTTACAAATCCGCGCTCCCCCCCTGGCTTTTCTCTATGCAGAAGGCACCGCATCCCCTCAGCCTCGTCACAGTGACCCCTAAAAAGATTCAATAGACCAGTTAGTAAAAAAAAAAAACGGGCCTTTCATTGACATACAATTATAAGTACAACATGCAAAAATACTGGCAATACAGTTAGCAAAAATACATGCAATCACATGGCTCTTAGTTTAGAAAATAAATGTCACTGCTTAAGTCTTTGTCATTTTCCACAGAACCTATAGACAGGGTGTTTCATACTTCTGAAATTTTGTTTGTGGGTGGCTCTGTGCTGGGAGTGGATCATGAAAAACATAACTTGGGGACTTGCCATAGAATGGCCACTTCTTATTTAGTCTCACAAGATCAACAGTGAGGTTAAATACCATATTTTTCCATCTATAAGACTGCTCCATGTATAGGATGCCCCCCCTCACCTTTTCCTACCCATCTCCAGCGAGCAAGCTGCTGCCGCCTCCCCCACGGTGCCTCACTGCCCCCCCAGAGCATGCTTGCCACCCCCCCACACATGCCAGTCTACCCCCCCGGCACACCCATGGCCCCCCCATGTATAAGACGCACCTCCATTTTTAAGTAAATGTTTTTTTAAAAAAGTAGCATCTTATATACGGAAAAATACGGTAGTTTGGGTGAAAATTGTTGTGGCCTGTCTTTAAGAAACCTTAGCATTGCTCATCTAGAGGAAGTTTCTCCTCTTCCACAAGTAAGATCATCACCACAGAAGAAACCAGAATCTGTGCAGTCTCAAGGGAAATAACAGTGGATGAATCAGACAACAGAATTCTTGGGAATCATGGGTAAGCCCTAGAAAGGACTTTTGACTTCAGAAAAGGATAGTATTAATAAGCAATTTGTGGAGAATTGCAACAGGAAGCAAGTGAAAACTGTTTTATCAGTTTTAAAAAGAATTCAACTCTGCTTATATTTAGAGGGGCAAAAGAAGTGCTGGAAAGGAATGATTGGAACACAAGGGCTATGAATTGGACAATGTATCAGTCACTCCAGGGACTACATGTGCTTGTCACTGTCTTATATTGGATGAAAGGAAGCTAAAAAGGTTCATGCTTACACAGAAATATTTAATAGTTCTTCAGTATCTGAAGAACTTAAAGGTTGTCAGACTACTAATGGAGTTGATGGGAGAGGCTCAAATGCTACAAAGTGTGATGAGCTGATGAGAATGCCACACACAACAATACTGATTCCTACTCAGCCAAAGAAAAAACTGTAGCAGAAAACAGAAATGCATTAGTCCATTTGTCATTTTTTCTCAACCAAAGAGGACAGTTTTCTAGATGACATTGTGCCTTGCACAAATTCACAGGAGCAGTTAACATTAGAGGACCATAAACAAATAATAGTTTGCCTGAGGAAACTACTGATCAGGCACATGAGTAAGGAATGGGTACAGGGTCCTTTTCTGAAATCCCATCATTGGTATTAAGGGATTCTGAGGAGGAAGTTGATACAGTAGGAGATAGCTGTTCCTCAAAGGAGCAGTATATCAAGCATGTCTGTCTTGTGTCAGATCCTGCTCTTCCGCAGAATGTGCAATGGGGTAGGGTGAAGAAATTCCAAACTAGCAACAGGTAGCTTTTTACATTCATGATGTTCTGTCGGTGGAGTACACAGGCCATTCAGGCAGGTTTGAGAGTGTAGCCTAAGCTTTCAGGCTTGTGGCAAAAAAGGGGGAAAAACAGTAAAACCCATGCCCACTTGCTTTTATTGGCATCATAAACCTTTGTAAGAATTTACAAGCTCTTGCATCATAAATTATAGATAATAAAATAACAAGTGGCCCATCTTTTAAGTAGTGAGTTAATATTTTTCCTTTCAACTTGATCAGCAAAACAACCTTGGAACTCACCCCTGCCTGAGTGGCTACAGAGCAATGCATGTTGTTATTTCAAAGAGATGTAATTTTAATGACAACTCTGCCATGTGGTTTGCGTTTGTAAGTGTCTCAGCATTAATTATAACTGTTAACGTCTTCCTCAGTACTTCATTTATATTATGTGGGCAATAATTGCCAAGCGCACATGATTTATGCAGCAGGCTTTACTCAGGTTTAGAAAGTCTCTGTGATGGTGACCATGCTGCAGTGCGTGCGTGCATGCGCACATGTGTGTGTAACTGTGCTGCACATGCCCCTCCCACCTCCACATAACCATCAGCTTCAGGCGCAAGCAGGGGGAGCCCAGCTGTTTCAAACTAGCTCTTATTGAAGTATTTCTCCCCACTGGGTGGATGGAGGTGGTGGGATGAAGGGGGAAAGTAATGCTTGGAATGCTTTTCCCGATGTGGAAAAGATTGCTCTGGACTGATACTCCTCATCTTTCTCATCATTGGCCATGCTTATTGGGACTGATGAGCCCTTTCTTCATCTGTTAGACAGACTGTCAGAAAGGTTGCTGCTAAGCTTCCCCTTCTGAGATGTCTTCTGTGCAAAAGTCGAGATGGGCAGGGCAGCTCATTATATCCCTGAAGTTTGGAGGCTCCTGTCTCACTTGGCCACATTCAATAGATTCTTCCATTTGTCTCAAATAAGGACTGTAAATTCTTAAAGTTTGGGCTATTTCACACATGGGCGGACACTCCTTTATTTGTCTTCACTTGACTATTAGATGCCAGCTAACTGGTCAGTGAGTGGGGAAATGGGCTCAGTTGAAATGCTTTTTGCATTTGAAGTGATATGAAATTCCTGACATTGCATCCACAGTGGCTCAGTCTTACATGCAAGCTATTATATGACATTACTGTTATCAAAGGATGAACATGCACATGAAGGGGCATTGGAGAAAAACAATTGTTTTAGTGGATATACAGTTATAAACATCATGGGTTACTTAGAGAAAAGGTGGCTCTTGGACAGGTATTGGTTAACCACCTTTGCAGCAACTCCACTATAAAAACATTGTTTTGTTTATGTAAATACTGTGACCGTAATACATAAATGTTGTTTAAGATAGCATTTGGCCATTCAAAATCAGACCCGGCATTCGGAGAATGCTTACTCATGTTAATTTACTTATGGCTCTTCTTATACAAGTGGACCAGGCAAACCATTTTTTCTATTACCTGCCTCATTTAAAAGCCACAGATATGTGGTGTAGTGGTTGGACTGGGGACCTGGGAGATCTAGATTTTAGTCCCCTCCCAGCCATGAAGCTCACTGAGTGATGCTGGATTAATCATGGAATCTCATCCTAATCTACCACACAGTGTTGTTGTTGTGGGGATAATAATAGAGTGAAGGAGAAGCCATATAAGCTACCTTGTGTTCTTCATGAAAGTGAAATAGTAGGATAGAAATGCAATGGAAGAAGTATAATAATGGTCATCTTTACAGCCAATCACTACTCCTACAGCTCTTTGCTCATATCCCCTGAGCAAAATCATTCGTGCTCAAGGTGGTTGAGTAGTTGGTGTTCAACAAGCTGCAGATATCCCTGGATGAAGCAGATTTCTAGGCCGGGGTGCCCAACATGAAATCCAGGGGTACCTCTAATGGTGCCTCCTGTAAAGCTCTCCACTCCCTTTGGAACTTTAGTTTTAAAAACTTGAAAAACTTTAATGTTCCCTTTCCTGTTCCTGAACCTGCTTTTCAGTGAGCAGGAAAGAAAGTGACTACTTCCTTCTTGCTCCCATGAATCTTCCTCTGTCCACAGAGACCTTTCCCTTTTGATGTCTTTCTCTCTGTATGTACATTGAACCCTTAGCCTCACTATTTCTCTCTTTACCCTGTCGCTAGCCACTAGTCACCTTCTTTCTCCCTGCTCCTAGCCCTAGTCTTGCTCTTTTTCTCCCACTCATCCCTTTACCTTGCTGCTTCACTGCATTCTCAGAATCTAGTCTTTCCATTTCTGCCCCCTCTTTACCTGCTGTTCCCTGCTCTTAAATCCTATCTTCACATTTTCTCCCCACTCTTCCCTGTTGCCTTGCTATTTTCCCCATCCCTCCAGGTCTCAAGTCTTGTTATTTCTCCCCACAGCCTTTTATTTTTCAGTTGTCAGGCTCAAATGGCAACCATCATGTGACTAGCCACATTCTCATGGGGGCCATTTTTACTGCCCACTGCATTTTCTTACATTCTGTAATGTCCCCAAAGGGACTTCTGATTGAGATCCATTTAGGCCTAGAAATAGCACTGAAACAGCCTGACCACCCTAGCTGATGGTTTTCTTCAGGAGAGTGGAGAATAATGCACTACCCTGTTAAGTCACTCCAGCCTCTTTGGTTAATGTGGAGCATGGCATTCTGCAGGAATGGACGGGAAACAGGAGACACTGCATTATAGTGGTTTCACACTTTCAGGGTTACTCACCCACAGCATCACCAGGGAGCCTCTGCTCAGCTCCATAACAGCTCCACTTGGTCCCCCATGCTATTTAACTTTCAAATGAACTTGCTGCTGGAACTACCAGTATGAGAGCACAAAGCCCTAAGTGGCTCCGGACCCAGGAACTTAAACGACAGCCTTCCCCAATATTGACTGTCTTGAGGCTTAAATTCAGCCATGAGACTTTGCTTGGGGTGCCCTTGAGGAGTGTGTCCTTGCAGATCTGATTGATTGTGTTGATGTTTTCCTGTATTTTATGATATAGTTGTGATTTTAGAGTCATGATCTTAAAGTTGTTTATGTGGTGTGCCATGTTCTATATAGGTTGTTACCTGCCTTAGGCTTTTTGAGAAATGGTGAGCTATATATCAGATAAATGCATAAATCTTGAATTATTTTTGCTGTCATCACACATCAGAAGGCATGGCAAGACTGCTAATGCTGAAGGCACAGAGATGTCTCCACTGTATTGATCATCCTGATGAGCCAGAAGAAGCTTAATTAATTTGTTTTAAAATTCCTCTGCATCCTGTGGATGACTGTTACAAATTAATGCAAGCCAGAGCCTCAGATTCAATGAGCTCATGTTAATGCAACTAATTACTGCATCGAGAGGACTGGTGCCTTTTTCCAAGCAGCATGCAGAAGGATTGTGAGACACAGGGTGTCATTAGCTTGCTGTTAGGAGGGTATGCTATAGCTTTACTAATGTAAACTGTCCTCTCCTTACCAAATCGCAACTGGGTTTGAGTTTGCTCTAGAAATGCCCAACAGAATGGGTTGCTTGTGTCACTACAAACTGATTTCTGAAATGCTTAGCAAGTGATAGATCTCCAACACAATTCCACTTGTTACATGACAGCAGGCATGTTGCAAAGCACACACAACAGTCAGTCAGGACTGAATATATCTGTGAGATGCACACTTTAAAAACAGTGTGCGTCTGGGTTGTCATGAACAATGATGATGTTCTGTGTATACACCAAGAACCAAATTGTGTGAGACAACTCTTTGACCAGGGAGTATTTATATAAAGGCTTATTCTAAAAATAAATACTAGCTGGTGGCAAAATAAAATGACATTTCCATCTTTCACACATCCATGTCCTTGAGATAAGTCCTGCTGCTCTCCACACTTGCATGCTGTGAAAGCAGCGCTGCACAGACAGCCTTTCCTCGCTGCAATAGACACTCTCACAGATGGAGAGACCAGCTCAGGTATGCGGGGCTTAGGCCACGCGTGCCTGGTTGGATACTTTGTGTGCTTTACTTGTAAAATGTGAATTGTCTCTTAATACAACACTTAAATAGAATATTACATTCACATTATAGGATGTAACAAACAGAAAATGCAAGTTAACAAGTGCACACAAACTTGTATATTGTCAGACAAGTGATGTGTTTGATAAAACAATCCCAGATGGCTCAACCCAGGCAGTCGAATTAGAAGAAGCACTTCCAAAAAGACACAAAACTGGAGCCCAGAATCCACACAGAAGCATTGTCCAAGATGAGGATGATGATTAACAACCACTACCACTTTGAAAATAGATTGCTTCTTAACTAAACTGGAATGTGTTTCTTTTTCACAGGAGTCTGAGCCTTTTCTCAACTGCCTCAAAAAAGGAACATAGGAACTTTTAATTGTTACTATCTACATAAATAGGTAAGAGACTTTCTCATGCTGAAAAAGTATTTGTGGAGACAATCTTCGATTTAAAGGCACACAGTTTTAACAGAAGGGAAGTGATGATACTGGGAGAATTTTAAGCTGCCTATAAACATTATTTCTTTATTACTACCATATCAATGGCTTGCTTTGCACATTCATTTAAACTGATTCATGGTAAGGTTAAAGAATAATTTTTTCCCTACACAGGGTTTATCTAGCAGACAATTGGAAAAAAAAAAACCATATTTTGTTTACTCAGTTCCTAGGTTGTTTGTTTCCCATTTCCTTCACCCACTCCCTCCATATAACCCAAATGCATTCTTGCCTGCTGCATCTGTAGTCTGGTGAAACAACCCATGAATGTTTTAAAATAAAAGAAGAGAGTCAGACATCAAACTGGTTCACACATAACAACAATGCATATTATGGGTTGTTGTTTTGTGTGATCCCATGATTAATATTTAACTATGGGTTGTTAACCACAAACAGTTCATGAAGTGAAATCATGTTTTGTTATTGAGTTGTGAACTGTTGGTTATTTAAAATGCTTTCTTGTTTTCTTTGATCACTTTAGTTCAAGCATCTTTTTTCCTATTCTTAGATCTATCAGCTTGCCTGCATCTTTGGAATGTCTTCTCCAAGTAAAACAGCCTAGCATATATTTTCTCCCAGAAAGCATGCTGCTAATGAGCAGCCTTGAAATAGATCAAATAAATAAATAAAATTGTTACCATCGTCTAGGCACCAGTCTAAAACATCCTGTGCCCACCCCAGTTTTTAAAGAAGTGTTTTTGTACTTCTGAATCCTTGGGCAATTTGGGGAATTGGTTGCTTATCTAAGTGGACTCTTGCTGCCTTAGCTTATTTAAAAAATCACTTGTTTGTTTTGTTTTTATGTTATTGTATTTTATCTAAATTGTAGGTACATAGGAACATAATTCATGTTGAAAGCATAGTCTATAAAATAAATACTATGTTTATGTTTTAATTATACTAATGTAATTCACAGTTTAGGTCAAACCATTCAAAGCAACAAAATGGATCAAACATGTATAATATGTCTGAAAGAGTCCTAAATTATTCTACAACTTTGAACTGGTTAGCAGTCCTTTCCTGTCCCCAGGAATCTTAGGACTTTTGGTTTTGCAGTAGAGAGCTGGGTTTGTAGCATAAAATTCATCATAGCCTCATCAAAGTACAATTCCCAAGATGCTTTTACATCAAATATAGCCAATATGAAACAGATGCAAGTGTTCAGTAGAGATGGACTTAATGAAGAAGGCATTTCTTCATTAGAACGAAGGCATTTCTACACACAGTGCATATCAAAGGTAATTTACTCAGGGGATAAATGTATTCATCTAATTTCTATGCCAAGCCTGTCCAACTGACCTTATCCCAAACTAGTGGTTATGTGCAACATCCTGCCAAGTCATAATAATGAGGGGTTTTTTTTCCATAATGTATATTGCATGTGTAGCAAAATGGGTCTCTATATGGATGCCCAGATTAGGGCTGGGATGAAGTATGGTAGAATCATACGACATGGTAGAATCAAATGATTTGGAGTAACCATTCCTTCAGGAAGATTGGATTAATCTCTGTTGAGAGGTCAATATCTAATAACAGGGAAGTGGAGCTTACTTTAAAGACAAGGTGGCTCAGTGTTTTCCTTCCCTCTCAGAACTACCTATAGTTTCTAATGGTGTGTCAACTCTCCTAAACAGGGCACAAAAGAACTATATTTATGTGGGTGTATTTTCAAAGGAAGGATGTCTACATGAAATAGCTGGTTGTTAGAAAAACTAAAGTTAAGAAATCTGCATCTTAATAAAAGAAGTCTCATGCTAATTTGCACTAATGATTAGCATGTGTTAAAGAACAGATCATGATAAACACTTCACTTGGTGTGAAAGGGATTAGGATGAGGATTGTAGGTCTCCTTCATGCCCACACACTGCTCTTCATAACTAAGGGGAGATTTTCATCAGAACTGATATGATGGAGAAAAGGATAAGCACTTCTCACACATTGCAGTCCCAGTCTTGATTTTCTTCCTCCTCAACAACATGAACATTTCTTCTGAATGATAATATAACTTTAAATGACATATTTAGCCTCACATGTTGTTTAACTATCAGTGTATGAGAAAAGAAGCAGATAAGTACCTTGAAAGTATGGAATTTTATCAAAGCCAAGGGAGATATTTTGATTCATTTAACTAAGGGCCTGGTCTGATATACTTATGGACAAATAGATTAGATTACTGTACAAAACAAACACTGACTTTGAACCATAATTCCAACCATCAATAATACGTATTTTGTCAACATGTTCTTCAAAGAAGTTCAAAGTTTTAGAGGACATTGTTTGTCTTCTTTCAGAGGAAGACTTGAATCCTTAACTCCAAGAAGGTAGGGGAAAGAGCACAAAAGGTGCAGCATTATATCTAAGGATCACTTAAGAACCTTGTTTAATTTAGATCACTTTAAAAATAGGCAATATTTTAAATAAATATTAATAAAGCTTGACATCAAATTCTGAATACAAATGAACCACTCATAACAAAATTGGACATGTTCACATGGCAACAAATAACTCAAAATCTAGGACACATACTTAGTTTCAGGCACATCTTTGGAGAGTAAAAAGACGAATTGAATTAACATTCTCTTGTGATTTGGTAGCTTGACACTGTTAATATCTTCTGGGTAGTATTTTAGGTTTCTTTCTTTATTGCTTGACTTGGACATATATTGTGATAAAGGATTTAAATTCCTGCACAGCAGGAGCACTGATGGTAGGGAATTTAATGGGCGGGAATAAGATGGAATTAGAGACTAAGAATCATCATGTGGGCCAGATATGTCCAACTTTACACTGAGTGAAGATTTGCCCAACATCTAAGCTTGGATTATAAGCTTTTCATGCCAACTGTTTGCTTTTTAAGTGAGTTTTTAGGGCTAAATGGTTTTTCATTGCACTGTTATTTGTGCATAACACTGCATAAACATATTTGTATGCTTTTTAAACTCTCCATGACCTTGCCCTGCCTTGCCCCTCAGGTCTTGTTTCTTTCTCTGCTTCTGACTTCTGTTCATCACACATAAATCATGTTCAGACATACAAAAAAGGGGTTGAGAGCAGTGTATGAGAAGAAGGAGCCCTCTAGCCCTGCTCCATCTCCTTTATCACCCTGAAATTGGAGAGGGCAACTGTCTGCAGCACAAAGCCTTCTTTATCTGTGGAGGGCTTCCACACAAGCCACAATGCTGGGAAATCCATGTTTTGGCTCACATGGAGCATCCCCATCAATACTGGAGGGTCTTCTCTTCATACAATCACCTTCCACAAGTACAGAGTGACAAAGGTGAGGGGTTGGAGCACTTTTACCCCTCATGTACTGATTCGATCCCTTTTCTGAATGTTGGGGTAGAACTACAATTGCCTTATGATTTCTTGCCCACAGATCAGTCTGTGCAGCCCACAATTTGTACTCTGAACATGTATACAGTGCCACCTTTCCTTCAAATCTCTCCTCAAAGCACAGCTTTCTGTAAAACAGTTGACCTACTCTTTACTCCTCACAACTATAAAGAAATGTAATGCACACCATTACATATATATTTTTGATATATTCATCCTTCTGTACCCAAGTTTTTCCTCCCTCAACTTCCCAGTCTTCTTTCTCTTTGTGTACTTTAGATTGTGGATAGGGACCTCTCTGTTTTTGCCTATGAAGCTCTCCTACCATGTACACTGATGGTATTATCTATCTGTCAGTCCACCTTTCTGATGTATTCTGCTTTTAAACTTTGGAACAAACAACTTGAACTGAAACTTGATTCTTGAGTTTTGAAAATGCCACATAAGGCTCCATCATTCTTGCAAGTCTTAGATCACTTTCAAGAAAATTAGGAAAATGAATCCAGGGGGGAAAAACAGTTTTATTTCCACCTCTACCTTGGACCAATTCAATACAAGGCACAGTAGAATAGAGAGAATAGAAAGTTTGGCTGTTATGCAGTGCTATCATAGGAGACGTTATTGCTCCTAAACAACTTCCAGCCATACCATTTCCCTGGCTTAGAAGTGAGCACAGGGGCTGAGACAGAAGATAGAAACCCTGAGAGCATCAGAGCTAGAACTAAGTATTATTTAAAATTCCCTGAAGGCAGCCCTTAGCATAAATATCAGTAGCAAAGGAAGACCAAGTAATAAGAACAAGAAATATTAGGCATGAGTAGGATTATCATGGGTGAAATTATCAAGAACTGGTAACCTGAATGCAAGGTAGCTTTAGAAATACAATTGGATTTAATGATTCACTTTCTAATAGGGGTTGACCTGGAAGTTCAGGCTTTTGGCCTTGTTCTAAAGCTCTCCAAGGAAAACATTTTCAATTCCTGTTTTGGGGGGCCTTAGACAAAATGTCTGCAGCACCTCTGTCCTCACCCAAGTTAGTCCAGATCTTCCTTGCCACTGTCACAGCTATTTGTTTCCATGCTTTTCCCTTCTGAGCTCAATTCATATCACTGTGCAGAGGGAGCAGGGGCTCTTTGCCTGCTTGCTCTTTCTGCACTCACCATTCAGAGTTAAACCAGGTCTGACATTTATTGCATTGTTTTGCATTGCATGGCTGCTTTTCACCATGGCTTCCCTCATCCATTGGCGGTGGCCCTCCTGCTGTGCAGGGTGCCCTCACACCTGGAGGGACACAATAATGTCTCAAATGTGAGGGAGAATCCAGGAGCATGTTGGCTTGAGACTTTTGGCTCTTAGCTGTGCACATCAGCCTTCAGTGTTCAGTACTTGGGCCATACTCTACTCTCACAGGGATCCACTGTTGCATGGAGCAATACTAGGAGGCAAGTATGCCAGTCTTAGGTCTAAGTATCAAATGGACTCTGGTAACCTTAAGCAAAAGTGTTGCCTTAGCAACTACAATGATGAAGAACCATTACTAACATAGAAATGTACAGAGTGCCTGTCTTCAGATGTGAGGCATAACAATATGGTCTAGGGCAGTGATGGCGAACCTATGGCACATGTGCCCGAAGAGGCACGCAGAGCCCTCTCTGTTGGCAGTTATGCGTATATTCTGAAAGATTAAGAGGCAACGATGTCACTCATTAGCCATGACTCCCCAAGCTTTCGCATGGCCAGTCAGTGAGCTGCCAGGGATTTGCTTGGACTGTGATTTTAGCAGAAGGTAGGAAATACACTCAGGTAGGAAATACACTCAGATGCCTTTTTCAGGGCCAGCCAAAAGCTGGTGGTCAGTGGAACGTTGCCCCCTTGTGCTGGTGGTCAGCAAATTCAGGTTTTATTGCAGTGTTGGCACTTTGCAATAAATAAGTGGGTTCTGAGTTGCAGTTTGGGCACTTGGTCTCTAAAAGGTTTGCCATCACTGGTCTAGGGTTATAAGGGCAGTCCTGGTTCCCCCACCTCCCCAGCTCTCCTCTCCTTCTCTGACACAGCTGTAAGGAATTTGGAAGCCTTTCCTTCCTTTTAGAGTGTTGTCTAAACCCTAAACCTGGTTAATCTTAAGAGTGGTTAGTGAAAAAGATAGCTTCCTAAATTATGCTTTGAAGTTAGCATGTTTCTACTAACCACTCTTAAGATTAACCATTGTGTGCCTGGTTCCAGCAAAGCACAGTATATGAAAGCTTCTGCTTTTTTCTTCACAGCTACATTGTTGGAAGAATGGGGAGAGGATGCATGTAAGCCTCTTGAGAGGCTGGTCTTGTTCTCATAATGCTAAACTATGTTTTGGCATCATGTCCAAACAATCCCAGTGCCTTATTCAATATTCATTCCTTTCTTAGCTGTTGCCAAACAAAGGGGGGTGGGGGTGCGGGTGGGGGTCAGGGGATGTTTTTTTTTCTCCCTGAACTTGGAAGCAAATTTTATTCATGGTTCTAGTTCTGAAGTCTGAAACAGAGCAGAAAGAGAGAGTGGTTCATTGTATAAGCTGAACTTTTCATCCCATACTGGATGCCTGAGGATACTCTAAGGTAGACATAAACTGACGATTGGACATAAATGTGAAGTGGCGTTTTCCTCAGCCCTGCAACAGTAAAGATGTTTATTTTGCGGAAATGTGGGTAACTGTCTACTTGGCCCTGGAAGCGATGTGCTTGCTATAAAGGAACAGCATACTGTTCTCATCCCCACTTCCCTCATGTTGGTTTTGTTCTGGTTCAATGGATTTGGGCTTCTGATAGAATTGCACTGCTGCTAAAGGAGCTGTTCTCACTGGACCGGCTTAGAAGTGCTACACCTACGTTTGGGCTGTGTCTTATATTCAGGCACACTGAAGAGACCTGTAAAACCTGGCCTCCAGATTGTTTGGATGAAAAGAATCTCTGGCACAGGTCTCTGTTTAGAGTTTGAAGAGAGAGCTAAATATAAACCTGTTTAATAAAACTGTTTTGTACTTCGTCATGGCCTCTGTGCATCACACATACGGGTGCTGTGCCTGCACAGTGCCTAAGGCCGGAAAGATTAGAAAGCTAACGGTTGTGGTGGGAAACTCCACTCCCCTCCCCCTCAATACTATATATAGAGTGGAGTGTCCAGCATTTTCTCCAGTCTTTTGCGACCGTCGTTCACTGTGCCTCGTGCCTGTTTGACTCTCACTTTGACTACCATATTTTGCTCCTTTTGCTCTTATTGTTCTTATTGTTCTTCATTGTTATTACTCCAAGTTGTTTTTTCCCCTTGTTATATCTTTCTCTCTTTTTCTTCTTCTTTGCTTAAAAAAAAAAAATAACCAACCAAAAATATTATCTTATCCCTCTTTACTATCTCCTATTTCTTCCGTTTCTCTCGATGGCACAGCTGGTGGCTTTCTGCAAATGTGCGGAATGTGGGTCCAAAATGTCCCCGGCAGACCCACATGAGTTGTGCCTTCTCTGCCTTGGAGAGGGGCACCGAACAGACAAATGCCGCCATTGTCTAGCATTTACCAAGCAGGCCCGTAAGAATAGGGAGAACCGCCTGCGTAAGCTTCTTTGGGACCAGGCATTAATGCAGTCGGACCAACTCACTGCAAAATCGGGGCCTGCTCTGACTGCGCCCACCAAACGCCCAGCCTCTGCCTTGGCTGCTGCTGGCCAATGCCCGGCTTCTGCCTTAGCCACACCTGGCCAATGCCCTGCGGCCTCATCACCTATGCCTCAGCCGTGCCCATCGGATGATGGGACATCGGCATCTGCAGCCCAACGACTTTCTTCTCCCCCATGCAAACAGCAGGAGAAGAGAAAGCATGGCGGTTCAGATCAGTCTTCCTCTCATAAGAAGGCGAAAAAGGATAAGGCAGGCAAACCAGCTCATAAGCTGAAGAAACACCATGACTTGGGTTTGTCAGCTCCGTCGATCCTGACGGCTGCATCACTACCAACACCATCGGTACCGATGCTACAATCAGCGATGCAGGTCAGCCTGCCAGGATCTCCGGGACAACCTGCTCCTCAGCAGGGCCAGTCCCCTGAATGACCCAAGGAGCCGTTACGCGAGTCCATCTCAGACGGAGAAATCCAAGATTCTCCCCCCATGGCTTGCTTGCCAACGCCGATGCCATTGGCCAGGCCTAGGGCTCAGTCTTCTGCCTCTCTACTGCAGTACTGAACACGTTGGGATGAATGACGCGAAGAGGAATGGAACCAACCCTACTATGAAAATTACCCATCTGGTTGGGGAGATTACCATTCCTTTGGCTTCTACCCACAGCCAAGGGACCGTTCTTCACCTTCGGTCTGTGGGGAAGCCCCGTCTACTTCAAGATGTGCTGAACCCGAACACCCAGCTTCACCGGGGAGTTCTTCAGCGGGCCCGTACCACTTCGAACCTGACTCTGGCTCCGAGGCAGACTCCACCTCTCCTGATGTAGCTATAACATCACAGGGCCCAGCATCTCCTGAAGAGCCACACATTTCCTTTGGAGAGCTGATGTCGAGGCTTGTTTGGTCGCTCAAGATTGAGGCACAACATCAGCCCGATCCGAGCACCGACAAGTTCTATGACATTGTGTGGATAGAGCAGTCACCTGCTATCGTCCTGCCATTGATCACAACATTGCGACAGGCGATGATCCAGCCTTGGGACCTGCCGACTCAGCCACAGCCCACCGTACGGCGATATGAGGCCATGTATTGGGTTCAAGAAAGGGACATACCATTCCTTCTACATCACCCCAAGCTGAACTCCGTGGTGGTTGAGTCATCTCAAGGCAGGGAATCCAGGGGACATACTAGTCCCCGAGACAAGGAGGGAAGAAAAATGGATACTCTGGCATGCCAAGTCTATGCGGCCTCTGGACTCGGTCTGCGTATGTCTAATTACGAAGACATCAGTTTTTCATAATGCAAAAACTGGACAATATAGCCACCTCCCTGCCAGAACAACAGCGAGATCTGGCCAGGGTCTTCATTAAGGAGGGCATGCAGGTGGCGATACAACAACTGTCAACTTCATGCCACCACATCGATACCGACTCCAGAGCCTTGGTCAGTGCCATCTCACTTCGGAGGCATGCTTGGCTTAGGAGTTGCAATTTCCCTGATGAAATGAAGAGGTGCATCAAGGAAATGCCCTTCGATGGCTTGGGACTCTTCCACTCTCGAATGGACCATAAGTTAAAGTTCATTCACGAGTCCCGAATGATGGCCAGAAGGATGGCGCTACCGGCACAAAACAAAAACGTAAGTGGGCTTGGTCGCGTCCATCCTATCGGTACCAGCTCCCCTCAAGGCAACAATACCACCAATGCCAGCAGCGCAGGAGGCAACAACCTCAGCAACAGTTCCAGCAAGGCCGCTGCCGTTCTGACAACGAGAAGCACCAGCACTGACGGGGCAGGCAAACCTCTCCTCCCTCTCAACACCCACCTTTCCCCCTCCCTTTTGGGGACCGGCTGCAAAGCCGACTCCCCATTTGGGAGTCCATCACATCTGATCGGTGGGTCTTATCCATCATTCAGCTAGGATACAGAAAAGAATTCGATACCTTTCCTCTGTTGAGCCCGATCCGGGTTACACCACGCTCACAGGTGCTGGATGATGAAGTGCAACAACTACTTCATAAAGGAGTGATCTGACAGCTCTCCTATTCTGAGGGACTTCATGGATTCTATTCACAATATTTTACGGTCCCTAAATGGGATGGTGGTCTCCGTCCAATCTTGGACCTCCAAGATATTAACAAGTTTATTAAACCTAAGAAATTTCGGATGACTACCCTTCAAAATATCCTTCCATTGCTAAGGAGAGAGGATTGGTTCGCCTCACTGGACTTGAAAGATACCTATTTCCACATCTCGATTCACCCATGTCATAGACGTCTTCTACGTTTTACCGTCGGGCCCGATATATATGAATTCAATGTCCTTCCCTTCGGATTGGCCACCGCTCCAAGGGTCTTCACGAAATGCATGGCCCCAGTTTGTGCACATCTTCAGCTTCAAGGCATCCAAGTATACCCTTACCTGGATGACTGGCTTATAGTCTCCCAGACCCGTGAAGGTCTCCTATTAGCCGTCGACAAAACTTGTTCTTTGCTGGACGATTTAGGACTGTTATTAATCATGAAAAATCGTCCTTTGTTCCTGTGCAGGTGATCGACTTCATTGGAGCTCATCTCAATTCCACTCTGGCGAGGGCCTTTCTCCCTCCAGCTTGTCAGGACAGCCTTTGGTCCTGTATTCATCAGATCCGACAAAACAAGATCGTTCCAGCGCTCTCTGTTCAGAAGCTTTTGGGTCATATGGCTGCCACTGCAGCCATTGTCCCTCACACCAGGCTCCGACTATGTCCTCTTCAATCATTGTTCAACAAAAACTTTCACCCGCAGCAAGATTTGCCCAGCAAGCCAATTCCATTGCCTCTATCCATACTGCAGACGTTGACATGGTGGACGGTACCGAACAATTTAAATATGGGTTTAAATTCCCGTTCCAGATGCCTCACCCAACACTGACTCTTTATACCGACGCTTCGCTAATCAGGTGGGGCACTGTATGCGCGGGACTTCGGTCTCAGGGCACTTGGAATCGTCAAGAGTCATCGAGACACATCAACTACCTCGAACTCTTAGCAATTTTCAAAGCTCTTCGATCTTTCAGGGACTCTGTTCGTCAGCAAGTGATTCAAATCACATCCGACAGCATAGTCGCTGTGTCAACAAGCAGGGCGGAACGAAATCTGCAACCCTAGCTCGTTTGTCCATGAACATTTGGGAATGGTGCATCCCAAGGGGTATAACTCTTTTGGCGGTCCATCTAGCTGGGACCGAGAACGGGGAAGCCGATGTCTTGAGCAGACACAATGTCGATGTCTCACAAGTGGGAGTTAGATCGACAAGTCTGCAATCAGCTTTTCCAACTTTGGCGACATCCGGACATCGACTTGTTTGCTATCCGCAAGAACAGGGTATGTGAAATGTTCTGCTCCAGAGCGGGCATGGGACCAGGGTCAGTAGGAGACGCCCTTATGATCCCTTGGTCCAACATCAGAATTTATGCTTTCCTGCTGATTCCTCTATTAACAAAAGTCATTTTGCCACAGGAATCCTGATTACACCTTGGTGGCCTGCCAGGTGTGGTTCTCCACCCTTCTTCGGATGTCAGACAACACCTTTCTTCACCTCCTGTCGATACCATACTGATAACTCAACAAGACGGCGCTGCCCGTCACCCGGACTTAACTTCCTTGAATCTCACGGCATGGTGAATTCGTTGACTGACGGTACTGACTCGGTACCGAGGGCTACTCGAACGCTCGGTACCTCTACTCATGAATCTGAGGTGCTGCTTACTCCCTCAGTTTCGATGGACTTTGCTTCGGGATCGAGTGCTTTAGACCCGGATATTCAGAGAATTCTTGAGTCTGTTCTACGACCGTCAACACAGAAGTCTTATGCAGCGAAGTGGCGCCGATTCTCATCTTTCGCTGAATCACATTCGTTTGCTCCAGAGTCAGGCTCGATTGAAAATATACTTCAGTTTCTTCTACAGCTACATCATTCGGGACTTAAGCCTTCATCTATTAAGGTTTATGCAGCAACGATATCACATTACCGTGGTACGATACAGGGCTCATTGGTGTTTTCACTGCCTCTTATTAGGAGGTTCCTTAAAGGACTGCAGAATCTTCACCCTTCCATTCAACCTGTCATGCCTACATGGAGTCTTTCAGTTGTTCTTCAGGCGCTTACAAGACCCCCATTTGAACCTTTGGCAACCATTGATCTGCGTCTTGTATACTAGAAAACTGCTTTTCTTGTTGCTGTCACTTCAGCTCGCAGAGCTAGTGAACTTTGCGCTCCTCGGGTAGATCCACCTTATTTGAACTTTCATAAGGAGAAAGTGGTTCTTCGAATGGACTCTACATTTTTGCCCAAGGTAGCCACACCGTTCCATTTGAACGGTCCACTTCCACCATTATCTGCCTTCTTTCCATCGCCATCGAACCCGATCGAAAGATCCTTGCATACTCTTGATGTGCGTCGTTGCTTGGCCTTTTACAGATCACGTACAGAATCCCTTTGGCTTTCCAACAGACTCTTTGTTAAGTACTCTGAGCATGACCAAGGATCTCCTGTCTCATTGCAAAGACTGTCAAAATGGATAGTTCAAACCATTGTATTGGTGTATCAACTTGCCAAGATAGACTTACCTGTCATTCCAAGAGGTCACTCCACAAGAGCAGTAGCAGCTTCTTCTGCCTTTGCCGTGGGAATCCCGATCCAAGACGTCTGCAAAGCTGCGACTTGGGCTGCTCCATGCACTTTCGCCAAGCATTACCGCCTTGATGTGCATGCCAGACAGGACTGTTCCTTTGGTAGAGCTGTCCTCTCCGCCGTCCTTCAATGACAACACCGCCCTCCTCTGAGTCTGGTAAGCTTGCTACTCACCCATATGTGTGATGTACAGAGGCCACGACGAAGAAAAGCTGGTTGCTTACATGTAACTGATGTTCTTCGAGTGGCCATCTGTGCATTTACACAACCCACCCGCCGGCCCCACTCGGTGTCGGTGAGTGGATTTTTTTTATTGGTACCATGCATTAATGTTCATGGTATCCAATAAACATATGTATTTCTCTCCCGAAAGGGGACGAATGATCAGTCTTTCAAAGACTGGAGAAAATGGCAGACACTCCACTCTATATATAGTACTGAGGGGGAAGGGAGCAGAGCTTCCTGCCAAACCGTTAGCTTTCTAATCTTTCCGGCCTTAGGCACTGCGCAGGCGCAGCACCCATATGTGTGAATGCACAGATGACGACTCAAAGAACATCAGGTTACAGGTAAGCAACCTGCTTTTACCAACACATGTGTGCAACCTGAACGCAATAGACAATAGAGGCTATATGAACAGGTGAGGACTCACATGATCAAATTCCCCTCCATGCCCAAAATTCTCTTCCATGTAGAAAATACCAAGTTGTGGAAAAGGTTAAATAAATCCAAGTACAGATTTACTTTACTTTACTTTCTCTTCTCTTTGCATCGAAGAGCATTCAGGTATGGCTGCCATATGCATTCCAAATGCAGGTTTACCCCTTCTGTAAGAATTGGGCCTATCTGTGAGGGAACACTAATCATTATTACAATTAACCAAAGTTTGGGATTTAGGAAACATACTAAAGTCTATGTTTTGGTAGTTTCAGAGAGAAATGTTCAATACCCATGGCTTCCCCATTCCTGGTAAGCTCTGCCAGGAAAAACTGTACTTTTCAAATATTGTATCAACATTCTGCTTTCAGGAACAGTCATTGGTTGAGTCAGCAGTAGAAGTACTTTGGAATCTGTTTAGTATGATTAAAGAAATATGAAAATCCATGGTTTTATGCAGGAAAGATGCAAAATCTTCAGTAACGTTATGTGAGGAGTATAGAGGTGTTGTTATGTCTCCAGCTTATGGCAACCCTTGTGAATGAGTGCTCTGCAAAATGTCTTGGCCTTGACAGCCCTTCTCAGTGCTTATAAACTAAAGGCTGTGGCTTTCTTGATGGAATCAAGTCATCCCACGGTTGATCCTCCCCTGCTTCTTCTGCCTTCAACTTTCCATAGCATGATCGTCTTCTCCAGTGTGTCTTGCCTTCTGATGTGTCTGAAGCACAGCAGCTTCAGTTTCATCACTTTTGCTTCCTGAGCAAGTTCTAGCGTAATTTGATGTAGGATCCACTTGTTCAGGTTTCTGTCAGTTCAAGGTATTTGCAAAGCTGTCCTCCAACACCATGTTTCAAATGCATCGGTTTTTTTCCTGACAGATTTCTTCACTGTCCAGCTTTTATACCCCTACATAGTGATTGGAAGTACAATAGTATAGACCATTTTGACCTTGGTACCTAGTGAAATGATGATCTTTTCTAGTTCCTTCATTGCCGCCTTCTAATTTCTTGGCTGTGGATTCCATTTGAACTGGTGATTGGGTAGAGCTAATACAAGATCTGTAGCAATTTCACTTGCTTCATTGTTGTCATCACCTTTGTCTTTTTTGTGTTTTGCTGAGTTATGACCTGAAACTTAAATGGATTTAGCAGGCATTGTTACCACTTATATATACAAGATGCTCAAAACTGTGCAGGGGCAAAATATACGTATTGGAGCACAAAAGTTAAGTAAATAAAAACAGCAGTGAAGCTTTCCTATTTATATGAAAATTATTTCAAGATATTTTTCTAAAACTGGTAATTGCAAGGTTATAACTCTGAGTACTAGATAACTTTGACTGCATAATATATCTCACAAAAGGTTTTTATTATTGGACTGAAAGACACATGAACATGTCTCAGTGGGATTGTTTCTTGTACTTTTCAGTATCAGTGCATTGCATGAAGGAGAAAAAATGTACTGAGGTGATATTATAAGGAAATAGAGCATAAATTATCATTAGTTTATGCTAGCATTAAATTATTCCTTCTGTGACTTGCACATGAGCTGCCAATCCACCTGTCAAAAACTTAGAGACTCAAGTAGTTAAATAAATGTACTTCTTACACTGTGGTGCAGTGCCAGGGGGCCTGTAAGAAACTAAAAGAGAAGTGGGCTCATCTGTTTTCATGGTGGCATCTCATGCATGGTAGCAGCTGCCACTTTATCATGTGTGTGCAGGTAAATAATGATGCTCTGTTAATGCAAACAGAGACCAACCAAACTTCTTTGAAGTGTATGTACCCCCTTTTTAAATTAATCCAGGGAGCTTTCTAACCTTGCCATCCACCATTCATGCCCCAAAATAATATTTAATGGGATAGCATAGTGCTAAACAAGCTGAGGTTTATGTGACTGTAAGCAAAGCATTACAAATTTCCAGAGCAAAAGAAGAGTAGATTCTTTAACAAGGGAAACAATTATTCCAAATAAATAGGGCATAAATTCTGTTATGATAGAAAAGACATATAAAATACATTTTTACTGATGCATTCTGTTATCCTCAATAATGGAGGCTTAAAACAATCAATCAAGATACTTCAGTTGCAGCACTGATTTAGCCTAGTGCTTTGTTTCCTGACAGTGAAGTCTGTTCTTTGACTTCCTCAATGCATGTACAACCAAATATAACTAATCATATCCTAAGTAGGAAACCCATTTTGCAAAGGTTAAATATTTGGAACCAGAGTGATTTCAGTGTTCAACCTGAAACATTGTCTGTTAGTTATATTCTTTTGAAGTGTCTCAGTTAACCATTGGTGTCAGCTGTATGACAATAACTTAGGAGGAGTAAGGCAATTTGACTAAGGAAATCAGTTCTGTCTCTAGGAGACATTTGCAAACCTGTTGCACCTGCACTTGAGCAAAGAAAAGCAATCCAAAGATTGTAAATTCTTTTAGAGTTAAATATTGATTGCACACCATCTGTGCAACATGCTCCCCAAGGAGATTTGCCTGGTTCCATATGTATTCCCCTTTCAATACCTAGGTTAAAGCATTTTTATTTTCCAGACATTTTAATAAGTAACTAAGGATAGGTTTTAACACTTTTATTGATGGTTTCCAGCTGCCATCATGTTACAAGTGTATCGCTTTTTGTTATAGCGTTGTTGAGTTGCTGAGTTCCATGCATTTTGTTTTTATTGTTGTTAATCTTTTTATTCTGTTTTATACTGCACACCACTCAGAGAGCCCCATGGACTATGGGGCAGTGTATAACTGTAATAAATAAATAAATGTTGGATGATCTGCCTGAACTAAGTCTCTGGTTGTAAGGCAAGATGATCAGGCAATATGGAAAGTTGTAGCAAGACTGTTACCTTTTGTTAATATAATACAAATCAAACACATTTCTGCAGCTAATGAAAGCATGCTTTTATAACGTAGCTACACCAAGCAGCCAGCAGTTTGCAAACCGTGGAACTTACCTGATATAAACGGCTTATAAAAGCAGTGAATGTAAGGTGTGGTGTGGTGTTTAAATTACCTCATTGATCTTAAGCAAGATTATTGAGGCTTTCCAAAAAGGAAGATTATTTTTGCTTTATCGCTACTAATTGACATAAGTCATGCTAATAGTTATGATGATGATACAAATTAATAGCTTGACTCTGCCACTTTTGCAGGCATGTATAAAGTTGAGACACAGATGGTTTCACCTGGAATTATATAGTCAGGGGTAGTACCAAATGCCACAGTTTTTTTAATTATCATGAGTGC
>JAIXND010000779.1:3543104-3738790 GCA_023646645.1 Varanus salvator macromaculatus | reverse complement strand
TTTTGAGCTTGAACCATGTCAGAATCCAAATTCTTATTACTTATGTGATTGCATAATGTGTTCTATCCCATGATAGTTTTGGAAATAAAATTCTCTTATAGCAGCCTTCCCCAATCTGGTGGACTTCAGAGGCATTTGGACTGCAACTCCCAGAATTCCGATCCAGCAAGGCCAACATGTCTGGAAGGCACAAGGTTGGGGAAGGCAGTCTTATAGTAATCATATTAAAAGTGCTTTCTCATTTTCAAAATGTTCCTTGGAAGAATAGTTGTATAGCCTCAGAATGTTCACATGTAGAATTCACGTTGGATTCATAGTTAGTTTGTATACTTTATTGCCTTTTTAACATCAGGTTTTGGCATCATCACTCCCATCTGTAGCTGACATAAACACTGTCCAGGCATTAAAATTATCATTTCATTTTGGGAGTAGTCCTTAATAATTCAAAAGAATCAAAAGGCAAACACAGGACTGAAGCTCTTGACACTAAGAATCCATTTTTTAAAACAATGCATAAAAATAGGTAACAGAAGATATGCATGCTTGTGGAGCACTCACTACATTCAATGGCTGAAAATTCCATTTGTAATCTAAAGACTAGATCCTCACGTAATAGTTTTTTATCAGTATGAAAGATAGCATTCATGAATACATAGACTCATTGTGTGACGGTGCTGGCTAAAAGCTGTTCTGACAGCTAAATATTTTCCAGGAGAAAGTATGCAGCAAAATAAAATCTGTCAAGGCGTTCCTCCTGCCTTGCACTGCAGAACATTATGATTATCATGAAAATACTGCAATGCACCAAGTGTATACTAGAACTAGCTTTCACTGAAAGGTTAAAAGAAGATACTACCTTCCCCCTCCCTGGCATGTAGGTGGTATTTTAATCAAGTTCTCATGGTAACAAACATAGCAATTTAACCAACAGCGCTTCAAACCAACAGAAAATGGGTCTTTTTATGTGCTTGAGATGGGGGTGCTAAATCAATACAACTGCAGTAGTTATTTGTTACTGCAGGTCCTCTAATGCAGGAAGAATGCCAAAAAGGGATGTTATCTGTTAGTCAATTCAGAACACAGAAAGACGAAAATCTACTGTGTTTTTGGAGAGTCAGAAGGTATATTACTCCAATAACAGTGTGTTTCTTCCAAATTCTCCCCCATATTCAGTAGTACCAATTTACCTGGTCTTGGTTGTGGTGCAGAATTAATGCTTTATCTCATTCCCACAGCTTGCATACCTTAAATTTGTAAGATGGTTTCAATGTCAGCATGCATATATAGGTTGACACACACACACACACACACACACACACACACACACACACACAGGGACTGCAGGTGGCGCAGTGGTTTAAACTGCTGGGCTGGTTGATCGAAAGGTCGCAGGTTCACATCTGCACAACTGAGTGAGTTCCCGTTGCTCCGTCCCAGCTCCTGCCAACCTTGCAGTTTGAAAGCATGCAAATGCAAGTAGATAAAAAGGTACCACTTCAGTGGGCAGGTAACAGCGTTCCGTGCACGTAACATCAAGGGGAAACCTTCATCTTTAAACACACACACACCGGGGGGGGGGGGTTCTTTTACAGTACCCAAAATCTTGCTTGAATATCTCCTATAAATCTGTGCACGAAGAGCAGTTTTCAGAAATCTTACTGTACTCAATCCTCCACTGAAATTAGCATGCACTCTCTTTTAAAATTTAAAATATTAAAACTGGGTGCCCCAGTGCTGGTATATCCCACCCACTCCCAGGAAAGGTACCTCAGCTAGCAGGCAAACCAATGTGATGAGCTTACTGGCAGCTGCTTTTCCTGGGGCTCAGTTGGGTCTATGCCCCTGATTAAGAGGATATCTGCATATACATCATTTGCTGGATCAGGAACCACAAGAGGAAAGCAGATGCATGTTGGAATGTGCATTTGAGTATGGATGTCACCAGTTCAAACTGTGGTACCATTTTCATGTGTGACTTGAATTCAGTGAGGGTATGTATGCAGCAGAAGGAGTGGAGTGGAGATGGGTAGCAGGACCAGTAGGATGTATATGATCAGAACAGCCCCTTTCCTCCATGTTTCAGTGATAATCAAACTGCCCCAGGTGCTGGCAGATATTTCCCATAGATCCCTTGGGTTCAAAGAAATCTTTCACTCATCTTCCCTGCCAGGCTTTTATCTTCTTCAGGTAATAATTATTGATTTAACAACATAACTTTTACAATTGTCATCTTGGCAGCACTCTTGAATGCTCATTCTATCATATATTAATTAATTGGTTGGTTGTTTTTAATAACCTATAGTGATAAAAACTCAAGAGGTAGATAGAGCCCTCTATAAATACAGTAGCTTCTGTTTCAAGGACATAACTGTTAATCTTTTCCTGAAGAAATTGGGTGAGGCCAGGAGCTGTGCACTTCATTCTGCCATTTGGGTTGTTCTGAGTTGGTCTTTCCCCACAACCTCTCCCCTTTTCCTTTCCTGGCGGATAATGGTGAACAGCTTCTAACATCCCATTAGAGCTTGCATAAGGGAACCCCACCAACATGCCTTCTTGTGGAAATGAGTTTTTACTTGTTTCAGGGAACTTCAGGAAGCTCTGAATTTCCCTTGAGTAAGTGGTGAGTTCCATTTACGCAACAAATGGGATGCACTACTTGAGAAATGGAATCAGGAGGGATGTAAGCACTGCTGCCTCATTTAACAACAAAACATTGCAGTGTGTACTTTCCATTGTTTACTTTCAGTCACTTTCTTCATAGCTGCCATTTCCAGAACTTTTTTCAGTTATTCTGATCTTGTTGGGACTTGCTATATTTTTCAAATATCTTACCAGATCAATTCTGACACCAAAAAGAACAGTTCAAGAAGTACTCTTCCTTGAATTAAAGCATCAAATACATCCAAACATACTCCTAAAGGGTCCAATTTATGTTTGCCTATCGATAAAGCTATAATTAAGCATTCTACTCAAAAGCTAGTTTTATGCAGAATGAAAAATGAAGGAATTTTGTAACAGGACTTCTATTATACAGATATGTCTAGCTCTTATTTAGAGGTAGAATACCTTGTATTGGGCTTCCCTTATTTTTAAATAGCTATAATGTACTTAAACAAATTGCCCAGTTTTATTCATTCTAGAAGAAAATAGTAAATTGCCTTTGAATAACAAGGAAATATGGGCTTGTTTCCAACACCTCAGATTTTGCAATTCCCTGAAGTTATTGTGGCTCATTTGATTTTATTAAAATATGCATTGCAATTTTAATTGTAATTTTTATGCCACTGATATGCTTCTAAAGATGTCATGTGCTTATGAGCATGCATATACCATTTTCCCTTTTTTCACCAAATGGTACAGTGAATCCACATTTGCAAAGGGCATGTGTTTCTCCACTAAGCCGCCTCAGTGAAGATATAAAAACCTGACTATCTCAACCTGAAAGGAGTATTCAGTTTCTGGCACTGAAAAATTGCCCTTGGCTTCTGTGGGAGTAGGATGCAGTTGCTACTCATTAACCCCTTTGCTCAGTCTGCCAGGAAAAATAGTAGGGTGTCATGTTCATGCCACACAAGGAACTAACATGTCTGACCCATTTCAGATGAAGACAGTGATTTACTAGATTGTGGCTACATTTGATCAGTGAGGGTTCCAGCTGGATTTGAACTTGGGAAGCACTTTGAAAAAAGTTAGCCATAATCCCCATCAAGCTCTCTGCAGCCATGTTAGCTGCTCCCTTCGACTGGATTTCAAATGGGCAGATAAAGAGTCAGCACAACATGGTAATGATACTTTGTGGATTTCTGCAAATGGCTGCCATGTTATCCGTATCAGAGAAAATTGAAGGTGGCATGGAAGGTCTAGTGCCAGAATGATGGGAGTGGCAATTACAAGTGCATAAGGCAATTGCAGAAAATAGAGGAGATGCATGGGATCTCACTGGCTGGGCAGGGAGTACATGATTGTGGTATCCCCTGAGAGAAGGATAGAGAGAATATTTTTCATTATTTATTATGATATTTTAATTGTACTATTTGAGTGTCGGTACCAGTATTTTTATTGTAACAGCCGCCCAAAGAGCATGATGTTAACAGGCGGCTTTCAAACAAATCTAATAAATGAATAAATTAAGTTTCTTGGGAGGCTCAGATCAGTGAAGTATAGAGGATAACTTCTTCATCATCCTCATCCTCAGCCTCATCAATAACAGCAGCAGTAGCATCAACAGCAACATGGCATTCTACTGTCCACTTCCTGTTTAGCTTTCATTCCAAAACAAGGTCTTGCTCCTCTGGGCAAGCTCAAGAACCCTTTAACATTACTTAAGTTACAGAAGAATCAGGAGCTGAAGTATGTAAAATGTTAATGTATGATGAACAAGACATTATTTCTTATGTCTAGTGGATTACAAGGTCCATATCATGTTCTAGAAGCAGTAGCTGGAAAGTTTTGCTCATGTGTTATTTATCCATGTTGTTTTAAATAGATTGCATGGAAAGACCCTGACCACATGCTTGGCTTGCCATGGCCAGAATCATGTAAGCAGGTATTCCATGCTTCTCAGTTTCACTTGTAGAAAACAAAAAATGCAAGACTACTTATGTCCAGGCCTATTGAATACACTTTTGTGCCAGACTGCTCTAGTGCTCACATAGGTAATAGCCGTGGGTTCAGACCTTCCATATTTTCAGACATTATTCCACGGTCTCTTTGCAGTAGCATTTCATCCTTTACACATTGTTCTGCAGCAGTACTTAGCTGGTTACTTAGTTAAGCACTGGTTCTGCTTTGCTGGTCCCTAGCCTAGGCCCCACTGGCTACTTTGTCTGCACCAGGTTTTGAAGGGAGACTAGCACTGAAGGAACCTTGATAGTTCTAACTTTGCTTTGTGACCTTTTGAGGACTGTTGCTGAAGGACAGTTGTATTCAAAAATTGCTCGAATAAATGCATCTCAGTCAGCAGTGCCCCAGCCTCCTAGCAGGCTTTTGCCACAAACATATCAGAGCTGATTTACAGAGCAGAAGCTAGTCCAAGAGCTGACTTTGTTTCTAAATTCCCAGTAAAATTTAGCACATTAAATTGTTGACACATGAAACTGCTCAGTGGCCAGATGAGTCACATCCTAAAAAGAAAACTTAGATCTGACTCAGGATGAACTCTCTCATGTCATACAGTACAGTTAGTCAAGCTTCAAAGGGAACTCCCATATCAGCAATCCCAGCACCACTATCCAAACTGTCCCTTGAAAAAAGTACCCTACTTAGGGATCTGAGCAAATAGACTTTGTGGAAGAGTGGCATGGTGGTAACTTCATGGAAAAGATAGTCTTCCCTTGTGAATTTTATGGAAGAATGCTTATGGTTCACTCTAACTGCAAAAAGTTTTCCATTAAGTTTGTTTTTGGCTGATTGCAAAAACAGTATTGAGTCATAAGGGCAAGCGTAAAGTTGGATACTGGAACTTTTGTATTCCTAGTCACCAAAGGACTTGAAATCTCTGAAATGTCTCTTGCATTTCTGAAAACATTTTTAGTGCTTGACTGTAGTGATGATACCCAAGCATCTGTTTTGTTAATAAGCCCTTCATAAAGGCCATTTAAGAGATGCAGGCCCAGCCGAGCTTGGCTAGGACTTCTAGCTTTTAGTTATTCACTGTATTACCAAAGATGGTAAATGTATATGCTTACTTTGCAACTCATTATAAGATTTTTTTTCCTGTTGGATTTGTGCGGTTAAGTAGGCACTTGCTGACCTCTGCAATCTTTTTCTTTCTGATCCAATGTTCACATTCAACATTCATTAAAACCCCTGTGAACAAGCGCACTGGGCTCTTGCTGTGACCTTAGCTCCTGTCAGCTCTGAGCTCCAGAGCAGCTTCTCTGGTACACAGAGCATTACCAAATTATTGATATGCATGTCACTCAGCTAGCATATGGGGACAGCATTTCACAGACTGCGTACGTTCCCTGAAAACTCAGACAAACACAGAAGGAGAGCTCTCTTAGCAGAGCTCCAAAGAAGCCTGCCCCTGTGGCCAATGAATAACATGCTGCCAATACAACAAGACACCACAACATGAACAGACTAGGCATATAAACATGAAGACAGGATGTCCAAGAAAACTGTTTTTGCCCAGAGAAAAGTGGAGAGGCAGACATTCTGTCCACAAAGCAATTTCAGAAAGCCTAGTTGATGTATCCAGGGCTCCAACTGGCAAGAGCAGCCCCCTAATGGGATGTTGTAAAAGTGTATGCATGAAAACAGATATTCCAGGGCCTAGAATGAAGTCGTTCTCTTGTAAATGGACTTCTGGCAAGGGACGGATTACACCTCACGAGGATGGGGAAAAGGTCCTTTGGAGATGCTCTAGCGAGCTTCGTCCAGAAAACTTTAAACTGAGCCAGTGGGGGATGGGTTCAGGCCCCCCAGTAACATGTCTGCACTGGACAAGTGTGGGGGGAGGATCAGGGCTCTGGGAGCAGGGCTTTAGAGGTACTGCAGGGACTGACAGGTCTCCTACAGAGAGGGGCCAGGTACCAGGGAGGATGGGAGGAAGGAGGATGCTGGGAACTCCAAGGAAAGGAAGCGGTGGGAAAGAGTTGAGGTGCATGTACACCAATGCTAGGAGCATGGGTAATAAGCAGGAAGAGCTTGAAGCTCTCCTGGGAATAGGAGGGTATGATCAGGTGGGAATCACAGAAACTTGGTGGGATGAAAGGCAAGTCTGGAATGTGGACATAGAAGGGTATCACCTTTTTAGAAAGGACAGGAAGGGAAAGAGAGGTGGGGGCGTGGCTTTATACATCAGGGAAGGGATAGGATGCAGTGAGATAGAGTGCAGCACAGATGGGGATTCAGTAGAGGCAGTCTGGGTGAAACTTAGGGGTTTTGACAGGGAAAGGGACCTGACAGTGGGGGTATGTTATCGCCCTCCACGTCAACTTGAGACCCTGGATGATGTCCTGACAGGCCAGATTCTAAGGATATCTCTGGGGAGAGACACAGTAATTATGGGAGATTTCAATCTCCCGGATATTAGTGGAGAGACTCACTCGGCGGTGACAGCCAGGTCACGTCGCTTCCTAGAAGCTCTAGAGGGTGGGTTTTTCACACAGAGGGTCCGAGAGGCGACGAGGGGGGAAACATCCTGGACTTGGTCTTGACCAATAGGGAGGAGCTGATAGAAGAAGTACAGATTAGGGGAGCTCTGGATGCGAGTGATCACTCCATCCTTTGCTTTGAGATCAGGGGACTGGGGACGTGCAGCAGGGCGAGCACTAGAAGCTGGGACTTCAAGAGGGCCAACTTTGGCCAACTGAAGGCCAGGCTGGGGAAAGTCTCCTGGGATAGGTTACTGGAAGGTAAGCGAGTTGAGGAGGGGTGGGTGGCACTCAAAAGGGAGGTTTTCCAGGCGCAAGCCCTGACGATACCTCTAGTCGGTAAGGTGGGGAGGCGGAGGAGAGTGCCACCATGGATGCGAAAGGAGGTGGTTAGAGGAATTAGACAAAAGAGGAACCTCTGTAGGAAATGGGTACTGGGGAAAATAGACCAAAGGGTATACCGGGAGGAGGAGGCCCATTGCAGAAGGAGTCTTTGCAAGACTAAGGCTGATTATGAGCTGAGACTTGCCAAGAATATCAAGAGCAACAAAAAGGGCTTCTTTCAGCATGTAAATACGAAGAGGAAGGGGAGACAAGTGGTGGGACCACTAAATAAGGAGGAAGGAGATCCAGTGACTGATATGAGGGAACAGGCACAGATGCTAATGGCTATTTTGCCTCTGTGTTCTCCCCAAAGCAGGATGAGGGATATCCGTATAGGAGATTAGATGAGGCTGGGGATTTAGGGGCAGAGATTAGAGTCATCCCCCTTGAAGTCGAGGGGCTCCTCAGGGCATTGCACATTACAAAGGCTCCAGGCCCTGACGGGTTACACCTGAGAGTACTTAGAGAGTTGGCAGGGGTTCTCTCACACCCTCTGGCCTCCATTTTTGAGGCCTCGTGGAGAACGGGTGAAGTTCCAGAGGACTGGAGGGTGGCATCAGTGGTCCCAATTTTCAAAAAGGGTAGTAGGAAGGACATGGGGAATTATAGACTGGTTAGCCTTACGTGCATTTTGGGAAAAACAATGGAAAGGCTCATAATAGGGAGAGATCTAGTGATGCTAGATAGGGAAGGGAGGCTGACAGCCACACAACACGACTTCTGCAAAAACAGGTCCTGCCAGACAAACCTTGTGGCATTCTATGACAAGGTTTCAAGATGGCTAGATGGAGAGGATGCAGTGGATGTGGTATACCTGGATTTCAGCAAGGCCTTTGACAAAGTGTCCCATGATATCCTGGTGGAGAAACTGAGGAGTTTTGGGATACACCAAAACACTGACCGGTGGATTAGGGCATGGTTGACTGACTGAAAGCAGAAGGTAACCTTTAGCGGGGAATCGTCTGGATGGCAGCCAGTGACAAGTGGGGTCCCCCAGGGCTCTGTCCTGGGGCCGATCCTGTTTAATCTTTTCATTAACAACATGGAAGAAGGGGTGAACAGTCTGCTGATCAAATTCGCAGACGACACTAAAACTGGAGCAGTGGCCACAACTGAAGAGCAGGTACTCCAGATCCAAAAGGATCTGGACAGACTATGGAAGTGGGCAGGAGACAACAGGATGGCATTCAATGTGGATAAGTGCAAGGTCTTGCACTTGGGGCATTGGAATGGGTGTCATAAGTACAGGTTAGGGGACAAGTGGCTGGAGGGCTGCACTTGTGAAAGGGACCTCGGGGTACTGGTTGACTGCAGGCTAAACATGAGTCAGCAGTGTGATGCAGTGGTCAAGAGGGCTAATGCCACCCTTGGTTGCATAGCCAGAAGTGTGGCTTCTAGATCAAGAGAGGTATTACTACCACTCTACACAACTCTGGTGCGCCCGCAACTGGAGTATTGTGTTCAGTTTTGGGCCCCTCATTACAGAAAGGATATAGCCAGGTTGGAGTCAGTGCAGTGTAGGGCCACAAGGATGGTGGCTGGTTTGCAGGGGATGGGGTATGAGGCAAGACTGAGGGAACTGGGTCTCTTCAGCTTGGAGGAGACTCAGCGGGGATATGTTGGTGACATACAGGTATGTGAGGGGATGTCACATGGAGATGGGGAGAGGCCTGTTCTCCCCTGCAGAGGAAGGCAGGACGCGTTCCAATGGAGCAAAGCTCAGGGAGCCAAGGTTCCATTTGGATGTCAGGAAGCACTTCCTGACTGTCAGGACCCCGAGGGTGTGGATTGGGCTTCCACGAGAGGTCGTTGAGGTCCTATCAGTGCGGGTGTTCAAGGATAGGTTGGATATGCACATGGTGGGCATATCGTGAGCAGAGCCAGCTGGTGCTGGAGGTCAGACTAGATGGCCCAGGAGACCCCTTCTGACTCACTCTGTTTCTATGTTTCTATGTTTCTTACTCATTGAAAGCAAGCAGTCTGCCCCATCAGTGACCTCAGCTCTGTCCCAGAGGGACTGTCTCTCTCTGAGACATGATTCATGCCCTCTGCAAACTATACTGAATGAAAAAGGCTGCGTTCAGGCTGCAGAACACTTATCTGTTGGAATTTCTTCAGATTTTCAGTCTGGGTTGACTGTGTCAGTAACCATGCACTAGCTTTCCTGTCTCTTCAGGGTGCAATGTCCTCTTACTTTCCCAAACAGTACCTTGAAATTGGATTCATTCTTTTAAGTCTTGCTAATTATTACTGCTAGACTTCAGCTGGGTTGTAGGACTAACTTATTCAGTGAAAGCATATTGTTAAATCTTACTCGTGGCAAGTTGAAGCAGTGCTTTCACTTGCCACAGGTAAAACACCTAATACCTAATACGTTTCATGGCAAACTGAAGTATAAGATAGTAATTATCATACTAACTGATGAAAGAAGCATATGAACACGGTCTTAAAGAATAGCATTAACAAGTGGGATGTGTAGAGGCACAGAACATTCCCTGAGTATTGTGGATAGTCATATTTTTTACTATACTGAGAAAGGCAAATGACTTCTTGGTAACAATGAGAGCTGCTAGAAGTGCAGTTAATGATGCAATGTATCAGTCAGTAAGGATGTTTTGAAATGTACTGGATCATCACAGTCCCCTATTAAATCTCAAATCATTTCAAGTTGATCATAATTTACTTGTTTATTTGAAAGAGTGGATGATAAAAAGATACATTTTTTTCAAGTTCAGGACTTGGTTCATTACTTTCCAGAGTGAGTTTCACATGCCTTCACACAAACCCATGTGACTTCAGGAGAGTTTTGAAGGCTTGTAACCTGGGGAATGAACTCAGGTTTGCTAACTAGAAGAAAGTGTCATAGATATTTTGTCTTTATACATTATGTGCTACTAAAAATAAAAAAGTAGAACTACTTCAACAACATGCTTTTCTATAAACTGAAACATTTCTTGCCTGATGCTGTCCCCACTCATGTTCCAGTCTAAGCTTCCTTTCCAGGCTGTACCCCCCCCCGCCCCCAATCTTGCAAATGTCGCATCTTTGACCATCCTTATCTTACTTGCTCTGAATCTTTTCACAGCTTACAACTAATACCATCTCAACTCAATCGTATGTAGGTGTTTGTATAATATATTCTGTATTCAGTAGACAGCACCCCACTTCTACACATAGCCTCTCCTGATCCCATCAAAGAATTTGATAGAGAATTTCAAGCAATGTATAATTTTTGGAACAATTTCATTGCTTGGCTTTTGTTGGTTTGTTCTTTCCTTTCTCAAAAAATCCACTTTAGAAACAGAAAATGCTGCACAGTAGAGTGCAGTACAGGATGAACGCCCATTACTGCGATGGACCGACCATGGTATCCTTCTGGATAGACTGGCGGGTCTGGGGGTTGGAGGCACTGCCTTGCAGTGGTTCCGCTCCTACCTCAACGGCCAATTCCAGAAGGTGGTGCTGGGGGACTATGGCTCTGCGCCATGGCAGCAATGCCATGGAGTTCCGCAGGGTTCCATTTTGTCCCCCTTGCTCTTCAACATCTACATGAAACCACTGGGAGAGGTCATCAGGAGGTGTGGCCCGCGGAATCATCAGTATGCTGATGATACCCAGCTCTCCCTCTTGTTTTCCACCGATCCAGGTGAGGCAGTGGCTGTGCTGAACCGGTGCCTGGCCGAGGTAATGAGCTGGATGAGGGCCAATAAACTGAGGCTCAATCCTGACAAGATGGAGGTCCTGTTGGTAGGTGGGTCGGGCTTCAGAGTGGGGGACCTGACCCTAGTCTTAAATGGGATTGCACTCCCTCTGAAAGACAGGGTCCGCAGCCTGGGAGTGCTCCTCGACCTGGAGCTGACCTTGATAGCCCAAGTGTCAGCGGTGGTGAGGAGCGCTTTCCATCAGCTTCGGCTGATCCATCAGCTACGTCCCTTCCTGGAGTTTGACTGCCTGGCAACAGTGACACATGCGTTGGTGACTTCCTGGTTAGACTTCTGTAACGCGCTCTACGTGGGGCTACCCTTGAAGACGGTCCGGTTACTTCAATTGGTGCAAAATAGAGCTGCCAGGGTGCTGATGGGAACTGGGCATGGTTCTCATATCACCCCAGTTCTCCGTCAGCTACACTGGCTTCCCATTGAAGTTCAGGCCCAATTCAAGGTGTTGGTTCTTACCTATAAAGCCCTTAACTGCTTGGGTCCTGGTTACCTAAAGGAGCACCTGCGACCATATATGCCCTCCCGCCCCCTACGATCGGCAGCTGATGCTCTCCTCCGGGAACCCTCTGTGAGAGAAGTAAGAAGGGTGAGTACCCAGAGGAGGGCTTTCTCTGCGGTGGCACCCCACCTATGGAATTTATTGTTATTTATTTATTGTTATTTTTTATATTTATATATTTTTACTTTTAGACTATGAGATGGGCCAGTTTTAAATTGTGTATTGTTTTATTGTATTTTTATATGTTGTTAGCCGCCCCGAGGCTTGTTTGCAAGGGGGCAGCATATAAATTTGTAAAATAAATAAATAAATAAATAAATGGATACTTCCATAGCCCATGATTTCATGTGCAATAGCAACTCCTGGAACCCATGTGTTTATACTTTTGCACAGGCTGGCATCCCTTCATCATACGGAATATATTTAGTAAAAGCTAAATGACATTTTCAGAAATATCACACGATAGAACCTTAATTTCAAAATGCAAGTGAATGATCATGTGCTCAGATGACACCTGACTTCAAAAACTCCCTATACAAAGAACACTAACATACAGTGGTACCTCGGCTCATGAATGCCTTAGTTCACAGCCAAATCAGATCACGAACAAAAATTTCATAAAAATTTTTAGGTCACAAACTCTGCATTGGATGGCAGCGATCGTTTGTGGGGGAGATGGCTGAGATCGCACCTGTCTTTCCTGCATGAGTGCACCCATGATTGCACCCGGCTTCCCTGCACAAGCGCAACTGCAATCTTGGCCATCTCCCCCTCCGAGCATGCTCGCGTTCCCCCCCAGTGTTTCCATGTCCCCCCCCCCCAGCGGGCCCACGTTCCCTCCCTTCTCTTCCCCCACAGCGCTCTGGGATGACAGGCACGTGTAGGGATGACGGGCACAATCCTGGTCGTGCTGGGAGGGTGGGAGATGGCCACGCTCCTGCTTGTGGGGGCGGGGGAGATGGCTGCAATCTTTGTTGTTTGCTTCACATTTTTCTGATTAAAAAAAATAGTTCCAGAACAAATTAACCTTATTTACATTGAACCTTATGGGGAAATTTAACTTGGCTCATTACCAGTTTGGGTCACGACCAGAGTCCTAGAACGGATTAAGTTCATGATCCAAGGTACCACTGTATTGGGCATGAGATGGGATAGTGAAATTTAGCAGGATAAATGGCAATACTGAAGGCTGGGCAAGAGACAGGGAATCAATAAAGCTTGGAGTTTCCATTCTTTTTTAATGAGTGCTAAAGTTTTCTGTGCAGGTAAAATAAATTCATCTGCAGAGAGTGATTTTATGGGTAGCTTTACTCCACTCTATACCTTTACCTTTAAGAAGAGGGAATGCATAGACATAGGAAAACATCCCTGATTCTTCTGCCCCAAAGTTCTTTTCTTCTTCCTTGATAGAAGTGGGCACCAAAGTGGGCCAGCCTCTTTGTTGAACTGGGTGACTTTTATCAGTCATTCAAATTGGCTAGCCCTTCCAAACATACTGCACGCCATAAGGAAACGTGTTAACTTTGTTCTCCCCTTTCCCGCCACTGCTGTGGAGAGGTGATGACAGAATGGTGAGTCCTTTGCGTCCTGGGTTGCATTGGCTTCTCATCCCCTCTCAGAGTGTCAGAGCTCTTTTGCTATCCATGCACCTTATTCTCCTTTTGCTGCTGGTGGTAGTGTCAGTAGCTAATAATGTCAGGAGTTTTTCCCCTCCCTTTCCCCTGGATCTACCTTGTGCTCACCCTTCAGTAAAAACCATTCCTCAGCCCTCCAAACCACCATGAAATTGTGGCTGCTCTCGCATGCTACTCAGTTGCCCTGACTCAGGCACACCTTTCCTCTTCCCTTGCTTGGTGCCCTCCATGCCCACTAACCTGGGAGTACTCACCACCAAATGCAATGGGACTTAGAGAGGGGAATGAAAGAAAGAATGGGGCAATGGGGATAGGTTGAACAGACTCTCCAGACTTTATTTCCTTTAGAGAAGAATTGGTGTGGATGGTGGGGAAGAAACATTAATTGTTGCCCACCTTACAGACAGTACAGCAAAGTTGTGATGAAGCACATTTAAATAAAAGCAGTGATTCATAGTTGCACAGCTGTATGTGTGCATACTGAAAAGTGCCTCCCCTCCCCCAAAAAACGAGTAGTTTTGCAAGCTACCTAACTTAACATTTAGGGGAGAAACCCATTTGTGAAGTGGCTAACTTTATTTGCATTTAAGAGACTATCTTGAAACTACACAAGAGCCCAAGTGCATGATTTAAACAGTACATTGCAGGTACGTTCAAAATGCATAGAAGTGCCAGAGTTTCAAGAAGTTTGATGCATTGGTTAACTTGGGAAATGAGCTGTGGTTGCTGAGGAACCACCCAGCATATGTTAGATGTACTCTTTAGCCAAGTGTGCAAACAGAAGCTGCAACCCTGATTCAAACTCAGAAGCTTTTCATTAATCCCTCGATCCTCTTAAGCAGGTTTATTGCACAGCATGTAGTCTTTTTATGCAGTTGCTGATTGTACCCTTTTGTCCTTCAAAAGGGAGAGCAATTCACTGGAGGCAAAATATATTGTGGAATATATACTGCAGTGACTGAGGCACTTGCCACTGCTCTTTTGCCCCTGGAGCTTTTGTCACAGCATAGTCTGCTACCAGACCCTACAGCTCTAACAATGGGCCTCCATCACTTCTGACAGATTGGCAAGGTGGCCCTTTCCCTCCTCATAAACCTACAGAGCTGTTCCCTGTCTAAGTATCCATTTTATGTTTTTACAGCCCTCTTTTCTGCCTATCTATTCCCAGTCAATAAAGTTTATCCTCGTTTGTTGTCATTAGTCAAGGAAGCAATTAGTATATCTCTCTTCCCTTTTGCTCCTTCAACTTAATTTCCCCCCCCCCCTTCTTTCCCTAAATCAGCTTGGTGTTAGCAACTTTAGTAAGCCTCAAAACAGCATCCATTTGGGAAAATGGGGCCTCTGCTCACCTCCACCCCTGCCCCACGCACACACTAAGCCACACTGCAAATAAGCCACAATGGGTTGCTTGTTTGCTGAACAACCATGGCATGCCCAACAGATGACCAGGTTTACCATAGGCTGGTCCTCCCCTTCCCCCTCAGTCCTCCAAGAAGGACATATCCCAGCAATCCTTGCAGCAAAACCCTCTTGTTTCCTCTTCCCCATTCCAATAACTACCCTTTTCATTCCTTGCTTTTTTGGGTGGTGGGGGTAGAGAATTGGACAATTAGGGTTCTTTTTTTTAAGGATGCTTGAAAATTGTAGAACTGTTCTCACAATTGTTTTTATTATTTTTGTCAGTGCTTTCACATAAATGTATTCTTACAACTGTCCAATGTGTAATCTTGCCTGGGTCATCTCCTGGTGTGTTTCAGTTGTCAAAGAAAGCAATGAAGTGAAGTAGTGAACAGAACAAGCCTTTATACTTGGCTGAAACTCTCCTTCCCCAACTACCATAAATACAGAGAAATGTCTTCTTTAACCTCCTGCTGACATCTAAAATGATGCCCTGTTCTCAGGCTTAGTTTAAGGAATTATGGCTATTAGCTGAAGTATCCCTGATGATCCCTTTCAGATCTTTAATTTAATTACTAGACAGTGTCATTGGAAGAACAGAAATGGAAAAAAAACCGCAGATAAATACAACAGGAATACCTATTCATGCTGGGATAATAGGAACTTTCTTTTGGAAAGTAGTAATATTCTGATTTAATACAGGATTTTCTTTTGTTTTCCCCACCACTGCAAAAGTGCAGTATAGTCAGGGGTTAGGAGAGGATTTTAACTGCATTTATAACCAGACAGATGATAAAAATGCAAATAAGGACCAAATCATTAAGCACTTAGTTATTTAAACAAGATTTTAATATAGAATAGACACGTTTGTTTGTTTGTCATGCTGTGTAAAGAAACCTACTTTGCAGAAAGCCTGATTTCTCCTTAATTTATTTCAGTATAATCCAAGCAGAAATATTGCAGGTTCTTCAGCTGGGGGAAGTTAGTGCCAGCAGGCTGCCCTGCTTAGAGGCTAATCTCATGATTGGGAGATTCTAATCTTTGCAAGGCCTGAGCCTTCATGGGTGGGAAGTGAGGTATAGTAAATCTTCCCTATTGTGTGACATGGACAAAGCCTGTGTAAAGTATTGTATGAGTCTTGCAAGCTCTTCTTCATTGGTCAAGTAATACAAATTACCCACCCCATCAATACCAGGTTTACAATAGGTGACAACTGGTTATACTTTTGGGGATCATGCCATCTAGATTGACTGTTAGCTTTGGAACATAAACAGCTGATGTCAGTAACTAGAGCACTAGGACCTGAGATGATGGAGATGGATGGAGGTCTTGGTAAGATGCAGTAGGCAAAGAGACAAAGGAAAAGTCAGGCACAAGCAAGGGACAGATACCAGCAAGGCATGGCATGAACAGAGGCAAAGACAAAGATTGCATTCACACAACATGACATAGAAACAGTAAGTCAGAAAGGGTCTTCTGGGCCATCTAGTCTGACCCCTGGCTCCAGCCAACTCCACTCATGACATGCCTACCATGTGCATGTCCAGCCTATCTTTGAACACCCTCACTGATTGGGCCTCAACCCCCTCCCGTAGAATCCCAGTCCATACCCCAGGCTTCCTAACCATCAGGAAGTGCATCCCAGCATCCACCTTGAATTTGGTTCCCTGAACTTTGCTCCACTGGAATGTGTCCTGCCCTCCACCACAGGGGAAAAAAGGTCATGACCCACCTCTGCTTGACACCCCCTCACATACCTGTATGTTGCTAACAGGTCCCCTCTGACTCTCCTCTTCTGAAGGCTGAAAAAACCCAGTTCCTTCAGTCTCTCCTCATATGGCTTGCCCTGCAAACCAGCCACCATCCTTGTGGCCCTTTGCTCCATCAATTCCAACCTTGCTATATCCCTCTTGTAATGAGGGACCCAGAACTGAACACAATACTCCAGCTGTGGGTGCACCAGAGTCATATAGAGTGGCAGTAATACCTCTCTTGATCTAGAAACCACGCTTCTGGCGATGCATTCTACGGTGGCATTCACCCTCTTGACTGCCATGTCACACTGCTGACTCATGTTTAGCCTGCATTCAACCAGCACCCTAAGATCCTTTTTACAAGTGTTGCTCTCCAGCCACTTGTCCCCTAACCTGTGCTTATGATATCCATTCCTATGTCCCAAGCACAAGACCTTGCACTTATCCTCATTGAATGCCATCCTGTTTGTATCATCTGCAAATCTGATCAGCAACTGATCACCCCTTCTTCCAGGTCATTGATGAAAAGATTGAACAGGATCAGTCCCAGGACAGAGCCCTGGGGGACCCTGCTCATCACAGACCACCATCCTGATGATTGTCATTATTAGTTACCCTCTGCTTTTGGTCCATCATCCATGCCCTAATCCATCGGGCAGTGCATCGGTCTTTCCCAAAACTCATCAATTTCTCAACCAGGATATCATGTGGCAGTTTTTCAAAGGCCTTGCTGAAATCCAGGTAAGCCACATCTACCACTTCCCCTTGAAACCTTGTCATAGAATTCCACAAGGTTCTTCTGGCAGGACCTGTTTTTGTGGAAGCCGTGCTATGTGGCCGCCAAATCCCTTCCCTGTCTAGGGACTCCAGACAAGCTGCTTTTCATGGTTACCATGGTTCACTGTTTCTACCATGATATACATTTCTATCATGATATACATGATATCAAGTGGTTTTCTGCTTTGTTGTGGTTTCAATCCTCTCTGCTCAGTCCTCCCACTGTTGGTACATATTCCATTAGTCACTATGCCTGAAATTCAATTCCAAAGTGCATTGCTCCCTGCCTGTGCCAGTTGTTTTTTCCTCATTGGCCCACACATAAAGGTTAGATGGCTGGAATGGCTCCTGCATTGCCACGCTTTCCAGAGGCCTTTGTAGTTGCATACCAGGACCCTGGAAACTATGATCCTGGCTTCAGACAACTTGACAAGCCAAGGTGGTGCAGAGAAACCATACAGCAAACCACTGTTTTTTATTGTAGCTTCTAAAGACCAGACTTTCCATGGTGAGATACCATGACTGTCTTCAGACAGCATGACAGGCCAACAGTGAAAAACCACCATGGCTGGTTGTGTTGTCTGAACCCAGCCAGAGTCAAGGACAGGAGGGAGTTATATACCCAGCAAGATGTAGAAGAACCAGAAGCAAACTCAGAGGCAAGAACAGGCAAGGTGTGGCAGGATCAGAGGTGAAGACAAAGTCAGAAATGTGTGTTGTGTTGTGTTATGTTTTGTTTAAAGGCTGCCCATTAGCATCATGCTGTAAGCAAAGGTCTGATACCAACAAGTTGTGGCAGGAGCAGAAGCAAAGACAATGATAGGAGCAGGCAAGGATCAGGTACATGGCAAAGGAATGGTAGGACCAGAAGCAAGGCTGAGCCAGGAACAGGTGAGAGTTGTGGCCTGACTGAAACATTGTCAAACCAGTGACCAAATCAAGAAGACAAGTGGCCAGCAGAAAGAATTGTGCTATTGTGGCCTTTTATAGGAACTTCTATGGTTTCCAGCTGGTTTCCATGGTTGCATCCCTGCAGCCCCCTTCAAGTCTGATACCAGTCTATGCAGTTGAAAGGTGATCCTGCTCTGTCAGGCCACCAGGGGGAGCTGTGCTGCTCTGCAGATCTGGACATTGGCCATGTGCAGCATGCCATTCACCTTCCATAGTGTGACCTTTCCTTTAGTCCAGTTGTGGGGGTTCTGTTCTCTAACAGTTATCACAATTTGACAGCTGGACTGAGGGGCGGGGGTCTATTGTCAATGAAACCTTAGATTTTTTAATGAAAAGGCAAGAGAGGTCTATTTAACATGCAGGCCATTTAATTGTTTATAAGCAAGACTATATCACAAAGCATCAATGGTGTGGCATTCAGGTCATAGGAGTGTTGTTTTAAGTATGATGAATATTAATTTTTTTAAAATAAAATGGCAAAAGGCGTTTTTAAATGTCCTTTTAGCTAAGCTATTTGTTTCACTAACAAGAAACCAATCTTTTTTACAACTTATTTACATCATTCCTTCATACTGTGCTATCTGCAGTTTGGAAAAGGACAGTTCACAACTTTATTAGAAAAAACAGGCTGACTTTAGGAATCCATGATTCACCAATGTGGTCCACATCTAGATTTTCTCCTTCATTCCCCTGTTGTATATGTTTTTGGCTCCTTTAAACTGATCCAGTTTAATATAATGCACCCTTTTAACTAAATTACACAGTTAATTCAAAAATGAAAGTTCAGTGAAACTATTTGTTAAATTAAAAAAAAAGGCTTGCAAATAGATCTGAGAATGATTGAACTTGCCATGTGTTCTTTGTTTATCAGTTCTGCTTTCAGGAAAGTATTCAAGACAGGTAATAATTTCCTCATAAAACTTACAGAGAGAAAGATGAAGTGTGACTCATTCTAGGTATTCTGAACTGGAACAGAATTCATGAGAATGAATTTATCTACATTTCTCTCAGTAACCTTCTATTAAACATACAGAGCCAATTTCGGCTCTCATGTATGATTGAAAGATTCACAGAATATCAATCATTTTGAAGACAGAACACTTTCATTGCTTGTATAGTGCATTGTGCACTAAGGGCATGCAGTTGAATTGCCAAATTGATCCAGGATTTACAAGTTTTGAAGGAGGTGGGCACTTTGAAATCACTCAAGTTTGTGAGCGTTATTTCAGTAAGCATTTTGAAAATCAGGGAACATAAATGCCCTGAAAAAGAATGGTAAAAGAGTTAGGATGATGATGATGATGATGATGATGATGATGATGATGATGATGATGATTTCATTTCTGTTCTGCCCAATAGCCGAAATTTTATGGGTGGTTAACAGCAATTCATAAACCAGGTGATTTTCCAAAGTTTCCTAAAATTTTCCAAAATACAAAAATTTAAAGACAACTCAGAAACAGCTAAAGCAATTTATGATACAGAGTAGGCCTGTAAAACACCTGAGATGGATACTTCCCTCAAGTCATTTAATATCATTGGAAATCTTGGTTATGATCACACTTTCCTTTCTGTCAGAAGAGAAAAATATTCCAGGCATGCAGAGTTTTAAAGTTTTAAGTTTTTAAAACTTTATTGCAATGAAGGGAACAGAAAAAAATGGTTTCCTTCCCATTTTTCTGTTCACCTGAGCACCCACCTTTTGAACCCTCCTCCCTGCCGCTTGTTCCCTCCTCCTTTCCTCTAATTTGCTAATAGGGTACTGAGAGTTTACACTCTTTCCACCCGCCTGCTCTGTGCTGCCCCAACACCAGCCCTTCTTCCCCATCCAGCCCTGCCCCTGGTGGGCTACAATAGGCTCATTTTGTTCTGCCCAGCTTGTCAATAAACAATCAGGAAGTATTTGTCCCTCCTGCCTACGTGCCTGTTTCCCCATACCTTGTGCTATCTGATTTTAGCTCCTCCCCTCCTTTGGGCTAAGTAATTTTCTTTGTTACCTTTTAAAATCTCTTTACTTCCTTGTTTCAAATCATCCTTTCACACCTATCAATCTTCAAATGCCCTCACGTGGAAGGCTGTCTTAATTTGGTGCTGAAAGGTTGGTGCCAGGCAGACCTCAATGGGAAGATCATTCTGCAGTTGTAACTGAGAAGGCCCTCCACCTTGTTGCTGCTCTCCAAGTCTCCCCTGGTGAAAACTTTTGGATATTCATAGGATCTTGGATCACAGGGCCTGGATAGATTATGGCTGGGGGAGATACTCCATTAAGTATTGCAGTCCCAAACCATGTAAGGCTTTATAGATTAAAATCAGCATTTTGACTTGAGCTTGGTTTCAGGAGCTGCAGAACATTGCTGTTTCCCACAGGTGGCTTGGCCTGCCTTCTAAAGTATTTGCAGGATTGGTATCATATCTAAAGGTACTTGCAGGATGTGGATCAGAACAATCATGAAGATCAACTCAAATCCACAGAAGGTTCTATTAAGGCTGCTCAGTCCTGCCTACTTTTGCCACAGTAACATGAGTCTTTGCGGTAGTTACCTCATGTTCCTGATTTGGTGGTTGCTTTCAGTCTAGTAATGTCTTCAGTTGTGTCTTGATTCCTGCATGTTCCTAATTTTGCTTTGTCTCTGATCTTGCCACATCTTTCCATGTATCTGATCCATGCTTGTTCCCAATTCTACTTAGGACTCTGGTACTGCCATACTATGTCAGCATCTAACCTTCACTTGCTTTGGCCATGCCTTTGTCTCTGATTCTGCCACTCCCTTTCGCTAGTTTCGAACTGTTGTCAGTTCCTGCCTTTGCATGTCTTGCCAAGTTTTCTGTTCACCTTCATCAATCCTGGTCCTGGTATTCCAGCTGGGGACTCCTGTTGCTAGTATCTTAAAGCTTACATGCAGAAGCACCTAGACACACAGTGCACCTGTGTAAAATTGGTCTTATACGTTCAGACCTAGTAGCCTGGCTGCTGTATTTTGTTCAAACTGCAGCTTCTGAACATTCTTCAAGTTCAACATTGCAGTAACCTAACTGAGAGATTACTAGAGTATAGATTACTGAAACCAGGCTGTCCCTGTCTAGGTATAATTGGGTCTCTGGGTGATAATACAAATAAATGGTAAACATTTATCAGAACTCTTTATTTATTTATTTATTTATTTATTAAAACATTTCTATGCTGCCCCATCGCAACCAAGCCTTGGGGCGGCTCACAACATATAAAATATTACAATATATTTAAAACCTTTCCACCCCCCCCCCCCCACCGGTGTGTCTCAGCAACCCCTATAAAATACCGTATTCTTAGGAGTAATGTAGTACGGGGAGGGGTCTGACTGCACTAAAATTCCCTTTCAGTGTGTCCAGTACAAAGTCCCTAGTTCAATCACTAGCATTTCTATTTGAAGAAGCTTGCGGAACACCTCAAGAAACCACCTTCAAGAGCCACCAGAATGTCACTGGGCCAGGAGGGTTATGTATGGAACATGCGTGTCATGTGTCCAGTGTTCTGCAAGAATTAATCTTTTGCTTATGGAAGTTTTGCAGGGAAGTGTTCAACAGTTCTTACAGAGGAATTAGCTGTGTAAATTTACATATTCAGTATCATCTTCCACAGTGCTGCAGGGACACCTTTATGGATAGATGTGTGTGGCGGTCATTAATTTCCTGTCTTTTCCAGTGTTCCTCAAGTCTGGTATTGCCTATTTTGGACCTTTTTGAAACTGAATGTGGGGCTTTCTGAATGGGGTACCTGTGCTCTGCTCCTAGGTTATGGGATTCTCATAATTAGCAACAATAAAATATGTTTACCTATCTAAGAATTAGAGACTTAAAGACAAGCATTTAAAAAACGGTTTCAATATTCTAATAGACTACAGTATGGAGCCATTTATTTATGCATATACAGAAGCATATGCATATATTTATGCATGTACAGAAGAAGCAAAATATTTGTTCAGCCAGCTATTCTGACCCCTTTAATTCATCCCATGTCAAAAACAAACTAGCTTTAGTTGCACTGGGGGGTCATTTCTTATTCAGGGCAAAAGTGCCTCAGACAAGGAAAATGCTGTATATGAAAGGCCTTTGTTTTAGTTCAATCTTCCCCGGGAGGTTTCAGTCAGCATAAGAATGGCTTTCAGGTTTCAGTAACTACAGGCAATTTAATGTTTAATCTTTCCTGAAGTAGTACATAACAATACAGTCTGCTCAACAATGCTTACCTATTGACCTTCAATCTGTATAACAATAGTTTGGTCTATAGTCTTAGCACCATAAAAGAACTTTTTGTTTGCTGTAAGCTTTAGTTAAGTATCTTTCAAGAGACGAAGATGACTTGTACTGAACCCTCCTTTGTGGTTTTATTTGAGTGTCACACTGATCTGCAATTCAGAGGCTCGGAAATCAGTTTCTTGTCAGGGCAAATAGGTTTATTTACAATTCGATGCATGGGTGCCTAAGACAGGAACACCCAATGCTAATTCTATTAGGGTTATATAGAATACACAAAAGGGGAGTGAATACAATACACAGGAAGGTGATTCGATACTGTGATATGGATAGGAAAGTGATTGGATACATGTCACAGCACCATAAAGAAAAGTTACATTTCACTCTAATTAGATGCCTTTGACAGGCCTTCTAAATTAAAGTTACCTTGAACAGGCTGGCCAAGTTAAGTAAACAAAAAGGTTACATTGTGAACTTACTTTAGCAAGCCTATAAAACACAGAGATTACACTTTGACAGTTACCCAGTAATGGAGTGGGGTCATCTGGTCTTGACCACCAGACACAGAGGCATCTTTTGATGTGTTTATGGTAAGGCAGTGAGGTAGGACAGTAAGAACTGTTTTTCTGAGTACATGAGATACTAAAATACTCCTTGAAACTACTCTTATGGAATTTGGGGGACCTCTTGGGCCCTGGGCATGTATTCGTTTATATTTTTAAAACACTTATAAAGGGTAGAAGGCTGAAATTTGAGGAATTTTAAGTCTGGGTAATTTGTGACAGTGTCCTGGAAGTGCAAGTCTATAGGGCTACTTATGTGTAATTTTACACAACACAGTGTGAGCATGAGAGAGGCCAGTTTTTCGTCGTGGCCTCTGTGCATCACACATATGGGTGCTGCGCCTGCGCAGTGCCTAGGCCGGAAGATTAGAAAGCAAACGGTTTTTGGCGGGAAAAGGCTCCCCTCCCCACTATAGTATAAATAGAGTGGAGCGTCTGCCATTTTATTCAGTCTTTGCGACCGCCGTTCACTGTGCCTCATGCCTGTTCGTCTCTCGCTTAGATTCTTGCCTTGTGCTCGTTTACGGTTATACTTACCTTGTTATACTCACCTTGTTATACTCCCAGTTTTTTCTCTTATCCGTGTTGTAGTTTTCTTCTTCTTTCTTCTTTTAAAAAAAAACAAAAACAAAAAATATTTACCCTCTGCACTATCATCTTCTCTTTCCTTTTCGCGATGGTGCAGTGGGCGGCATTTTGCAAATGTAGCAAGTGCGGCTCCAAAATGTCTCCCACCGACCCGCACAACCTATGCCTCCTCTGCCTTGGCGAGGGGCATAGGACCAACAAGTGTGGGCATTGCCTGGCCTTTACCAAACAGGCCAGGAAGAATAGGGAGAATCGTCTCCGCAAGTTGCTGTGGGACCAGGCCTTGCTACAATCAGACCAATTGGTCTCAAGGCCTACTTCTTCCTCGACTGTGCCCTCCAAGCATCCCACCTCAACATTGACCACACCGCCACAGTGTCCTTCGGATGAAGGCACTGCCTCGACGGAAGTGCAACAGCTACTTTCTCCCCCAACTAAGGAAAAGGAGAAGCGTAAGCACTCTGAATCTGATAAATCCTCTGGGCACAAAAAACCAAGGAAAGATAAAGCAGCCAAGGCGGCCCACTGGGGCTCGGGTTCGTCAGGGTTTTCGGTACTGACTGCCGCTACGGTACCGACTCCCTCGGGACCGGCCCTGCAATCGGTGATGCAGGTGACTCTGCTGGGTTCCCCCAGGCAAATTGTCCGGCCTGAGAGCACGTCTCCTCCACATCTGGAGCCGCCACTTAGGGAATGGATCTCAGATGGAGAGATCAGAGACTCCCCACCAAGGGAACATTCCCCAACCCCGATGCCTACCGCTGGGCCACCTGAGGAACCTGTATTGCCACCTAGGTGCAGAAGCCATTCAGCTGAACGCTGATTGGATGACTGGCCTATGCCGGGCTATGGTGGCTTTCCTGGCGGGAGTGGATACCAACCCTATCCTTATTATCCACGGGACTGTAATTCAGCATCGATCCTGAGGGAGGCGCCGTCCACTTCTGTGCATGCAGAGAGGAGACCTCCATCATCCCCGGAGACCTCCTCTTCCAACAAACAAAACCACTACCACCAGGATTCCGACGATTCGGAAGTAGACTCCACATCCCCTGATGTGGCCATCACTTCCCAGGACCCTGCCCCCCTGGACAAGCCCCATGTCACTTTCTCGGAGCTCATCTCCCATCTGGTTCGGTCGCTGGAGATCGAGGCCCATCATTGCCCCGGTCCCAGCACCGATAGATTTTATGACATTGTCTGGGGAGAACAATCCTCAACCATAGCATTACCTCTTATTACTACGGTCCACCAGGCGATGGTCCAGCCCTGAGACCAGCCAGCTCAACCACAAGTGTCTCGCCAGTACAAGTCTATGTACCAGGTTAGAGAGGAAGATATACCATTTCTGCTATGCCACCCCAAGCCAAATTCAGTGGTGGTTGAGTCGTCCCAGGGCAGAGAGGCTCATGGTCATACAACACCCTGTGGAAGAAGATAGACGTGCTTGCACGTCGGGTCTAGGCGGCCGCAGGACTTGGACTACGCATATCAAATTATGAAGCTACGCTGGCACGTTACCAGTACTTCATAATGCAGAAGCTGGATAACGTCGCTTCCTCCCTTCTGGACCACCAGGCAGACCTAGCCAGGGTCTTTTTAAAAGAGGCAATGCAAGTGGCCATACAGCAATTGTCCTCCGCAAGACATCATGTGGACACTGACTCTTGGGCCATGGTCAGTGCGATTTCCCTTTGACGGCATGCGTGGCTGAGGAATTGTAACTTCCCTGAAGAAATGAAGAGGAGGATAGAAGAAATGCCGTTCAATGGTACCAGGCTTTTTCATGCAAAGACTGATCATAAACTCAAGGCAATCCACGAGTCACGTATGACAGCGTGTCGCAAGGAGCTCCTGCAACACAAACGTAAGTGGCCATGGCCCAGGCCTTACGGATGTCAACAATACCAACCCCACCAGCAATATCAGCAAAGGCAGCAACATAGAAGGCAACAGCCTCAACAACAGCCTCAGGGCTATCAACGCTTTGATACCGAAAAGCATCCTCATTGACGGTCCTGGCGAGCCACTCTATCTCTCCACCTCCCACCTTCCCCCCTCCCATTTGGGAGTCCATTACATCTGATAGGTGGGTGTTGTCCATCATTCAGCTCGAATACAGAATAGAATTCGACATCGTTCCACCGTCGAGCCCTATCTGTTTTACGCCACCCTCTTCAATTTTATGCAATGAGGTCTACCAGCTACTTCGTAAAGGAGTGATTTGACAACTCTCTCGCTCTGATGGGCTACACAGATTCTATTCTAGATATTTTACAGTCCCCAAACGGGACGGTGGTCTCTGTCCCATCCTGGACCTAAGAGATGTTAATAAATACATCAAGCCTAAAAAGTTCCGTATGACCACCCTACAAAATATCCTTCCGTTGCTGAGGAGAGGGGATTGGTTCGCCTCACTGGACTTGAAGGATGCTTATTTTCATATATCCATTCATCATTTCCATTGATGTTTCTGCGTTTTACTGTAGGACCCAATATATTCGAATTCAATGTTCTGCTATTCGGTCTTGCCACAACACCGAGAGTTTTCACAAAATGTATGCCCCCGGTGTGTGCACACCTGCGGCTTCAGGGTATACAAGTCTACCCGTACTTAGTTGATTGGCTGATTGTGTCCCAGACTAGAGACAGCCTCCATTCAGCTGTACATAAGATTTGTACTTTACTTGATGACCTTGGACTCTGCATTAACCGTAAGAAATCACTTATCCCTACGCAGGTCATCAATTTCATCGGGGCACGTATTGACTCCATCCTACAGAGCGCATTTCTTCCTCCATCCCGTCGAGCCACTCTTTGTGCTCATATTCAGCAAATTCGACAACACAGGACAGTACAGGCTGTCACTATACAGAGGCTTTTGGGACACATGGCTGCCTCTGTTGCCATCATGCCCCACGCCAGACTCAGACTTCGACCGCTGCAATTGTTCCTCAACAGATCGTTTCACCCGCAGCGGGACCCGCAAAACAAGTTTATTCAGATTCTGCTTTCGATCCTTCGTACCTTGACATGGTGGACTACTGTAGACAATTTATCGGCGTTCTGTTCCGACTGCCGCACCCAACAGTGACATTATACACTGATGCATCCCTCATCGGATGGGGTGTGGCATGTGCAGGACTTCGGGTCCAAGGGACTTGGAACCAACAAGAAACGAGGAAGCATATCAACTTCCTCAAGCTTCTGGTGATTTTCAATGCTCTCGAATCCTTCGAGACCATCATACACCACCAAGTTGTCCAGATTGCATCCAACAACATCGCTGCTGTTTTTTACATCAACAAGCAGGACAGAACAAAGTCACCTCTCTTGGCTCGATTGTTGATGCAAATTTGGGATTGGTGTATCCCAAGGGACATAATGCTACCGGCGGTCCACCTTGCAGGAACCGACAACGTGGAAGCAGATACACTGAGCAGACAGATGACAACAACCCATGTGTGGGAGTTGGATCAGCTGATTTGCGACGAACTGTTCCGTATGTGGGGCTACCCGGACATAGACTTGTTCGCTACCTGAGAGAACAGGGTATGCAAACTGTTTTGCTCCAGAGCGGGTATCAGACAGGACTCGAGACGAGATGCCCTCATGATCACTTGGAGCAACGTGACTTTCTACGCATTTCCCCCGATCCCCCTTTTGATGAGGGTGGTATCGAAGATTGTTCAAGACAACACTACAGGAATATTAATAACCCCATGGTGGCTGAGACAACCTTGGTTCTTCGTTGTGGCCTCTGTGCATCACACATATGGGTACTGCGCCTGCGCAGTGCCTTTGGCTGGAGATAGCAAGCTAATGATTTTTGGCTGGAAAAACGCTCCGCTCCCCTCCCCCATGGACTATAAATAGCGGAGCGCCTGCCATTTTGTTCAATCTTTGTGACTGCTGTTTGCTGTGCCTCGTGCCGCTTTCGCTCTCGCTCAGACCGTTTTTTGCTAGCTCTTCTACTCCTTTGACCAAGTTGTTATAACCCTTGCTCCTTTCCTCGTTATCTTGTTCGTAGTTCTTTCTTCTACAGTTCATTCTTCGTTCTATCTAAAAAAAAAAAAAAATTACAAAAATATATACTTACCCTCTACGCTATCTTCTTTTTCTTCCTTTTCTGCTATGGCGCAGCGAGCAGCCTTCCGCAAGTGCGCAGAGTGTGGGTCGAAGATGTCACTGGCTGACCCACACGACCTATGCCTCCTCTGCCTGGGAGAGGGGCATAGGACCGACAAGTGCGCACATTGTCTGGCTTTCTCTAAACAAGCCAGAAAGAACCAAGAAAACCATCTGTGGTGACTTCTATGGAATCAGGCTCTCATGCAGTCCGACCCCCTTGTGACTGCCCCAAAGCAGGCCTCCACTTCTGTGGCCTTGCAAAACGCCCTTCGGATAAAGGTGCGTCATCCGCTGCGGCTCCTCCTACTTCCCCAAAGAAGAAGGCGGAAAAGCGTAAACACACGGACCCTGCGAAGCCTGTCAAGCCACAAGAAGGCTAAAAAACATAAGTCTCCAAAGCCTTCCAAGCACCCGAAGGAATCCAAGCGCCCACGACACTGGGACTCGGGTTCGTCGGCTCCATTGGTACCGGGCCAAACTTCGGTACCAATGCCACTCGATCCGCTTCTCCAGGAGGCTATGAGGGTCACCCCACAAGGGTCCCCTCGGCGTATTGCGGACCGTCCATCTGACCCACTCCAGCTGCTCCCTAGAGGCTCAATCTCGGAGGGGGAGATCCAGGACTCCCCCCCCCGTGGGCAAGGTCCCCAACTCCGATGCCCCAGACTACGGTGGACGGGGACATCTCTCCACCTCGGGGCCAATGGAGCCGATCCATCGAGCAACCCATGCGGAGCCGATCCATCGAGCAACCCATGGAGGGCTGGCATCTTCCATCCTATCAGCCTTGGCATGGGCCTCCCTCCACGGGGTACTACCCAGGATCTCGGAGCCATTCTTCGCCTCCTCGGGACCGACCACGCTTGAGGGATCCAAGGCAGACCTCGCCGATGCCCTCCCAGCATGACAGCAGACGCTCCCTTTCGCCGGCTGAATCCTCCTCGTCTGTACTACCTTATTATATGGCCGAATCCGATGGCTCGGAGGTGGAGTCGACCTCTCCTGATGCTGTTATCACAGCCCAGGACCCCGCTTCGCCGAATGAGTGTCATGTTTCGTTCACAGAACTGATGGCAAGGCTTGTCCAGGCTTTGGACATTGATGTGGTCCAATGTCCTGGCCCGTCAACGGACAGGTTTTATGACGTCCGTGGAGAGCAGTCCACCTCCATTGTCCTCCCATTGATCACAACGCTCAGACAGGCGATGACCCAGCCTCGGGACTTGGCCTCCCACCCTCAACCGACATCACGGAGGTACGAGACAATGTATCAGGTTCGGGAGGAGGATATCCCCTTCCTCCTCCGGCATCCTAAGCCGAATTCGATTGTCGTCGAGTCCTCCCAGGGTAGGGAGGCCAGAGGCCATACCACGCCGCGAGATAAAGAAGGGAGGAAGATTGACTCCCTTGCCAGGAGGGTGTATGCGGCTTTGGGACTAGGACTCCACATCTCCAATTATGAGGCGACGTTGGCACAATACCAATACTTTTTGATGCAGCGCCTCCACAACGTCGCCTCGACCCTTCCAGACCACCAAGGAGATGTGGCCAAAGTTCTGATAAAGGAGGCCATGCAAGTGGCCGTTCAACAATTATCCACGGCCAGGCACCACATGGACACCAACTCGAGGGTGCTCGTCAGTGCCATCTCCCTGCGCAGACATGCTTGGCTTCAGAACTGCCACTTCCCTGAGGAGACCAAGCACAGAATTGAAGAAATGCCCTTTGATGGGTCCGGGCTTTTCCATTCACGCATGGACCATAAGCTCAAGAAACTCCATGAGTCCTGGATGATGGCGCGTCGGATGGAGTTACTGCCGCAGATAAGACGTAAGTGGCAATGGACTCACCCCACCTATAGGCAGCCCTTCCAATCCAGGCAGCAGTTCCACCAGAGACAGCCGCAACAGCAGCGCTGCCGTCAGCAGCCTCAGCAGTGCTACCAACAGGCCTGACGCCGATTCGACACAGACAGGCGCCAGCGTTGATGGGACAGGCGGACCTTTTCTCTATCCTACCCAATACCCACCCCTCTCTCATATGGGGGCCGGCTGCAAAGCCGACTCCCCATTTGGGAGTCCATTACATCTGATAGGTGGGTGTTGTCTATCATACAGGACAGCTACTGGATAGAATTCAGTGTCGTTCCTCCATCGAGCCCGATACAGACTTCATCATGCTCACCGGTTCTGCTTGATGAAATAAGACAACTTCTTTGTAAAGGCGCGATCCATCAATTATCTTCATTTGACGGAATTCATGGATTCTACTCCAGATATTTTACAGTTCCAAAACGGGATGGTGGTCTCCGTCCGATTTTGGACTTACATTCTCTAAATTGTTTTATCTAAGAAGTTCCGGATGACCACCCTTCAAAATATTTTGCCATTGCTCAGGAAAGAGGACTGGTTCGCCTCATTAGATTTGAAGGACGCCTATTTCCATATCTCGATCCACCCGAGTTATAGACGTTTCCTTCGTTGTGCAGTCACATCCAGTCTGTATGAATTTACGGTCCTACAGTTTGGACTGGCCACTACTCCCAGAGTCTTTACCAAGTGTATGGCCCCGGTCTGTGCCTTCCCTCGACTCCAGGGCATCCACATCTACCCATACGTGGAAGATTGGCTGCTGGTTTCTCAATCTAGAGATGGGCTTCTTTACTCCATCCACACGACATGCACCTTGCTGAATGACCTGGACCTATGCATTAATATGGAAAAAATCTTCTCTCATTCCAATGCAGATGTTTACCTTCATCAGAGCACGCCTGGACTCGACCACGGAAAAGGCTTTCCTTCCCCGCGACAGACAGGACACGCTCATTCGACATGTCCTTCGGATGCGATATGACGGGATGGTCCCTGCAAGATCAATTCAAAGACTACTCAGTCATATGGCTGCGTCAGTAGTGGTGGTGCCACACTCCAGACTTCATCTCCGTCCTCTACAGCTTCTTTTCAACAAGCTGTTCCACCCACAGAGGGATCCACAATCCAAGCTGATTTGAATCCCATCCTCGGTTCTCCACTCTCTCCTTTGGTGGACAGTACGAGCCAATCTAGCTGTGGGAGTTCCTTTTCGGCACCCATCCCCATCGGTAACAGTCACTACCGACGCTTCCCTCTCCGGTTGGGGAGTGATATGCGACAGTCTCTGTACCCAGGGCATATGGAACCGTTCAGAATCCATGGAACACATCAACTTTTTGGAACTTTTAGCAGTGTTCAAGGCCATCTGTTCCTTCGAGGATCTTCTCTATCATCGAGTAGTTCAGATAACATCAGACAATGCTACAACTGTCTTTTATCTGAACAAACAAGGAGGAACGAAGTCTCCGACTCTGGCCAGGCTTGCGATACAAATTTGGGATTGGTGTATCCCTCGGGATATTACTCTTGTAGCGATATATCTGGCTGGTGTAGACAATGTTCAGGCAGATCTCCTCAGCCGACACATGTTCGTTTCCCACAAATGGGAACTAGACCCTCGGATCTGCAATGAGCTTTTTCATCGCTGGAGGTTCCCAGAAGTGGACTTATTCGCCACCCAACAGAACAGGGTGTGTGACCCATTTTGCTTGAGGGCGGGGATCGGACTTGGATACCTAGGGGACCCCTTCATGATCTCTTGGAGCAACCTACATTTTTATGCTTTCCCGCTGATCCCTCTTATAATGAAGGTCGTGGTGAAGATAGTACGAGAGGGAACATCAGGGATACTAATTACCCCTTGGTGGCCACGCCAAGCTTGGTTCGCTCCGCTTCTAACAATCTCTCATGGGGAATACCATCCTCTTCCATTGCTTCCATACGTCACCCAGACCTGAGGTCCCTGAAATTGACAGCCTGGCAAATCCAATAGTTCCTGTTGTCCCATCGGTACCGACGGCTACTTCCGCCGCTTTGAGCATACAAGTTTCTGAATCCTCTGCTCCTAGCACTGCTTCTTCATCGGCTCCATCGGCGCCCTTGGCTCCGACCACCGCTTCATTGAATCCGACAGCCTTGAATCCATCTATCCAGTACATCATAGACTCTGCTTTAAAACTGTCTACACGGAAGTCTTATGTGGCTAAATGGAAACGTTTTTCCACCTTTGCCGAGTCTCGCTTGTTCTCTCCAATGGAATCGTTCATACCCCAGATCCTTCAGTTCTTACTGGAACTCCACTGTTCAGGAAACCATCTTCAATTAAAGTGTATACGACAGCGATTGCCTATTATCTTGGGCTGGTGGACGGATCCTCCATTTTTGCCCAGCCAGTTGTTAAGAGGTTCCTTAAAGGCCTTCACAACCTTAATTCCATAATACGAACAGTGATGCCTACTTGGAGTCTCTCTGTGGTCCTACAGGCTCTAATGAGAGCTCCTTTTGAGCCATTGGCAACGGTTGACTTACAGCTGGTATCATGGAAGACAGCCTTCCTTGTTGCTGTTACCTCAGCTCGGAGGGCCAGTGAGCTCTGTGCACTCCGGATAGACCCTCCATACTTGAACTTCCACAAAGAGAATGTTGTTCGAAGACTTGATCCTTCTTTTCTCCCAAAAGTGACTACATCTTTTCATGTGGGACAAGACATTGTTTTACCAGCTTTTTTTCTGTCACCAACAACGCCCCTTGAGCGGTCACTACATTCTCTCGACGTCCGCCGATGTTTGGCTTTTTATAGGTCTAGGACTGAGTCCATTCGACACACGAATAGACTTTTCGTTAAATATTCCACCGCAGATCAGGGCACTCCGATCTCTCCACAGAGACTCTCTAAATGGATAGTTCATACTATCACCTTATCTTACCAACTTGTCAAGATCGATTTACTTTCAATCCCTCGAAGCCATTTGACCAGAGCCGTTGCTGCTTCTTCTGCTTTTGCATCTGGAGTCTCGCTGGATGACGTGTGTTGGGCTGCTACTTGGATGAACCCTTGCACGTTTGCAAGACACTATCGTCTCGATGTTCGAGCTTGACAGGACTGTTCCTTTGGAAGAGCTGTCCTCTCATTGGTTCTTCACTAGAGACACCTCCCCTCCTCCTTAATGGTAAGCTTGTTAATCTACCCATATGTGTGATGCACAGAGGCCACGACAAAGAAGATCAGGTTGCTTACCTGTAACTGATGTTCTTCGAGTGGCCATCTGTGCAGTCACACAACCCACCTGCCGGCCCTGCTTGGTGTCGGTGAGTGGATGCTCTGGTCGGTACCAAATTTTTTCCTTTTACCGGTGCCGACCCTTCACATCCAGTTATTCCTCGTTAGCCGTATGGGGGCGCACGTTCAGTTGCAAAGACTGAACAAAATGGTAGGCGCTCCGCTATTTATAGTCCATGAGGGGGGAACAGAGCATTTTTCCTGCCAAAAACCGTTAGCTTGCAATCTCTGGCCAAAGGCACTGCACAGGCGCAGTACCCATATGTGTGACTGCACAGATGGCCACTCAAAGACCATCAGTTACAGGTAAGCAACCTGCTCTTCACCACTCTCCTCATCCAGTCCGAAGGTGTTTTTCGTCGGCTTCCAACAGTTCCTTACTTGTTGACACAGCACAACGGAGCAATCCGACACCCGGACTTGGCTTCTCTGAAGTTGACAGCATGGAACATCTGCTGGACTTAGCTGCTCCATCAATCCTGATGGCATCTCGACAAAACGAATACTCAGTTCAACAGAGTACGCAACCGACTCTTCCTTCAGGACCGTCAAGAACCGTTTTGGGACCAACGGTCTTACATCCTGATATCCAAGCGATTCTTGAATCTGCACTAAGACCATCTATGCATCGATCTTACATGGTGAAATGGAGAAGATTCTCATCCCTTGTCAACTGCCATTCTTTTTCTCCGGAATCAGCCTCTATTGAGAACATTTTACAATTTCTGTTTGAATTACACCGTTCGGGACTTAAACCGTCATCTATAAAAGTTTACGCTGCTGCCATTTCACATTACCGGGGCAACATACAGGGCTCATCGGTTTTTTCTCAACCTATGATTCGCCATTTTCTGAAAGGACTACAGAACCTACACCCGTCAGTCTGTCCTGTTATGCCAACTTGGAGTCATTCTGTTGTACTCCAAGCGCTTACAAAGCCCCCATTTGAACCTTTGGCGACGGTGGTTCTACGTTTAGTATCATGGAAGACTGCCTTTCTTGTTGCAGTCACTTCAGCCAGAAGGGCTAGTGAGCTTTGTGCTCTTCGCATAGATCCACCGTTTTTGAATTTTCATAAGGAAAAGGTCGTCCTTCGGATGGATCCAATGTTTCTTCCTAAAGTGGCTACATCGTTTCATTTGAATCAGGACATTGTCTTGCCTGCGTTCTTTCCATCCCCATCGACTCTGATTGAACGCTCTCTCCACACTCTCGATGTTCGACGCTGCCTGGCTTTCTATAGGTCTCACACAGAATCCTTCAGGAATTCTAATAGACTCTTCGTTAAATACGCTGATCATGACAAAGGTTCTCCAGTCACATCTCAAAGACTGTCTAAATGCCAGACCATAGTTCTGGCATATCAGCTAGCAAAGATGGACTTACCTACGCTCCCAAGAGGCCATTCTACACGAGCAGTTGCAACTTCATCAGCTTTTGTGGCAGGGGTTCCGATCCAGGATATTTGCAGAGCCGCAACCTGGGCTGCTCCATGTACTTTTGCCAAGCATTATCGGCTTGATGTACGTGCAAGACAGGATTGTTCCTTTGGTAGAGCAGTTCTCTCTGCCATTCTTCATTGATGACACCTCCCTCCTCCGAGTCTGGTAAGCTTGCTAATCACCCATTTGTGTGATGCACAGAGGCCACGACGAAGAAAAGCAGGTTGTTTACCTGTAACTGATGTTCTTCGAGTGGCCATCTGTGCATTCACACAACCCACCCACCGGCCCTGCATGGTGTCGGTGAGTGGAACTGTTTTTTCATTGGTTCTGCACTGGTCTTACAGTACTGATGATGCTTATTGTACTGCCGTCTTTAACTTCAAGGGGGCGAACGTCGGTCTTCAAGACTGAATAAAATGGCGGACGCTCCACTCTATTTATACTATAGGGGGGAGGGGAGCGGAGCCTTTTCCCGCCAAAAACCATTAGCTTTCTAATCTTCCGGCCTAGGCACTGCGCAGGCGCAGCACCCATATGTGTGAATGCACAGATGGCCACTCAAAGAACATCAGTTACAGGTAAGCAACCTGCTTTTACCCCAGGACATGCAATTTAACTCCATAAAATAAGTTTTTCTATTTCTGAATAATGGGTGTAGTTATTCAGATTTTCTTCCACCAAGGCACAGAAAAGAAGAATTAGAAGGCTGCTACAGGTTTGGAAACAGAGTTGGTAACATGCTAGGTCATGTAGTCATGAGCTTAACTTTAGAAAAGTCAATGTTCTCTGTCAACTAAATTTCTGGATCAACTTGATAGTTCAATTACCTTCCCTTACTGCACAATACTCTGCAGGTACTTAGGAGAAAGGCCCATTAAACTTAATGTGACATTTCTGAATAGGAAGTAGGTGGTTAATGTAATAGTTGTTGGCATTTTCTGTTTTCCTTACTTTGGAAACCTAAGACAGAATGACTTCTGGAGGAGTGAGGTTTTTGTGTGCGCTTCCTGCCTTTCCTTGTGAGAACTATTCATGGATGAACTGTGAGAGCAAATACCAACGAAAGGTTTGCAGAATGGGGTGGAGGGCAGAACTGCTGCATAGGCATTTTGTTATGTGCATCTTTTTCCCAATCCCCTTCCTGACTATGAGATCTGAAGCCTACCTGACAAAGTTCCAGCTTCTGCCATGCCGTCTAATGGCACAAACGTTCTGCCTCTGCGCTCTCTATTTGTTTTGGACCATTGCATGTGTGATCCTGGAGTATTCTATGATAGTTATAGGAGGGCCTGCAGTTCAGCAGCAGCACAAGCTTTGTAGGTGGATTCTTTCCAACGTTCAATAGGATTTCATTTATTATACTTCTGTACTGCCCAAAAGCCAAAACTCCCTGGGCAGGTCACAGTTAAAATTATAAAATATGTCACATAAAGTTTCTAAAAGTGAGAAAGAATGTAAAGATTCAAAGAAGTCTAATAACGAATTTAAAAGAACAAAATTGGGTAGCAGGGTTGGAAAGGACCTCTTCCCTGAAGCCTTGGAAAGCTACTGCCAGTCAAAAGTGACAATATGGGGCTAGATGGATCATTGATCTGGCTTAGCAGAGGACAGTTCCATGTGCATACTCATAGTCAGATTGTAGTAACTGCATATTACAAAGGGAGGAAGGGCTTAGGCCAATTAGGTCATATTGAGCTAAGGAGAGTGGCAAGGCGAACTCTGCACCTTCTGCACATTTTTTTTCTTTTTTTGCCCTGTGTATTGAACCAAGAGCTGAGTGAATGCAGGGCTAATGTAGTGAGCATACTGATACCATTGCTGCTGTAGTTTTTCTCAAAATGAATCCACTGTTCTTGTTTTTTTGTTTTTTTTAAGTGTTGTTGTTTAAATTACCTGGAACCGAATTGTCCCTGATCTCTAACAACTCCAGCCTTCTGAAACTCCCATACCATGGCATGTAAATATCCCAACAAAATGTTTCACTTGCTAATCCTGTGAGGAACCACTGGCCTCCCAGGTTTGATATACTTAGAGCTTATTTCTGAAATAACATAGTTGTGGTGGGTGTCTGGATCTTTCAGAGTCCCAAATCATCCCTGGACTTCTGATGGAAGGTCCAGAGTGAAGCATTTGTGCTCATACAAAGTAGAATGTGAAATGGTTTTCAGGTATCTTCATGCCTCGACCTACAGGCTCATTAGCAATGTTGCAACTTTCTACAAAGCTCAAGATGAGATGCACAAATGCAGCTTGGGAAAATGAAACTACCTTGAGAAATTTCTGCAGAAGATCCTTCACCTGAAAGATGAAATTGCTGGGATGCTCAGCTCATGTTCCATATGTAGCTCTTACAGGTCCAAGGACTGTCTGTCTAACAAGGATGTAAGACAAAATGTTATTAAGAAACAATGTATTTTAATGAACTGAGTTTTAAGGACTTAAAACTAGTAAGGCTGAGTTCAAAGGAATGATGTTGGACCAGGCACTCACTCCTAATTTAATACATTCTAAAATATCTTGAAGGTTTGTGTGAAGAAGAATGGGGTAGAAATGTATAATAATAGTAATACTTGGGGAAAACACTTGTTACATTGATATATTGAAATCAATTACAGTACTTAAGTTTGCACTTCATATTGAATGTGGTGTTGCTTTCTTCACATTTGTCTCCACAGCTGTACATAATCTGTCATGGATTTTGATTGTGTTATTAGAGCAAACTACATACCTTCATGAAGTATTCATTCAGTTCATTTATGAGCCTTCCTCCATTGCTTTTCCCAGGAAAAATTTTCAAGGGCAAGAAGCATGGCTGACGATAGGAAGGATGAAGCTAAGGCACCGCACTGGACCTCAAGTCAGATAGCAGAGGCTGCTTCACACTCACATTTGCCAGAGATCAAGGAGCAAAGTGGCCCAGGTGAAGGACTGGTCAGAAGTGCCAATGGATTTCCATACAGAGAGGATGAAGATGCAGGATACGGTGCACTTGGGCAACAGAGCTCATATTCTAGGACCAAAGAAAATGGGATCAATGGAGAACTGACTACAGGAGAGAAAGAAACTGCAGGTAAATGGTTTGGAGTCCTTTTTCCTTTGTGCTTTAAATCCCTGAAGATGTTTCCCCCCTAACCACTGGCATTTTAACAGTCTGGATCAAATTAGGTAGTTTAGCCCTGCACCTGAAAAACCCTAACCCTGTGGAGGAGGTGGTGACTCAGACTGGACCAAGGTCAAACTCTAGCAGGAGTGAGAGGAAACACATCACACAGGAGAGTTTGGTTCCATGTTGTGGTTGGTCCCATGTTCAATGTTTGGTGCCTGCAGCTCAGATGGCTTGGCTGAAAGCCCAGAGAACTCCTGTCACCCAGAGCAGAAAGACTGAACCTAACAGAACAGTGCTCTGAGTTGGTATAAGGCATTTCTATGCCATATCTGTCCTTCCACAGAAGCAGGACTTGATGTTAAGAGCAAAAGTGAGGGCAGATAATATTATAAATGATTTTTTCTGGCTTATTCATTTGTTTTATATATGCAGATAGGTAGACAACCAGGAGAAAGAGCTGCTTGCTCTTCAGCACTGAGGTTGATTTAGTCATGACATTGGAGACAATTGTTAATACCACTAGAATCTTGGTGAATTTGTGACAGACCTAAATGGCGTATCCAGAGACAAACATGTGCCTGCTGTGATGTTAATGTTGATGTTTAATGTATTTTTCTATACATTCCTATTCTAACTTTCCATTTATTGTGTATGGTGGAGGGGGGACTTCAAGCCAGGAGCCAGATCTTGCTCTTGATGGTCTCAATTCAGCCCTCTAAGGTTCCCCAGAACATCATACCACCTTTTCCTCATATACTGTAGTGGTTTCTGGCTTTTGTACCAGTTTCCCACCTTCTAAAAGGTCAGAATGTGTCTCCCAAGGCTTAGTTGCTGACAGAGAGAACTCTAAGCTAAAACATCCTGGTGTTTTTGCCATGCTCCTCTTATCTTGGGCTGGCTCCTTTGGGATGTGCCCCCAAGAGCTTCCCCAAAAGGGAATGCTGACTGAGGGCTAGAAAAAAGTCTGTACCCCAGACCCCCCATATGAGGCTTCCTATAGTGTTCTATCAGTAAGCAATGTGCAGCCCATAGAAAATAGATAAATAAATAAATAGAAAAATAGAAAATCAGCCCATTGGGGAAAATGTTTAGTATACTCCTTTGCATGTTATGTTGCTTTTTTTTCAGGAAGTTTTTAGTACAAGGAAACTTCAAAATTCTAGTGGTGAACACATTTTTCCAGTTGTGTGGTCCATTTTACTACCTTGAGATTCTTATCCACTATGTGCATAGACTATGCTTAAGAAGACAACGAGTAATCTTAAAAGAGTACTATTGTTTTTTTTAAATCTAGCAATATTTCTTCACTGATGAACCAACTTGCCTTGCTTTGTTCTGTGAAAAATCACACCCATAAAGGCAGTCAGGCTTCTCCACTCAAGCTGATTTTCTTTGAAGTAGTATCACTTTACAGGATGAGCATAATTAGGTGGACAAGAGCAGTTCAGATTGCAAGAGGTGGGGTTTCCATTTTTGAATACTTTCCCCATAATCCGTGAACTATTAGTAATGCACTGAGAGAATGTTAGTTATTGGGTGGATTAGAAGTGTAGTACCTAAAAGATCCCCTGCCCTGCCTATGGAATTTAAATGTTCAGGTGCAAGGCATAGCATTGCCTTCCCTTTCATATGGCAGTGTCTTTTGTGCAGAGAGGATTTTGGGGTTTTTTAGGTGGGAGCAGATACAAGCATGTACTTACCCTAACTGCAGTCTAAAATAATACAGGTTAGGAAAAAAATTGACCACTTGATTTTGCTGAAGACCTCGAGTAATGAGAGAGCACACCAGAGCAAGAAGGTTCGCAGTACCAAGTCATCCAAATTATGAAGTAATCAGTTACTCTGTGATACAGGAAACATTTTCCAGTTTCTCCATAATGTAAATAGCCACAAGGTGCTAAATAGTTCCTGCAGCTCTGTGGAACTCGGCAGAGAGTTGTAGCAGCCACAACAAAAGTCAATAGAAAATTCTGCACAGTAACTTTTTGCTTCTGGGTCTGCTTGCAATGGCATTGCCTTGGGTTAGCCAGGACAGAAATTGATCCTTTTGATCTCAGTGCAAGTGTTTATTGTTTATAACGCATTGGGATCAGGAAACCAATGAACAAGGAGTTTAGTTGGCTGCAGGGTAATAGAAACATAGAAACAGAGCGAGTCAGAAGGGGTCTCCCAGGCCATCTAGTCTGAACTCCGGCACCAGCCAGCTCCGCTCACGACATGCCCACCATGTGCATGTCCAGCCTATCTTTGAACAACCCTCACCGATGGGGCCTCAACAACCTCCCATGGAAGCCCATTCCACGCCCTCGGGGTCCTAACTGTCAGGAAGTGCTTCCTGGCATCCAAATGAAACCTGGGTTCCCTGAGCTTTGCTCCATTGAAGTGTATCCTGCCTTCCTCTGCAGGGGAGAACAGGTTTCTACCCATCTGCATGTGACATCCCCTCACATACCTGTATGTCGCCAACATATCCCCTCTGAGTCTCCTCTTTTCCAGGCTGAAGAGACCCAGTTCCTTCAGTCTTGCCTCATACCCCATCCTCTGCAAACCGGCCACCAACCTTGTAGTTCTATGTTGCACTAACCTGGCTATATCCTTTCTGTAATGAGGGGCCTAAAACTGAACACAATACGCCAGTTGCGGGTGCACCAGAGTTGTGTAGAGTGGTAGTAATACCTCTCTTGATCTAGAAGCCACACTTCTGGCTATGCAACCAAGAGTGGGGTTTGCCCTCTTGACCACCACATCACACTGCTGACTCATGTTTAGCCTGCAGTCAACCAGTACCCTGAGGTCCCTTTCACAAGTGCTGCTCTCCAGCCACTTGTCCCCTAACCTGTACTTATGACACCTATTCCTATGCCCCAAGTGCAAGACCTTGCACTTATCCTCATTGAACGCCATCCTGTTGTCTCCTGCCCACTTCCACAGTCTGTCCAGATCCTTTTGGATCTGGATTACCTGCTCCTCAGTTGTGGCCACTGCTCCAGTTTTAGTGTCGTCTGCGAATTTGATCAGCAGACTGTTCACCCCTTCTTCCATGTCATTAATGAAAAGATTAAACAGGATCAGCTCCAGGACAGAGCCCTGGGGGACCCCGCTTGTCACTGGCTGCCATCCCGATGATTCCCCGCTAATGGTTACCTTCTGCTTTCGGTCAGTCAACCATGCCCTAATCCACCAGACAGTGCTTTGATGTATCCCAAAACTCCTCAGTTTCTCCACCAGGATATCATGGGGCACTTTGTCAAAGGCCTTGCTGAAATCCAGGTATACCACATCCACTGCATCCCCTCCATCTAGCCATCTTGAAACCTTGTCATAGAATTCCACAAGGTTTGTCTTGCAGGACCTGTTGTTGCAGAAGATGTGCAGTGTGTCTGCATCACTAGATCTCTATTATGAGCCTTTCCATTGTTTTTCCTACTATAACTAAAGTTCCACTGCTTGGAAACCCAAATAAAGTTAATTGACACATATACAATTGTGCCAGTAGCACAAAATTGGAACCTTTACTGACTTACATGCTATCATACATTCATCACACTTGATGTGTTTAAGGGGTAAACTCAAGACAAGGGATAACAGTCTATCCGAGGCAGTTCATGACTGCACAGTGAAGTGCTTTGTCTGAACTGTACAACAACACTTGAGTGGAGGGAAAGAACAAACGTGACTCATGGCATGTGAATAGGTCAGAAGTGGGCTGGGTACCCAGGGCCCCAGTCCTCAGGTCAGGAGAAAGCATTTTGAAGAAGTAATTACCTGGCTCACTGAAAACCAGGGCTACACAGCTAGCACTTCTAGATGCATCATCAGTGGTTTAGCAAGAGGAAAAAATCCACAGGTACAACTTGGCTAAGTGCTACGGTGTGGCATGGGTTGCATTATAGGGGTTTTTTTTTTAACTAATCAAAAATCAGGAAGACAAAAGCTACAGTATAAATTCAGTGGTGAGTCCAGTGGGCTTGAAAAAGCACATGCAGAGTTTTGTGTAAGAGCCCAAACCATTGATAACTAGAGTATACTTACCTCGTGCAGCATACTTTCTGTGTGCTGGATTAGATACAGCACTTCCAGATCTTCCTGCTAGCCAAAGGGCATGTTTGGATCCCAGCCAGAATTCTGCATTGCTGCAAATGACCACCACCCTCTCGATACTAGTGCTCAGCAGGGATATTGCACATCTCCCAGCTGAGCATCACTCACACATCTGCAGTCCACAGCCCGCCCCAGCTTCAACTTGACCTGCAAAAGGAAAGATTTAAAGATTTACATTACTACATGTAAAAAGATTTGTCATTCAAGAAAGGTTGTTGCTGAAATAAAAGCATATTTTGTTATTCTCTTTAGCAGAACACATCTTTTAAGCTCCAGTGCATTGAGCAGTAGGAATTTATCTTTCACGTGAACAACTGCCCTTGGTGTGTGCAGCCATGCATGCTAAGAGAATCATCTTAGCATCATTTACTGTCCGTTGACAGTACTTTAGGAAAAAAAGCTATCCACAGTTTTTCAGCAATTGGAGTTTTAAATTTCCAGACCCTAAAGTTATTTCATACACTGACAGTACTAGAATTACCTCTATTTAAAAATGTAAATTTTAGGGGCAATGTCCTTGCAGAATGTTGTTACCTAGATGTCTAAGAAAAAAAAAACCATCTTGTTTAGTGTACTTTAAAGAACATTTAAAATTGTACCTTCTTTATAATCAGAAACTGAGGACAGTAATCTGAGGATGAAGACAGATAAAGAGCAATAGGAGTGGTTTAAAAGCATCATTGTCAAATTAATGCAAACCTATACTTTTCTGCACTGGAGGAAACCTTGTTAACCCATCCTGAAAGTTTTCAGAATTGTTCATTTTAAATCTGGAAGAGAGCTGTGTGGAACTGCATTGTTTGGCTGATACTTGAGGCATTGCCAGTGTACTTCACTATCCAATCCTTCAGGCCTCTTTAAAACTATAGTTAACATGTGTGCAATTTTCTACTAAAATGCTTTTGCTATTGAGCAGTTGGCCGAGCTGAAGCTCAGGGACAAGGCTGAACCACCATTTTGATGTACTGGTCTATATGTGTATAACAAACTTGCCAACTTGCCATCACTTTGTGGCTAAAGAAGACAATCTGTTATTGACCTTTACTTTTATTTCATCTTTATCCTTCTTTGAACAGGAAGAAAGAATACAGACACTTAGCAGCCTTTTAACACATCGCATTGTTAACTTTCTGTTAATCTTTCTTTGCAACTTGATTCCTTAGAAAGCTAGTCTGATGGTACTATCTTTCATTATGAACACGTGTAATGTACAACACTGTTATTAACACCACTTGCAGTGGCAGTGAAATGCTCTTACAGTCAGTATGACTCCACAAACATTTTTAAAATCCTCTTTTAGCCCATATGCAGTCTGAGGATGAATTGGACTGATTGAATGGTTTTTGGAATGATTCCCATTCAAACATTTACATGGAATATGAATGCCAACCACAAAAATCCATGACAACCCCATGAGCTGGATCCTGGGTCCCAAAGTAACTTTAAAGAAATTGCACAAAATTACATTCCAACAAATATTTTAAAAGAAACAAAGGTACTTCTGAAGACTCATTTGTGTAAAGTGTTAAATGGTCAATCTAGTTCCCCTGAAGATGTCAACAAATTGCCTGGGTTACAGTGAAAGCTACCACATACAATTTTGGTTCATGCCCATCACAGAAACATAGAAACCTAGAAACAGAGCGAGTCAGAAGGGGTCCCCTGGGCCATCTAGTCTGACCCCCAGTTCCAGGCGGCTCCACTCACGACATGTCCACCATTAACTCATGGCTGGGATTATTAATGCTTTAGTAGAAGAGGGTAAGGTCCCATCTGTTTTAAAGGAGGCAATCTACTTATTGTACTTTGAAAGCTGTATTTACATAAAGAGGACTTGCTCAGTATTATTAGTGCAAAATGCTACTGCTTGTCTTAATCATCAACACATAGAGACATATTCAGCTCAGCAACTGAACTGAATATTTGGCTGCTTTGGGACTTAATTAAAATGATTAATTTTTATTTCAACATTAAAATAGGAAAACAGAACTGACACCAACTTATGGATAGTAACCAACATATAGCAATGCAGATACACAGAACTGTAGGGCTAAGCTTTTTCTTGAGGCTATACCAATCTATATTTATTTACGGAGCATTACTTAGGTCTTTGCAGATGGTTACATGTGATTTTGGAGGTGTCAACCCCTCATCACTTGGCTAAAGAAAGCCAGAGTTGCCAGTGTGTGTACAAGTCATTGCCTATTGCATGGTCTTTAGCTCTTTGGTTGATTTTTCTAGTAAGGTGATATATGAAAGCAGGAGTGGATGCTTTCACACAAAGAGGGATAGTAGAGCCAGTTCCACTGTTTTCTTGCCAATTAAAATATTCTACCCAAAACCTTTTTATGGTTTGCAGTCCAACCATAATATGTTAGGAAGTACCCCTCTGAATACACCTTCTCCAACACTGGGAGATGCTCCCCTTGTAAATATAACTAATATTTACTGCTGTAAGATGCCATGTATTGTTTTAATTGGATTTTCCATCAGCTAAGATAAAAAAGCTTGTATAGGGATAGAGCCAACAATGAATTCATTTGACCCTCTTCAACTGTGTTGGCTCAAATTGCATAAAATGTGCAATTTGAGCCAACTAGAACCCACTGGTTCTTCGTCGTGGCTTCTGTGCATCACACATATGGGGTGCTGTGCCTGTGCAGTGCCTAAGGCTGGAAAGAAGAGAAAGCTAATGGTTTTTGGCAGGAAAGCTCCGCTCCCCTCCCCCTCAGTACTATATATAGAGCGGAGTGTCCGCCATTTTCCCCAGTCTTTTGCGACCGCTGCTCGCTGTGCCTCATGCCTGTTTGACTCTTGCAGTATTGCTATCTTGTTCTTGTTCTTCTTGTTCTCTAGTTGTATTGTTAATTGGTAGTAGTCCAACTTTTTCTCCCTTGTTCAATTATCTTTCTCGTTCCTCTTTTGCTTAAACTCCCCCCCCCAAATTTTATCTTATCCCTCTCCGCTATCTCCTATTTCTCTATTTCTTCTTCGCGATGGCGCAGCGAGCGGCGCTCTGTAAATGCGTGGAATGTGGGTCCAAGATGTCTCTGGCGGACCCACTTGATTTGTGTCTACTCTGCCTTTGCGAGGGACACAGAACAGATAAATGTGGCCACTGCCAGGCATTTACAAAGCAGGCCTGTAAAAACAGGGAGAATCGCCTGCGTAAATTACTTTGGGACCAGGCCTTGATGCAGTCAGACCAGTTAGCTGCAAAACCTGGTCCTGCTTCAGCCGCACCCGTCCAACACCCGGCCTCTGCCTCAGCAGTGCCTGTACAATGCCCGGCCTCTGCCTTGGCCATGCCTGGCCAACGCCCTGCCACATCGGCCTTGCCTCCGCAGCGCCCATCGGATGATGGAGCCTTGGCAGCAGGAGCTCAAAGGCTTCCTTCTCCCCCACATAAACAAAGGGAGAAGAGAAAGCATGACAGCTCAGATCAGTTCTCCAGCCACAAGAATGCATCCGCCCTGCCAAATCATCTCTCCACCTAACTGCTAAGATACCTTACAGTGTTGTTATGAGGATAAAATGGAGACAAGGAGGGTTATGTAAGTGGGTTATGTGCTAAACATACATAGATTCACTGCATTTTGGGCATAGATTCACTGCATTTTGGATCCTTTTTTAGTGCAGATATTTTATGTTGAGCGAACTCATATTTCTAGAACAGTTAAAATATGTGACTCACCTGATATCTAAGCTTGGTTCAAAAGGTTGTTGCTCCAAGGTATAATCAACACTTGTGTCTTCACAAATATGACTGGTCTCAGAGGTGCTGCCTCAGTTTTGCACTACCGGGGTTAAATTTGTTTTCTTTATTATTTCCAAGATCAAAATATTGAGCCAAGGCAAATAATTGGTACAATTTCATTCTCCTATAAATTCAGTTGAAATGAAAACAAACCTGCCTTTAAAATTTCCAGAAAGCATATGAGTTTGATGCCAAGGGACCGCAACACAAGCAGAAGGCACCACTGCCCATGGAAAGAGTCATCCACAATTTCTTTCCACTCTCCCCTCCAGTTCCATGTGCCACATCACTTGCTGTTTCTAAGAGCTAAGGGTCCCCAACCTTCAAGAGCAGTTTTTCTCTTGATCATCTTGCAGGAGGAAAGGGAAAACAGCATCCTGTGACTAGCATTCCTCTCACATGTGTTTGAATCTAGTGACATCTTACGTTACCTTTTTGAGAGGCACACCTATGCTTTTGTTCAAGTGTAAAGCTAACATTGCATCAAGCATCTGCTTGCCTGTTTCTAGGGAGCATGGGCAGAATGGTGCTCCAGCATTCTTGTCCTGCTTATGGGCTTCTGAGAGGCAACTTGTTGTCTAGTAGAAGAAACAGGATGCTGGACTGGATGACGAAGTATATTCTCAAGCCTTCTTTCACATACCTGTCCATTTCCACTGGAGATCCATGCTGGGATTCCCTTGTCCATTACTGTCTTTTTCATAAAAAAATATAAAGCAGAGCCCCTAATTATGGAGAAATAACTCCCTAGCCCCAGCACCAGCACATACATATGCATTGTTTTCTAATCAAAATCCTCCCAGTTGCAGTTTTCCTTTATGTGTAGCCATAAATTTTCTCCAGAAGGGCAATATCAGCCTTCTGCAGCATGCTGGGGGTCAGGAAAATGCCATGAGAGCAAGGAAGGAATCTTCCTTGGTAGCTGCACTTTTGAGGAATAGTTAACACAACAGGAGATCCAGTCACAGAACTCCTTCCATGATCCTGTAGTTTGTTCTGAACTGTTGTTTTCAATTCTTGTTTTCATTTAGACTTTATATATTTACTTTTCTCTTATATTATGTGCTTTTCCATTTGACTATCCTCTCACAAGTTTAAGCCCTTTTTAGGCAGAGAAACTTTAATTCCATGCTAGTATATCACCAGACAACAAAATGCTTCCTGCTTTAGAAACAGCAACAAATGTACTATTAATCATAGTTTACCTATCGTGGTATAAAAATGGTTTATTTAAACCCTGCTATACTGGGATATCCCTTGCCAATTCAATATATGTAGGGAAAAGGGAAGTTTAACCCTTACACTCTTCTTGTTGTGACTGTAGGGGTATATTTTGTCATTGGAAATAAACTTAGCACAAGTAATTTATTTATTTATTTACAAATTTGTATGCCGCCCCCTTGCGACCAAGTAATCATAAGGTTAATTGTGTAACCTAAATGCCTGCAGTCACTAGAACACACATAATCCATCCTCACAAGTCATGCACTTTCAGCATGACTTATTGATTGTGATCTCTCTTTAGATCAGGTAGTTGTATTGGCTTTGAGTGATTTCACTCAGGCATACACACATAGTTGAAAGGAGGGAAACAGGAACTGATGGTTGTGGGGTGCAGGACAGACCAACTGTTTGATCATTTTGCCATGTGTATCACCTCATGATATGGCATGGCAACTGGAGCAGGAAGGGATTTGGGTCCCACTAAACAGGAGGGTCCCCTGCACAACCTTTGGCAGTCCTCTCCCCACTGCCAGTGCAGGAGGGTTCCCTGAGAAGTTTTTCAGGGGCCTGCTAATGGGGGAATGGAGTGGGAAAGTCACCTTCTGCCAGTGCTTCTCTGAGTGAAGCACTGATGGTTTAGAAATCAGTAGGGTTGCTTTTAACCAAAAAAGTTTCAAAAATCTTAAAACAGTTTTGAATGCAGTGTCAGCAATATGCTGATGAGCAAAAGAAGAGGGGTGCATCTTGATTTGGTGCTTGGCAGTGATTTGTTTTGTGATGAATGTTCAGTATGTTTTTATCATGGATTTTCATGAAAGTAAGGGGCCTCTATAAGTCTTTTTCTCACAAGCAAGTTGCTTAAGAATAGACAGCATGTTCAAATGCATTTACTGCTTTCCAGTACTAACTTGAGAGCCATCTCTTCCTCCTTTTTCTGAGTTTTTGATGCTGCCTCACATGTGCTGATGTAAGCTAATAATGTCCAACTTGATTGGACATTTGTTGTTAACTGTGCTTGAAGTGGTAGTGCAGTGAAGAGAGTCACTAAGTGGAAATGGCTTGTCACTGGGAAAAGTTAATGCAATGTGACCTGATGGAAGATAGTGGCAGCATCTTGTATGAGCAGTGCTTTTTTTGTAAACAAAAAGGTGCCAGAACTCACCTCTTGGGGGTCACACTTTTACACTAAAAAAGATTTTCAATTCACCAACTTTTTTTGAAATAAAGAACTTATTTACCTTTTGCATGTAGCCAGTCACTCTACACACACATAAACATAATGGTTGCCGCCAGCAGTAAGCACTCAGCAGCATCCCGAGCAGTGCCCTCACAAGCAGCGTGGACACACACGCAGCCCGCAGGCACTATTTTAATGCTTTTTGCTGCCGACCTGTCGGGCGATTCACAATCACATGGAAAAATCCATCAAAAAAAGCTGCTGGAATGCCGTTCCGGTGTGTTCTATGACAAAAAAACCCTTTGTATGAGTATATATTATCAACATACTGCTGGCTAAGAAAGTGGAAGGAATCATAAAACTTCATTTGCAGGTTTTGCTATCATTGTTAGAAATTAATTTGAAGAATAGTATTTGCTCCTTAGTTATTAAATGAATTTGGAGAGAGTGAGTTGTCCAAAGTGGAAATAAATATCACCATCCAAAGAGCTACTTTAGGCATGGTCAGTGGGATTTTGACCTTCATCTTTCTTTAAGTGGCAGACTTACATGCTGTTTTGCAACTTGCTTTGAGAAGTCATCCCAGGTTTGAAATAATTTGTTGTGCAACATTATAGGCTGCTGAAGAAACGCAAGTGCAAAACCCATTCAGCCACGCACAACTAATTGAGTAGTCCTTTGGTTCCCACCTAAAGTTTTTCCCTCCTAGAAAGGCCACCCCACCATACATTCTTTCTTTGGTCTTTTCTATGGGCAGATTGAGAACTTTTTCTTTTGGACAGCATTGCAAGCTGGATGATATAGCTAAGCCACCTTGAAAAGGTTTTATGCATAATGTTGGCCTTAAAGGGGGTGCAAAAATACAAATGAACCTATTGCAAATGTTTGCATAGTGAATTTAAATGGCAGTCACTTTTTGAAAATAACATGTGATTTATTCTAATTTTATTATAACTCTGGATCAATCTCAGCTATTTTTAACTATGGATTGATTTCAATAATTACTTTTAGAAAGCTTGCTTGTAAAGGCTTCAATAAATCTGAAAGCGCAGAGTGGAGAAAATGCTCTCTCCAAATAGCAGCAGAAGCTACTTTTGAGGTGTGGGGCAAGATAGCATTAAAAATCTGATTATAACCATTGCTTATTCACAGTATAATTTTAAAGCTTCCCTATATGAGAATTCATGCATTGATTTCTCCTGTAAACAAATCTAAATTAAAAACCAAATCAAAATCTAGCCAAAGAGATTCCATAAAAGGCTACGGGATGCAGTGGATTTCTCCCTCCAGGGCTGAAGACAAAGCTCTGACCTCCAAAGAGGAGATCCAGCTGTGGATCATTCCCAGCCCTTCTCAGCCACCATGAAAAATTCAGTGAAAGCTCCCTCTCCCAAGGATAGGACTCCAAGATCATAGCTCCAGCTTTCAGAAGGGAAGAGGTGGGAGTGAGAGTCCTGGCCAGCAAGCAAGGAAGAGAGAAGCCATGGATCTGCTGTAGGCCACCTCAGAAGCTGACCAAAAAAGAAAAGAAAAAAGAAAAAAAAAAGGTTCAAATGGAGGGTGAAGCAAACATAGTCTCTGTCCCTTGCCCCATCCTGGCATCAGGAGCCCAGCAGGCCTTTGAATGAACAGAGGTTTGCAGCCCTCTGTTCAGTGGACTAAATCCTCCAGTTCCAAAATGTGCAGATGAAATAGAGGATACGATGTCTGGCCCACTAGCTTTTGCTGTTCTGGTTTTCTCCTCTTTGGACTTTCATATCTATTTAAAGCTTTACAAGTAACGGTAGTCCTAAGGTGATTATTGAATCCATCATTAAAAAATAAATATTAGCTGTCACACTAAGAGTGACAAGAGACTATACTGGGAGCATAATAGCTTTCTCCCAGTCATCCTCAGGGTGCTTGAATGCAGAGGAATAGCCAGTGGGCATTCATGATGGATGGGTAGGCAGACTCTGTGCCATTTTGTAAGCTACGGAGAAGCAGTATCAAAGGCAGCAACTAACAAGAAAATGTGGAGGCCATTGAGGAAATAAGGGGAATAGGAATCATGTGGGTATGAAAGAAAAGGCCTTTGTGCAAGACCCTTTCTTGCATGAGGAGCAGGGTACTGTATTATCAGTGCAAGATCTATCCCCCTCCAGGTACAGCACTGTGCAGAAGTGTGAGTGTTGCTGTTTTTCTTCTTAATTCTAAAATTCCTTTAAACTTTTTTTTTTGTCTAGAAGGCGCCTGCAGTATTTTAAGCTATGCAAGTCATTTTATGCACTTTTTATATCCCCATGCCTAGGCACAACACTTGCTTGTGGAGACAGTTTAATCTTCCTGTAGGCTATGTTCAGTGATAGCAAGAAGATGTTCCTTGGCCAGGGAGAACGATTGCTGGGTATTACATATGCTGACTCTATAGCAGGAATTTTTTTTTCAGAGGGAACTTATTCCAGTTCCTCCTAATTGCGAGCAAGAACTTACCTAGAGCTGTTGGAAATCAGCAAGAAGCTTCCCAGGGATTCACAGAGAAATAGGAAGGCATTGCTCATTTCTGAATGATGTGTTCAACCTTTTCCTGCTTTTCTGGTTGGGAATGTGAGAAATAAACTTCTAAAGCCTGGTGGTATTTCTTAAGGATTTATGAAAGGGATGCTGCAGTCATCTGCATTGATAAGCATGGGCTCCCTTTTCTAGAATTAGTGTGAATGCAAATCAATGATCATACTTTCCCACATTCTAGTCAATGTCAAAATTTGTGTGTGCGTACATGCATATAGCAAGCGTGGCATATCTTGGCAGTGCTTTATCCTGTTCTTCTTGCAGCATTGCAGCATTTTCCATCTTACACTGTGCTGGGTCCTTGCCACTAGGAAACTGACAAGAAACATAATAGAATTAAGCAACATTTCTGGAGTGAAGGTTTTAATGTTTGGCGCATGGATAGCTATATGTCAGGCAAACATTTTCTAGTTTCAGATAGACATTATTGTTGTAGTTGTTATCTTAACAATCACCCATTGCAGAGTAAGTAGATACTCCTAAGTAGTATCAGAAAGAAAATAGACCATAACTAAAAGCACACAGGTCTTATGTTTATTTCTGCTCAGTAGTTATTTCATCAAAGCCCAAAGTATGATACTTATCCTGATGCTGATTAGACCCTTGGGGAATAAACTGTTAATTAACTATTCTTTTTTTTTTTCTTCTTTCTTTTCCCCAAGGAAGTGGTGCTAATACATTATACATTGCACAGTTATGCTGGCTGGGACTTGCTGTGAATTGTAGGCTCTTTCCCCATCTAAACTATAACACGATTTTGTCTGTATTGATTTAAACTCTGGCAAGTATACTGTATATCTTATGTTCTTGCTTGGCATGTTAAGAATAACTTAGAATTTCATGTATGGAATGGACATAATATGTAGATATCATAAAATTGCACTGTAAGGCCAGATTAATAAGAGAACATATATGGTGCCTCCCATGTTTCATCCTAGCTTCTGACTACCATTCATACTTGCAGCATCTGTTCAAAAGCAGATCTCCTCAAAGAAAATGCATAGCAGCATCTTTGGGAAGCCTACACATGCCTGCTGATTGCTACAAGTACCTGACAAATACAGTGTTGGTTTCTCAGCTTTCATGATGGCTTTGTGGTATTTATTCCAAAAATAAATACATATGATGAATACCTGGTTGAATGCGAGATGGTAAGAGAACACAGCCCTCAGTTACCAAGGCAGACTGGTCATCAGTCTTTAGATGGATAGATATGTAAATATTTGTTTATAATATGTATTAAGGCAGTTAACCCAAACAAATAATGAGAAAACAGAACATAAATAAACCCAACCATAAACAGTGTTTGTTTATTTGACAACAAACAGTGTTATTTATCCATCACTCATTGGCTCTCAATCAGTCTTAATGGAAGTGCCTCATGCAGTGTTCATGCTTAATTTATTGAAGTCATATTAATGTTGTGACACTTTAGAAATGAAATACGGATTCATCAAAATGTTTTATCCTACTCCTTGGTGCTCAAGTCCGCTTAAATCATCACTGGCTCTTCAGTTATTGTGTATTTTTGGCATTCCTTACAGAGTCTAACAAGATGTCTGTGGCTGGCATGGAAACATTTTAATGCACTTTCCTCATAGCATTCACCTGCATTGAGCTGAAGTGTTCTATTTCCTTCAAGATGTCTCATAGATTTTGCTGGGGAAGAAATCAGATTTGCCTGAAATTAGTGAAGTTTTAGTTGTGAATCTTTTAAAAGCAGCCACAATACTGTGTGTGATACTAAGGTTGTTTGATATCCATTTTTATCTTTGAATAATGATTTTGCATGCAATTTCTATAGACATTTTATACTTCCTTTTCATTACATCAGTTTGTTTATGATAACAGGCAATTTATTTTATGGGACTACAAATAGAACAACAGCAAGTCCTTTTTTCCCTTCCTGGGAAGATTTTGTTATCCATTAGACCTTTAAACTGAGTTTAACTTGTTGCCCAGCCTTGCTTACTGAGAACATGAAGAAATGAGACATCTGAATATATTTAGGTTGCAATCCTCAGAGCATGTACTACTGATTAGTTGCAACCAAGTTCCACAGAAGTAGTTTGCACTTTTCTAGGAATGATTCAGCCTAATTAGTGAGAGGTTTCAAATAGTTTGTGGTTCTCAAACTCTATCTGATTCACATTGCTTAGCCACTTGAAAGTCTGAGTTGCTATCCAAGGATCCAACAGTCCACACTCTTGAGATCACCAGTGTATGCAGTCATCACAGCCCACTGTGGCTTATTGAAGCCATGATGGATTGCATTCTGATATTCAGTCACCAGTGGAGGATTTCCATGGTTTGTCATGTGATCTGCACCCAGGCAGAAGCGGCTGAATGAGAGTTAAACAATCCTCAAATAACCCTTGGTATGCTGTAGAGCAGGGGTCTCAAACTCAACTTACCTGGGGGCCGCTGGAAGTAGAGTCTGGGCCGCATCAAGTATTCCACCACGGTGGTGGTGGTCCACTCATCCCGCGTCACTCCTGGAGGCTGGCCCAGGTGCCACCGGCGCACTATCACTAAACTTTGATATCAAGTGGGGACCACAAAATATCGTCTCGCGGCCCATGGGCCACGAGTTTGAGACCCCTGCTGTAGAGCTATTTGAGGGTGGCTCAGCCCTCAAGTAACCTCTGCTACAAACAAGCCATGCCTCCCCCCCCCCCCCACTGCAGTGATTGTGTGAACTGGCCTACTGTGTCTTTATAGAGTGGTACCTCAGCTCTCGAACACCTTGATTCACAACCAAATCAGGTCATGAACAAAAATTTCATGAAAATTTTGACTTGGGATGTGAACTCCACATTGGGTGGCAACCAAGATCACAGCCATCTCCCCCCCCCCCCCCCCCGGTGGAGAGATGGCCATGATCGCAGTCGCATTCATGCAGGGAAGACGTGTGATCACAGGCATGCTCCTGCAGGAAAGACAGGCGGCCATCCTCTGCCCCCAACCAGCATGATCACGGCCATCGTCCTACCCTCCTGAGTGGGGAGATGGCCACAATCACAGTTGCGTTCGTGCAGGGAAGACGTGCATGATCACGGCTGTGCTGTGCTGTGCCCGTCTTCCCTGCAGGAGCGCGCCCATGCGAGGATTTCTTTGAGAAGCACCACCCCAACATAACTGTGATGAACAGAGTGTTGAATCTGATGAACGATAATGTGGTCTCTCATTTCTGGAGGGTTATACAGCGCAGGAAAAAACAAGCGAATATAGACAGATTTTTCACCAAAATTGACCCTGCAGCTAAGAGACAAAGAGAGGAAACCCCTGAAAGAGATCTCCCCAATGTCCTTATGGAGGGGGACTCTCCCTCAAAACAATAACTGCCCCCCACCTAGGTTAGTGTTCTCCACTGTATTGTACAGTAGTTTGTTACTTTCTTGTTCTTTGTCACTTTGTTTCAAATTTTTCTGATTAAAAAGAAATAGTTACAGAATGGATTAACCTTATTTACGTACATTGAACCTTATGGGGAAATTTGACTTGGCTCGTGGCCAAAAATTGGCTCACAACCACATTTGAAGGGGCCAGAACGGATTAACCTTATTTACAATGAATCTTATGAGGCAATTTGACTTGGGTCACAACCAATTTGGGTCCCAACCAGAGTCGTGGAACAGATTAAGTTCATAAGCCAAGGTACCACTGTATATTCCAGTTGCAGATATGAATAGGGCTAGACTCTGATATGGTTCAGTGAATTATTTACAGTTTTGTCCATTTCTGTATTCATGTTATTGTTTACATGGTTACCAATCTATGGATTAAACAGAAGTGAATCCAAAGCTTTTACTTATCTAGGGATCCCCATGTAAATTATAAAATGGATGCTAGGTTGAAGCAATAGACAGAGTGCTTTGGGTAAAGATAAAAAGAGCTGAGAGTTATTTGAGATAATAAACTGTCAGTGTAGCTGGTACAACACAGAATTCTTTGCTGGGTTAAGCAAAAATGTAAACAATTGAGAAGAGTGAACTGAAATAAACACTATTGACTGACAGGCAACCTCTCACTCTTGGCCAATATTGGCATGAACATAGCAGCAAGCATTTTAGGCAGATGTCTGCATGAAAAATTATGAGAGCTCATTATTGCAACCATGTTTTAAATGTGTGAGTTTTTTATGGAATACTTCCTTGCATGGTTAATAGAGACCCAAATGGTGCAGCTGCTACTTCAGACAAATCATCTACTGCATGCAGGCTCCCAGTGGTAATGACAACATTACAATAATGTAGGAAGTGAGCCTCCTTGTTGCTAAACACATTTGTCAGAGATCATTGTGCTGTGATGGTTGTGATTAGCATGTTAATAAAATCACAGTTGGAAACTCCAGTGTTTAGATGTGATTTGAAATATCATTTTTGCCCTTTTCATATTATTCCTAACCACAGTTGGACCCAGACTAAGATCACATGCTTGTAGGATTTATGCTTGTTAGGCAGAAGGCTTCACCTCAGACCCCTCTGTCTGTCCCAGGGAGGGAAGGAGGCTGGGTGGGAGGAGCCCATCCATCCTCTGTTTGCATCTCTCACTCCATTTAGCACATTCACCTGGCTTTTCAGGAATAGACAGTGGTTTGTGCAGCAAGTCAATGCATGGCCTCTCCCCTCTCTGTCCACTTTTCATTTCTTCCTGTCCTTCTGAGCTTGTCACACTAACCTTAGAAGCAAAGTTGCTCCTGAGGTTTCTGCAATGGCTGGGAGGTGCGAGTAGTGGTGGAAATTCCTGCTTGACTTCCCCCTCCCCGCATGATGTCATCACTCTCCCAAGGTTGTAGCTTCCCAGCACTTTATGGTCCCTCAGATACCATCTAGGAATTGTAAGATTGTAATTTAAAATCCTACAACTTAATTTAAAATGTGTTTAGGATCCACTGAAATTGATGTGAAAAGTTTCAGTAGGACCTAACGTCAAGACCAGTGTGTGCCTTATTGATTTCAGTGGGAAAATGCAATTAATAGCAGAGTCTAAGACGTGTCTGCTCAGAAATAATTGAATTCAGTGGACTTGTTCCCAGATAAGTAGATGTAGTCTATTGGTTTTTTAAAAGATTTTACAACTTTCAGAATAAAAAGATGGTAGAATCTAGACATATTTAAAGCATATTTTCAGACCATGATCATCTTCTTGAAAATGGATTTGCTTTCTGTGAAGGTCACTTGGATAAACATGGGATATTGCTTCTTAGTATGCGCTAAATAAGAGTTTGTACAGGTAGCTTGTAGAAATTGCTTCAAATTTCTATTCAAAACTTTGTTCAAAGTTACATGAGAGATTTCACGAGAGATTTTCCTGACTGACAGTAGTGTTCACTTGTCCTTTTCTAGCAGCCTTAGGCTGTTCTGAGATTCATGTTCCCAGAGGAAATTGGTGTACACTTCAGCTCCCTACCAAAGTTTGCCATAACTTTTAAAAGCCTACTTTAACTAAGCCATCAAGTATTCCTTGAAGGTCATTGACAATTATCTACCCTTTCCGGCAGCTGCATAAGTACCACTTCCTTCATCACATTTCTATTCATATACAGAGACATATATGGCCAAGAGCCATATGTACCATCCACAGAGTGTGAATGCTAGACATTTGCTTAAACAAAAGTGAGAGGTACCACTGAAATTCTGCAAAACAACCAGCCACCTAAGCCAGCTACTATGGATCTGCGTCCCAGTGCCAAGTGTTGCAGCTTTTCTCTCTGGTGTTGCCATGCCAACATTTCACCGCACTCTCTGAGCTTTCAGTTTAAGCTCTGCTGAGGAGATAGGAGGCAGTACAGGAGGTTATTTAGCATGCAGGAGCAGACCCACAGCAAACTGAGCAGTCTTTCTTGGAAGAGTTGGAGGACAATTCAGTCTGTCAGCTGAACGATGCAAGGCAAACAAAAAAACAAAAAACCCATCTCAATAGTAACTATGTTATGATCCCTCTTTCCTTTCTGTCGGAAGAGAAAAATATTTCAGGTATGCAGAGAGTTCTTTTTAAAACTTTATTGCAATGAAGGGAACAGAAAAAAAATTGTTTCCTTCCCATTTTCCTGTTCACCTGAGCACACGTTCACACACCCCTTTTGAACCCTGCTCCTGGCTGCTTGTTCTCTCCTCCTTTCCCCTATTTGGCTAATAGGGTACTGAAAGTTTACACTCTTTCTGCCTGCCTACTCCGCGCTGCACCAATGCCGGCCCTTCTTCCCAATCCAGCCCTGCCCTCGGTGGGCTACAATAGGCTCATTTTGTTCTGCCCAGCTTGTCAATAAACAATCAGGAAGTATTTGGACTTCCTGCCTACGTGCCTGTTTCCCCATACCTTGTGCTATCTGATTTTGGCCCCTCCCCTCCTTTGGGCTAAATAATTTTCTTTGTTACCTTTTAAAATCTCTTTACTCCCTTGTTTCAAAGCATCCTTTCACACCTATCAACTGTACAAAACAATGAAGATAAATTGCGTTCCCAGTCAATATCATAATTTGTTTCCCTCAGCCAAGGCAAACCTGACTCTCTCTCTCTCTCTCTCTCTCTCTCTCTCTCTCTCTCTCTCTCTGTGTGTGTGTGCGTGCGCGCGCGCGCGCAATACAATATGAACAGAACCTAGGTAGGTGCTATCTCGTGGGAAATAGAACATGTCTGTATTTGTGTGTTTCTTTTCAACAATACAAGCCCCAATTGCATACTCGTATCTTAAGCCAGATGCTTGATCACTTCATTTTGTACTCTTGGGCAAACAACATAGACAGGAGGTTTATTGAGCTTTTCTTTGAAGGGTGGTACTCAATTTCATTAGCTGCATGTTTTTAGATGTTTGATGGCCTGAGTGTTTAGGGACAGATGGGCAAAATGTACTAAATAAACAAAATAAATATGTTCAGGCCTTACTTAAAATTTGTAAGGCCATGAAAGCCAAAAGACATCCATTTGGAATTGTTATGATTTCCCCTTCATTTGCATTAATGAGGACTATGAACCTCTAGTAAAAATGTAGAAGTTAAATTCATGCTTTTTGCAAAACAACTAATTCTGTAAATTTGAATTAAATTTGCAATGATTTAATAAATTTTCAATAATCTAGTATGGCAGCTTGCATGCAGTGTAGTGTCATATTTGTGGGAAGCATAGCTGTCCCTTGCACTGATAAACCATTGACTGGCATTAGGAGAAAAAATGCTGCTCTTCAATAATTCATGTTAAGGAGACTTTGAACTATTAAGAAGCAAACTTAGATGTCTGCCCCAAAAGCCCCTTATTCCTAGCTCCACTGTGTCATTACATAGAAACAGAGCGAGTCAGAAGGGCCTCCCGGGCCATCTAGTCTGACCTCTGGCACCAGCCGGCTCCGCTCACAAGATGCCCACCATGAGCATGTCCAGCCTATCTTTGAACACCCACACTGATGGGGCCTCAATGACATCTCGTGGAAGCCCATTCCACACCCTTGGGGACCTAACTGTCAGGAAGTGCTTCCTGGCATCCAAATGGAACCTGGGTTCCCTGAGCTTTGCTCCGTTGGAGCGTGTTCTGCCTTCCTCTGCATGGGAGAACAGGTCTCTACCCATCTCCATGTGACATCCCCTCACATGCCTGTATGTCGCCAACATATCCCCTCTGAGTCTCTTCTTCTCCAGGCTGAAGAGACCCAGTTCCCTCAGTCTCGCCTCATATCCCATCCCCTGCAAACCAGCCACCAACCCTGTGGCCCTATGCTGCACTGACTCTAACCTGGATATATCCTTCCTGTAATGAGGGGCCCAAAACTGAACACAATACTCCAGTTGTGGGCGCACCAGAGTCATGTAGAGTGGTAGTAATACCTCTCTTGATCTAGAAGCCACACTTCTGGCTATGCACCCAAGTGTGGCATTCGCCCTCTTGACCACCGCATCACACTGCTGACTCATGTTTAGCCTGCGGTGAACCAGTACCCCGAGGTCCCTTTCACAAGTGCTGCTCTCCAGCCACTTGTCCCCTAACCTGTACTTATGACACCCATTCCAATGCCCCAAGTGCAAGACCTTGCACTTATCCACATTGAACGCCATCCTGTTGTCTCCTGCCCACTTCCATAGTCTGTCCAGATCCTTTTGGATCTGGAGTACCTGCTCTTCAGTTGTGGCCACTGCTCCAGTTTTAGTGTCGTCTGTGAATTTGATCAGCAGACAGTTCACCCCTTCTTCCATGTCGTTAATGAAAAGATTAAACAGGATCGGCCCCAGGACAGAGCCCTGAGGGACCCCACTGGTCACTGGCCGCCATCCTGATGATTCCCCATTAATGGTTACCTTCTGCTTTTGGTCAGTCAACCATGTCCTAATCCACCAGACAGTGCTTTTGTGTATCCAATTTCTCTACCAGGATATCATGGGGCACTTTGTCAAAGGCCTTGCTGAAATCCAGGTATACCACATCCACTGCATCCCCTCCATCTAGCCATCTTGAAACCTTGTCATAGAATGCCACAAGGTTTGTCTGGCAGGACCTGTTTTTGCGGAAGCCATGTTGTGTGGCTGTCAGCCTCCCTTCCCTATCTAGCATCACTAGATCTCTCCCTATTATGAGCCTTTCCATTGTTTTTCCCAAAATGCACGTAAGGCTAACCGGTCTATATAATTCCTTATGTCCCTTCTACTACCCTTTTTGAAAATTGAGACCACTGATGCCACTCTCCAGTCCTCTGGAACTTCACCCGTTCTCCACAAGGCCTCAAAAATGGAGGCCAGCAGGCGTGAGAGAACCCCTGCCAACTCTCTAAGTACTCTCGGGTGTAACCCGTCAGGGCCTGGCGCCTTTGTAACATCCAATGCCCTGAGGAGCCCCTCGACTTCAAGTGGGGTGACTCTAATCCGTGCCCCTAAATCCCCAGCCTCATCTAATCTCCTATGCGGATATCCCCCGTCCTGCTTTGGGGAGAACACAGAGGCAAAATAGGCATGCAGCATTTGTGCCTGTTCCCTCATATCAGTCACTGGATCTCCTTCCTCCTTATTTAGTGGTCCCACCACTTGTCTCCCCTTCCTCTTGGTATTTACATGCTGAAAGAAGCCCTTTTTGTTGCTCTTGATATTCTTGGCAAGTCTCAGCTCATAATCAGCCTTAGCCTTGCGAAGAATCCTTCTGCAACGGGCCTCCTCCTCCCGGTATACCCTTTTGTCTATTTCCCCCAGTACCCATTTCCTATGGAGGCTCCTCTTTCGTCTAATCCCCCTAACCACCTCCTTTCGCATCCATGGCGGTGCTCTCCTCCGCCTCCCCACCTTACTGACTAGAGGTATTGTCAGGGCTTGCGCCTGCAAAACCTCCCTTTTGAGTGCCATCCACCCCTCCTCAACTCGCTTACCTTCCAGTAACCAATCCCAGGTCACTTTTCCCAGTCTGGCCTCTCAGTTGGCCAAAGTTGGCCCTCTTAAAGTCCCAGCTTCTTGTGCTCAACCTGCTGCATGTTCCCAGTCCTCTGATCTCAAAGCAAAGGATGGAGTGATCACTCGCGTCCAGAGCTCCCCTAATCTGTACTTCATCTATCAGCTCCTCTCTATTGGTCAAGACCAAGTCAAGGATGTTTCCCCCCCTCGTCGTCTCTTGGACCCTCTGTGTGAAAAAGCCTCCCTCTATAGCCTCTAGGAAGCGATGTGACCTGGCTGTCACCGCCGAGTGAGTCTCCCAAGTAATATCTGGGAGACTGAAATCTCCCATAATTACTGTGTCTCTCCCCCGAGATATCCTTAGAATTTGGCCTGTCAGGACATCATCCAGGGTCTCAAGTTGACCTGGAGGGCGATAACATACCTCCACTGTCAGGTCTCTTTCCCTGTCAAAACCCCTAAGTTTCACCCAGACTGCTTCTACCGAATCCCCATCTGTGCTGCATTCTATCTCACTGCATCCTATCCCTTCCCTGATGTATAAAGCCACACCCCCACCTCTCTTTCCCTTCCTGTCCTTTCTAAAAAGGTGATACCCTTCTATGTTCGCATTCCAGACTTGCCTTTCATCCCACCAAGTTTCTGTGATTCCCACCAGATCGTATCCTCCTTTTCCCAGGAGAGCTTCAAGCTCTTCCTGCTTATTACCCATGGTCCTAGCATTGGTGTACATACATCTCAACTCTTTCCCACCTCTTCCTTTCCTTGGAGTTCCCAGTCTCCTCCTTCCTCCCATCCTCCCTGATACCTGGCCCCTCTCTGTAGGAGTCCTGTCAGTCCTTGCAGTACCTCTAAAACCCTGCTCCCAGAGCCCTGATCCTCTCCCCACACTTGTCCAGTGCATTTCTGGGGGGTTTCTTCCCCAAGACCTTGAAGTCCCTGGTGATCCTGCCCACATCCTGCCTGACCACATCCTTTGTGCCCACATGGATCACCAGGAGCGGCAGGTCACCCCCGGAGCAAACAAGACGCTCCACTCTGTCCTTCACATGCCGGATGCGTGTGCCCAGCTGGCAGCAAACCTCCCTTGTCTCCAGGTTGGGGCAACATACTGCCGCCTCAGTGCCTCCCTCAGCAGGGAGTCCCCAACAACAATCACCCGCCGCCGTGTCTTCCTGGTGGTGGTGGACGGCTGTGCCCTGGCCCTCGCCTCTCCTGCAGCGGCCCCCTTGTCGCTTGTCGTTCCAGGCTGGGGGGTCCTGCTGTTCCCCGAGGCCTCATCAGCCCCAGCCTCCCCAAGTGGAGAGAACCTGTTTCCCAGCTCCAGATTGGTGCCAGGAGAAGGAGGAGGCCGTGCTGGCCTCCTCCTCCTGTGGGTGACATACCTCCATGTCTCCACAGCTGCTCCTCCCGTGGCCTCTCCTTCAACCCTGTGTCCAGAGGGGGGTTGCTCCCGGGGGGCCTGGAGAGCTCTCTCGGTCCTCAGGCACCTCACCTCCTCCTCTGGCAGGGTCACCAGCTTGCACCGAGGGCAAATGTAACCCTGCCTCTCCTGGGGGAGAAGGGCGAACATGTCACAGCTGTCGCAGCGGACAGCAACACCCGTGACTCCCACCAAGGCCATCTCCTGGTCTGCCATTGGTATCCCTTATGAGACCTTACCTTGATCCCCTGCCTTGTTTGTCCTGCAGTTCCTCGCACTCGCCCAGTTCTCCCAGACAAAAACCAACTCACGCACACACACAAGGATAAAATAAACTTAAATTTATAAAATATACTTAAATTTAAGTTGGAGGAAAAACAAAGCACAGCATCAAAAAAAAAAAAAAAACCAAAGAAGGAAAGAAGGACGGGAGGACAGACAGAAAGGAAATCAAAGCAAAAAAAAAAAAAACCCCTCTGCGTCCCAGGGAAGGGAGTCCCCGGACAGCCTGGGCCACAGCTGAGGGACGCAGACAAGGGACGAAGCCTTAGCCTCTCAGGCCGGTGGCCCCGCCTGTCTGCTTCCTCCTGGCCCCTCTAGCCTCTCTGGCCCCGCCCCTTCCTCTCCGCTGCTCCTGGCCCACTGCTCCCCTGCCCAGCTCCTACTTTGCCTTCGCCAGTCCCCTGGCCACCCAGCACTCTCTCCCAGCCTGTGCCTCTGCTGCTCTGTTGCTCTGCTGCTAAGAGGCCAGAACCAAAAGGCAGATTATTAATTACATATTATTAGGTAACATAATTCATGATGGTGTGCAAGATGAAAATGTCTAGCTCAACATACCATCAAGCTAGTGGATTGGGAGTTAATACAGCGGATTAGCTCTGCAGCTGGTGCTGCATTGCTGGGCTAGTGGCTTTAGCCCTGTCTGTCTGGTACGGAGAGCATTATATAGGGGAAAGGGCACTGTCCTGCTGCATTTGCATGTCACTGTCTTCCTAATGGGATGTGTCAGGCTAATGCTGCATTGACAAAGAAGGAGTTCCATTTACCCTGCCAAAGTAATCACAGGCTGCATTTCCTATGTACTGTTTGTTTTCCATTTCTCTTATGGCATAATTTTTCATCATTGTCCATGTAGTTCAGGAATGCTTTTAAGTTTAAACGCATTGCCTTTCATTATCTTTCATTTCCATTTTGAAATTAAATGAAATTCTGGTATTTTTCCTCATTCTGAAATTAAATTAGAATTCTTTCTTTCACAACAAATATTAATTTAGCTATCTTGAATTACTGATCCATGATGGTGTCTATTAGTTATTTTCTTCATCTATATCATACGTTACTTAGGATATAACAATGAGTTGCTTTTTCTTTATGATCAGCTTGATAGAAAATCGACCAGCTACTCTGTTATCTCAAAGTAGACGAACAGTGATACATGAAGTATTTCTTTTGCAACTGTTGCAGTTCTTTCTCATCAATAGGATATTTTTAGTTTGCTTTTTTAGGGTATCAGACTCTCATCTTCAAATTGTTGTTCATACATTATAATTTAACACCACTGAGGAACTTAGATAGGGCTTTGTAAAGGACGGGATAAAAATGCTCCAAATAAATAAATATCACTAATTGGAATTTTCACTTATTTGGAGCTGAGATAAAGAAATAGCCTAAAAGGGGGAAGCATATTTTAGATGGCCTCCTTTATGAATAACTTTCTTCCTTCTGAAATGTGGGAATCAATCTTAACCCCAAATAAGCAGGCTAGAGCAGTTAGGGTGGGCTGTAGAACCAACCCCATTGGCAGAGAGGATTTTGAATAGGGAGTGCCACTTAGTTGTTTCCACTCATGGTAGGCAGCAAAAGCTTTCTGCGAACATACAGGAGACTGAATACACTGAATCTAAAGCCCTTAAGAATCCCCAAGATTACACCTCTTAAATAAGCCATTTTGTAGCTGGAATAACTAATCCCCCTCCCCATTTAAAAACATCTGGTGATTTAAAAGAAGCAACACGATGGAATGAAGATTGGGGAAGCTGAGGGGAGCAATCTCGTACACCTTTCCTCAGTCCCTAGTTAGAATTGCGCTGTCATGTACTATCTGTCTAGAGGTCCTGATGGATCTCTTCTTGTTTCCAGAATAAACTTGCTACTTAACACAGCTTTTGAGTTAGAAAGATCAGGAAATGTATCATTGGAACCAGGAGTAAGATTACCAGAAACCTTCTGCCATTTCTTAGTCACAACCCTTCCTCCTCTTCTTTATATTTCCTTCTAAACTTGCTCGGTTTCAGCAAGGTGGTGAGGCTAAGAGAAGCAAAGGATTATTGCTGCTGCTGTTGTTAGTATTAATAATGTAATTTAAACGCTTCACCTGCTTTTGTGTACAAGGTCACATCAACTACTTACTGCAAAACAGATTAAATGTTTCTAATTGAAACATAAAATATATTGAATTTCCATCCCATTAATTCTAATCATCAAACTTCAATCCAAACGTCTTATTCCTTCTAATACTGGCTCAGAATGAGACTGTAATATGGTTTTAAATTTTCTAATAGAGCATCAACTTCCCCTGCAGAAGATCCAAGCCAGCAAACAGAAAGCACTCTAGCTGTGTTCATACAACATATTAAACCATTTGGGAATTTAAACCATGCACTGTGGTTAAAATGGCTCTGCACCTGAAAGATGCACCTTCAGGAGATATGTGAATGACACAATAAGACTGAATGGGTAGCACAATGCACCATAGTGGCTTTATTAAACCCTACTATAACCCATGGCTAGTCGGAGTGGTTTATAAACCACCCTGTGGGAAGACTGCTAGATTCAGACAGCACAGTAAACCACTATGCTTATAGACCACCATGGCATAGCATGTGTGGATGTGGCAATGGCCACTATTGTCCAGCAGATCATTAGTTCTTTTCTGGGACTTGACCCATGATGGGTTCTGTCATCACAGTTTGGAAAACAACAAACATTTATGGTAGGAACAAGTCACAGAACAGATTGCTGTGTCTTATTATTATCCATAGCCATGATAAGTCACAATGGACAATCACCATGACTGGGTTTGGACAGCACAACAATCAACTGTTGCTTGTCATGTTGCACAAACCCAGTTATTGTGTTGTTTGAATGCAGAAAGCAAAGTAACCATAGTAAAGTTTAAAAAAAGAGTCTCTTGGCAAAAGCAGCAGAAAGACTGAGGGCTTTCCTTATACGAGGTTGCTAAAGTTACCTTAATATTTCTCTCCCACAGCTTTTGCCACTTTTCAAATTCAATATTATAGCCAAAGTTTTGTGCCCAAGTTATCATAGTGTCCTTGACCTGTTCTCCTTCCATTTTTCTGTTAAGCAAAAACTCATAGATTCTCTTGATCATTTTCTCATCTGTTTTTAACATCACTTGATCAAAATCTGTTAAATCTTTATAGAACCCCCATATTGTGCAGTCTTTGGCATATCTTGATTGCATCTGCACCTTATACCACCACGGTATATTAAGTCCCTGTTCTTGTATTTCTTGCTCCAGTTTTAAGCCTCCATCCTTATCCAAAATATCATCATATCTTATAATCCCTTCAAAATTTAATACATTTGGATAGACAAAGGCTTCCATAGGTGAAAGCCATCTTGGTAACTTATTATACAATTTTAGCTTTAACTTTTCCCATACTGACATTAAAAGGTAAAGGTAAAGGTTTCCCCTTGACGTTACGTCCAGTCATGCCTGACTCTAGGGGGCAGTGCTCATCTCCGTTTCCTAGCCGAGGGAGCCAGCGTTTGTCCGCAGACACTCTCCGTGGTCATGTGGCCGGCATGACTAAACACCGAAGTGCACAGAACGCTGTTACCTGCCCACAGTTTTAGCTTTAACTTTTCCCATATCGACATTAGTGATCTTCTAATAAAATGACTTAGAAAAGTCCCCTGTGACTTGACCTTCTCATACCACATATAAGCATGCCAACCCATTTGTAAATCATGACCCTCAAGGTACAAAATTCTCTTATTTCACAAGATTATCCATTCTTTTAGCCAAGTACAAATAGACACTTGGTAATACAACATCCAGTCCGGTAAGCCAAAACTCCCATTCTTCTTGGTTTCTTGAAGCATTTTTAGTTTAATCCTTGCTTTCTTTTTTTTCCAAATAAATCTCGAAACTTGATGGTTTAAATCCTCAAAAAACTTTTTATCAATTTTTACAGGGATCATTTGGAATAAAAACACAAATTTTGGTAAGATGTTCATTTTAACCAGTGCTATTCTTCCCATCAAAGACAATTGTAAATTGGCCCATCTCTCCAGATCACTTTTAGTATCTTTCAATAATTTATCATAATTATCTTCTTTCAAAGTTGTACACTTAGCTGTAAGATAAATTCCCAGGTATTTTACCCTTTTAACAATCTGTAAGTCCACTACTTCTTGGAGTTCTTTTTTCTGCTTTTGTGTAAGATTTTTAATTAAAAGTTTCGTCTTTTCTTTATTTATTTTCATCCCCGTGACCTCACCATATTCCTCAATCTTTTGTAAAAGTTTAGGTATAGTTACAAATGGTTCCTCTATTATAAAGACCAAATCATCTGCAAATGCTTGCAGTTTATATTTTTCATCCCTAATTTTAGTGCCTTTAATGTCTTCATCATTTCGAATGTTTCTATTCAAGACCTCTAAAGTCAAAATGAACAGTAAGGGTGACAATGGGCATCCCTGCCTTGTACCCTTTTGTATCTCTATAGCCTTTGTACATTCTCCATTAATTAAGGTCCTGGCCGACTGTCATTGATAGATGTTTGAAATTGCATTCATAAACTTTTCCCCAAACTCCATTTGCTCCATCTGATACATCATAAATTGCCAATTGACATTATCAAAAGCTTTCTGAGCATCCAAAAACAATAAAGCCATTGGTTTTTCTGTATGTATCTCATAATATTCTAAAATATCCAAGATAGTCCTCAGATTACTCTTCATTTGTCTTTCAGGCAGGAAACTATTTTGGTCTGGATGTATAAAGTCTCTTAAAAACTTCTTCAACCTTTCTGCCAATATTGAGGCAAAAATTTTATAATCCACCTTTAGTAGTGATATAGGTCTAAAGTTCTGTATCTCAGTTAAATCCATGTCCTCTTTAGGTATTAGTGTTATATTTGCCTCCGTCCAGGTGTCTGGTATTTTGGCATTTAACAGTGCTTCATTACATATATCTTTAAGAAAAGTAGCAAAAACTCCTTCAAACGATTTGTAAAATTCCGCTGGTAGACCATCCGGACCAGGAGTTTTATCATTCTTCTGTCGTGTAATTGCCTCTGTTACTTCCATAGTTGTTACTTCTTGGTTCAGCATTTTTTGAAATTTTTCTGGCAACTTTGGCAAATCTTCCTTTTGTATATATTCTTTCACCTTCCCAATCGGAAACTCCTCCTTCCGGTATAATCTTGCAAAGAAGTCTTCAGCTATTTTCTTAATTTGTGTATTTTGTACCTGCAATCGTCCTTCTCCATCTCTCAATTTTGAAATCACTCTCTTCTCTCTTTCCTTCTTGACTTTATATGCTAACCATCTCCCTGGCTTATTAGCATTTTCAAAAAAGTTCTGCTTAGTCAATTTCATTTGCTTAGTGAACTCGCTCATATCCAAGAGATTTAATTTGTGCTTCAAAGTGTTCATTTGAACCCTAAGATTACTCTTTGTTGGATCTGCTTGCAATTCTTGTTCCTGTTTCCTCAATTCTTCTATTAATGTTGCTCGCTCTTGCCTTTTTATTTATTCTTGCTGAATAGGTTATTATCAATCCCCTGACATAGGCTTTAGCTGTGTCCCAGACTTTTTGTAAAGAAGTTTCTTCGGCTTTGTTTATTTGAAAAAATATTTGCATCTCTTTGCTTATCTTTTCTAGAAACTTTTATCTTTCAGTAATGCTTTATCTAGACTCCATCTGGGCATCCTTGTGACTCCTTTCAGTGATATAAATACAGGATTGTGATCAGCCCAGACATTTGCCTCCATTTCAGCTTCTATCAGATCTGGGATTAGGTCTGATGTTACCCAAACCATATCAATTCTGGACCATGACCTATGCCTGCTTGAATAGAAAGAGTAATTGGCCGAAGATGGGTTTTTATGTCTCCAGGTATCTACCAAGCTGAATTCCTCAATCAAATTAGAACATGATTTTGGAAGACTCTTTCTACCCTTTTTTCCCTTATTTTCAGCCTTGTAGTCGATTTCCTTGTTCACAATTACATTGAAATTACCCATTAGACACATAGTCTGATAATCCACTTGCAAGAGTAATCTATGTAGCTTTTGATAGAAAGTTTCCTGATGATCATTTGGTGCATATATTGCCACTAAGAGCACCTTTTTAAGTTTAATTGTGATTTCCACCATCAAGATCCTACCATCCTCATCAGCAAGAATATACTTAGGGTCCAATTTTTCTTTAACATACAGTGCTAAACCTCTTTTCTTCTGTGATGCAGAAGACACAAACAATTTCCCCAGTTTTGAACATTCCAGAAATTTATCATGTGGTTTCTTAATATGTGTTTCTTGTAAACAGAGTATCTCTAGGTTTCGTTTTTGAAGCTGAGCAAAAATCCTTCTTCTCTTAGACGGTCCATTTAATTCATTAACATTTAAGGAGAGAAGTTCAATTTTTCCTTCCATTTTGCTAGCCATATTTAGCAAGGTTATTTATTTATTTTTTGCCTTTACAGTTCTACCTTTTCTCTTCTCCTTTGGGTCCAAAGTCTGTACTTCTTGTTGTAGATCATCCCTCAACAGTTCTCCTTGTTCAGATTGGTACACTATTAATTCCATCATTTCAGCATCTTTTTCTCCTTCCTCAGATACGACAGGATCCTCCTCTTCCAACTCAGCTCTAAATTTTTCATAGAACTCTTGCGCTTTAAGGATTGAATCCAATTTATATCTTACAGAGTTCCAAGTAAGAAATATTCCTTCTGGTATTAGCCATTTAAAGATGATCTTTTTCTTAATCAATCTTGTAGTAAGGAATCGATATTTCTTTCTTCCCTCTCTGATCCTCCATGGAATTTGTTTCAGGACCGTCAACTCCTGGTGGTCGTCTCTCTTTAATGGTTTCTCCCGTACTGCCTTCAAGACACTATCTCTTACGGATCTCAAAGCAAACTTGACATGAACTTCTCCTGGTAGTTTATTTTTTCTAGTATAAGAGGAATTGACCCTATAGACAAGATTTTGCCATCGCCATGGTTACATCATCTATCTCCAAAAGCTCCGCCAAGATAGTAGTTATGATCTCTCGTAAATTTTCATCTTTTCTTTCCGTTATGTTCTGGAATCTTAGATAATACGATGCCTTTTCCATCTCTAGCATGGCCATTGAATCCCATGTTGATTTGTCTACTGTCTCCAATTTTTCAGATACTTGTTGTATTTTTTTTATATTCTGTTCCTCTTTAAGTCGCACTTCCGATAGTTGCGTTGTCATTTCTTCAAACAGTTTTTCCAATTTGTCAATTCGCTCCTGCTGTTTATTTGATAGAGTTTCCAGTCGTATTGTCAATGCCTCTTGAGGTGCTTGTACAGTTGTCAGAGTCGCCTGTATCGCCATTAAAGTTTTTGCAACATCTTCTGTCTTGGAATGATGTATTGGACTTTGTCCCACAGAGGAGGGCGCTGAGGATGGCTGAGTTTTCCTCATGATGAAGATTGTTCACTGAAGAGATTTCAGTATATCAACCGCAAAAAGTCGGAGAGAAAAATATAAGTTGAATAAGATATTTAAAAAGATAAAGAGAAGAGAGGAAGAAGAAAACAAAAACAAAAAAGAGGAACAGAAACAAAAGGGAAGAAAATAAGAGAGAGAGAGAGAGAAGAGAAAAAAAAGGAAAAAAAAAAGAAAAAAATTAACTTGCAATAATTTCAGTCACCACCGGGTGGCAGCAAAAAAGTTAAATAATAAAAGTAGACCTTCTTTTGGCAGCAAGCCAAAAAAGATGGAAGCTAGCCAAGGAGAACAAAGAAGAAGTGTAACAAGGGGGGGAAAAAATAAAAAATGGCCACCAGAAGATGTGTGGATGTGGCAATGGCCACTATTGTCCAGCAGATCATTTGTTCTTTTCTGAGACTTGACCCATGATGGGTTCTGTCATCACAGTTTGGACAACACAACAAACATTTATGGTAGGAACAAGTCACAGAACAGATTGCTGTGTCTTATTATTATCCATAGCCATGATAAGTCACAATGGACAATCACCACGACTGGGTTTGAACAGCACAACAATCAACTGTTGCTTGTCGTGTTGCACAAACCCAGTTATTGTGTTGTTTGAATGCAGAAAGCAAAGTAACCATGGTAAAGTTTAAAAAAAGAGTCTCTTGGCAAAAGCAGCAGAAAGACTGAGGGCTCATGAGCAGCCTCCTCTCCGAGGCACTGCAGTGTGCCAAAGCAGCCCTGGGGAACAGCAAGAAAAGCCTCCCTGCTAGCAACGGGGTGGGGCGGGGGGGTGGCTCAAAGCTTGGCAAACTCCCTGTGTTGGGGGGTAGCCATGTCCCTTTAAATCAGAAGCCTCACTCCTCCCCCCGCTGGAATTTTCCTTCAGTTTGGCCACTTTTGGGGGTGCTGTGCACTCAGGACAACTGCACAAATGAGTGGACTAATTGGGCTTTGTAGCACCCGGAGATGCTTGGAAATGGAGGAGGGGGAATTGGGATGAGACCTGTTTCCTGTTTTTTTTGGCGGGGTGGCTTCTGCCTCTGTTGTCCACACCTAGGAATGTGAGTACAGCCCACAGCTACATGAGCACCCCCCAAAAACCCTGAGGATTCTGCTACAAAGACTGCCTCCCACATCCCACATTTTTTTAAGAAATCAAAAATAATTACATTGTTCATTATTTGTGTTTGTGTCCTCTCTTTTTTATCTCTAACAAGCTAAACATATACTTAAAGAAGATAGGTACAAAAGCTATGTGTGTACACAAACTTGGGGGGCAAGCAGAGGAAATTGGTTGTGGTTCATAAAAATTGTAAGTGGGAAAATGTGATTAATCTCTAGCTATTCTACACTCTCATGTTCTAGGCATTAATTCACAGCATTTCAAAGATAGGAATTATCTTTTCCATTGACTTGTAAAGTCACTGTGACAGACCAGTCTACTCTGACGAATACAAAACCTAACAATTAGGCTCTGTGGCATGTCTGTCTACTGCAGCCAAGTCCCCTAACCAGAAGAGGACTTTGACTTCCTAGATCAGTAATTAAAATTTTAATCATCCTGGGCAAATCCCCTCTTGTCTCTTTAGTGTCTTAGGTGGTCTGTCTGTCAAATATTGGTCTCAGGCCATTCAGAGCTTGCTCTTTGCTGCAGATTTTTCTGCAGATTTTCCCTGTTTCTTTTCTTTGCATTTTCTATATCTCATTTCATTCCCCTTTATACATGTGCTCATTCTCTTGGAGAGTTCTTTTCTGCTTTCCTTCTCTTTCGCTCTTGCACTCTTGGGTTAATACATTCAGTCTCTCCTGTGCCAGCCCTCTTTCCTTTCTTCCATAAATTTTCGGCTTCATGCAAGTTCCAGTTTATCAAGCTTGCAGCCTTCCCTAGGTTTGTGTTCTTTCTTTTTGTTGTTACAATTCTCCTCTTGGCATGAGCCTGCTTATTATTAAGCTTATTCCAATGCATAGGTAAGAATATGTATATCCAAAGTTTGGCCGGATATCTTATTTTAGGACTTAGCATGACCATGTTGGGATGATGGAATATGCAAGTTCCCAATTCAAACAATCATATTTGGAGTCAATTTTCTTATGGAGCCTGGGATCCCCACTTATGGGGGTGGGTAATACGATGGGGGGCACAGAGGGAGCAAAAGGAAACAAGTTATTCATGATGTAAAAGTCATTAATTGCGATGGGAACCAAGAGCAACTAACTGGTTTGGATCCAGGCTGGCATGTATGCCAGTATAAAATTACCAAACTCAGCTGTCCTGTGAGTTCTATCTAAAGTTGGTTTATAATGTTTCACTGAAACATTGTAGCAAAAGGTAGGAGTCAAATCACCTGAAGATACATATCCTTAGATGCTTCTGCAGGAGTGGGCTGTTTTGCAAAGATGTGCTCCAACCCAAAGGATGTTGTCAGCTGTGCTGTTGTCAGATGTTGTCTTTGATTTACGCTGGACTTAAAGTCAGAGAAATGTAATCAATGCTTTTTTCCTAAATTGCTGGAAGTCTTTATTCCAAAGAACTCAGTAGCTTGGGAAGTATTTCTGGCAGTTGGCTAAACCATCATGGAACTGCTTTTTCATGTACACAAGTGTTGGCAACTCAGGAGGCACAACCTTGAAATAACGGCCTTGAAATCCTAACTGTATAACAAGGCACAAAATCAAAGTTCTGCTGAAAAATTTAAATAGATGGTAATTGCAGTTTGAAGAATAGCATAGATTTTGGTAATGAGCAGGAGGCTTGATCATGAGATGGAGAAAGAAATCAGAAAGACTGCCAAAGGAAAAATAATATTGTAATGAAATCCATCTGTTTCAGTTATGGCTTGGGACTACACTACCTTAGACTGCCTTTTCCCATAGGTGTTTGCTTGAGCCTTAAGATATTCAGGACACACTCTTCTTTCAAGATTGCCACCATCAGAAGCATATTTCCTAGCAATCAAAGAGAGGGGCCTTTTAGTGGTCACTCCCAAGGGAGGCAAAGTTTGCACCTTTTATACTGTCCTTCCAGTGGCCAGCAAAGACCACTCTAGAGTTTTTCAAGTGTGTGCATGAGAGATACAATCAATTGATGTTCCTGTCCATATATATATATATATATATAGAGAGAGAGAGAGAGAGACAGAGAGAGAGACAGAGAGAGAGACAGAGAGAGACAGAGAATATGCACTTAACCAAGAGTTGAAAATTAATTCCTTTTATTGTCTAAATTCTACCTTGCCAGCTATTAATATTGTTGCCCAGGAAACTGCTGTGCACCCTGCTGTGAAGTTTGCCAGAGAGCATTCTGCAATTGTTTTTATTTCCTGATATCACAACTGTGAGTGTAGCTCATTTCTTCATCATCACCTCCTCCTCCTCCTTGGCTAAAATGTGGCTAAACTGGAAAGGGGGGAGTATTTCCCTCTTTGTTTCAGTTGAAACTTTCCAAGGGCATACAGCTATCTTGAAGATTTCAAAATATGAAAAAGGAATGTTTGTCATCTTTGACCAAACTCTTCTATTTTTAGGTGGTGACCAGAGAGATTGATGTTTCATCAGATCCCTGTTCCTTTTCTTTATCTTTGCAGGGAGTGAGTTCCAAACTAGATGTGCCTCTAGATGCATTAGCATGTCACAGATTGGTTGTTCATAGAACAGCCTACAGTATGCCTGCCAAGTGATTGGGCTCACCACAGCTATTCTCCCGCTCCTGCTTGCCCTCCTCCAGCCCACTCTGACACTTATCCCAGTATCCTTCAGAGCAGAAGCCATCTTGTCTCCTGCCACCCAATCTGATAGCCACTTTGGTTCACCACTGTTCTTTGCTTTTTTTCGTTTTTACAGAGCCTCAAAAAAAGCACAACTGGAGCCTCTGAAAATGATGCAGAGGTGTTAAGACTGTACCAACATGTACAGTCTTGCCTAGTCAACAGACTGCTTATAGCCTAATCTGCAGAGCTGCTATAGACCAACTGTCAGCTTGTCCATTGAAAAGCAGCAGTAAAGGATGAGAGGAGCAGCAAAAGAAGGTGCCCTAAAATGTGGGGTTATCTTACTGTTGTGATTATTGCAGTTCCCTAATAGTTCTTTTAAAAACCCACAGAACTATGCACAAACCTAATAGCTGGGAAGTAAATGGACAAAGAGATTATAGAAATTTAAAGGCTAGGAAATAAATGGAAGGGAAATGTGTGCACCTGCAGTAAACGCTCCAAAAAGGAGTTACAAAATGAAGAAAATTAAAAGGGGGAAGCTGAAAAGCCAAACTAATGTTGAGAAGGTGGAAGACATTGAGAGGTGTCAGTTCAGCACTTGAAACCAGGAGGACTCAGCTGGCAAAAGGGAAAGGGGTGGCCCTGCTTGTAGGGCACCTGCTCCTTTGGCTCCCCACAATCTGTGCTACTGACTTGCACTATCAGGTCCCTCCTTGCTCTTATTTCTCCCCCAGTACTTGGCCATAGTACTTCATATTTGAGGGCTGCAAGGGAGCCCTTACAAAAAAACCCAACAAAATAGTAATAAAATCTACCTCTCTGATTGCACATTTTTGAGACACACCCCCTTTATGTATTTATTTCTACCCCATCTTTACCTGAAACAGATCTCTTTTTCTTAAACTGGGAAACAAGTGATGGCCTTTTCAAAGTGGCATTTTAGCCTCAGTAGAAAGGCAGTCACTGGTGAGATTGTGAAAAGTGAACAGCACAACCTTCTTTGCTGAGCAGTTCTATAGGCAATCATGGCAATTTGTGTGCCTGAAATTCAGTCCCAAGTGCCTCTCTCCCTGGCTGTGTTCCTGCCACTTCCTCATTGGTCCACACATAGAAGCCGGATAGCTGGATTGGCTCCTGCAGTTGTCATTCTTTCCAGAGGACTCTGTATTAATTGTGTACCAGTACTATGGGAACCATGAACCTGGATTTACACATCATGACAAGCCATGATGATATGGAAAAACCATAGAACAAATAATTGTTTCTTATAGCAGTTTCTAAAGACCAAATTTACTGTGATGAAATACCATAACTGTGTTCAAACAACACAACAGACCAACAATGGGGGAAAAAACCCACCACGGCTTGTAGTGTTGTCTGAATCTAGTTGGCTGACTCTGGGATGTGACTGTACCATGAGTTGTAGTTAAAACACATATTATGTTGTTGTCTGAACAGTCATTAACAAACCAGAGTTGGTTAACCATGAATAATCAACAGTTCACAAGCCAACAACAAACCATAGGTTCTCTTCATGAGTTGTTCATGGTTTGTTTATATGGCTGGGTTTAGGCAATACAGTAATGCATGTTTCAGTGACAACCCACACTCAATTCATGTTTGACCCTTGGATGTGGCTAACCATGCGGTCTGAACTATTATGGTAAGCAGATGTTTGCCTTGTTTACATATAAAGTGGGAATGACAGGGAGGGATCTTCCAATTTAAATTTAAGTTTACTTTATCCTTGTGTGTGTGTGCGAGTGGGTTTTTGTCTGGGAGAACTGGGCGAGTGAGAGGAACTGCAGGACTAACAAGGCAGGGGATCAAGGTAAGGTCTCATAAGGGATACCGATGGCAGACCAGGAGATGGCCTTGGCGGGAGTCACGGGTGTTGCTGTCTGCTGCGAGAGCTGCGACATATTCACCCTTCTCCCCCGGGAGAGGCAGAGATACACTTGCCCTCGGCGCAAGATGGTGACCCTGCTAGAAGAGGAGGTGAGGTGCCTGAGGGCCGAGAGAGCTCTCCAGGCCCCCCCCCCCCGGAGCAGCCCCCCTCTGGACAGAGGGTTGTGGGAGAGACCACAGGAGGAGCAGCTGCGGAGACATGGAGGTATGTCACCCACAGGAGGAGGAGGCCAACACGGCCTCCTCCTTCTCCTGGCACCAATCTGGAGCTGGGAAACAGGTTCTCTCTGCTTGGGGAGGCTGGGGCTGATGAGGCCTCGGGGGACCAGCAGTACCCCCAGTCTGGGACGTCAGGCGGCAAGGGGGCCACTGCAGGAGAGGCGAGAGCCAGGGCATGGCTGCCCACCAGCACCAGGAAGGTACGGTAGTGGGTGATTGTTGTTGGGGACTCCCTGCTGAGGGGCACTGAGGCGGCGGTGTGCCGCCCCAGCCTGGAGACAAGGGAGGTTTGCTGCCTGCCGGGCGCACGCATCCGGCATGTGAAGGACAGAGTGGAGCGTCTTGTTCGCTCTGGGGGACACCAGCTGCTCCTGGTGATCCATGTGGGCACAAACGACGTGGCCAGGCAGGGTGTGGTCGGGATCACCAGGGACTTTTTGGCCTTGGGGAAGAAACTCAGGGAGCTGAAGGCCCAAGTGGCCTTCTCGTCAATCTTACCTGTCCGGGGATTTGGGCCAGGAAGGGACAGGAGGGCCTCCGAGGTGAACGACTGGCTTAGGGTGTGGTGCCAGAAGGAACGCTTCGGGTTCCTCGACCACGGCACTTGCTTTCTTGCCAATGGACTTCTGGCAAGGGACAGGTTACACCTCACGAGAATGGGGAAAAGACCTTTGGAGATGCTCTGGTGAGCTTCGTCCTGAAGACTTTAAACTGAGCCAGTGGGGGGTGAGTTCAGGCCCCCCAGTAACGTGTCTGCACTGGACAAGTGTGGGGGGAGGATCGGGGCTCTGGGAGCAGGGCTTTAGAGATACTGCAGGGACTGACAGGACTCCTACAGAGATGGGCCAGGTACCAGGGAGGATGGGAGGAAGGAGGATGCTGGGCACTGCAAAGAAAGGAAGCGGTGGGAAGGAGTTGAGATGCATGTACACCAATGCTAGAAGCATGGGTAATAAGCAGGAAGAGCTTGAAGCTCTCCTAGGAATAGGAGGATACGATCTGGTGGGAATCACAGAAACTTGTTGGGATGAAAGGCAAGTCTGGAATGTGAACATAGAAGGGTATCACCTTTTTAGAAAGGACAGGAAGGGAAAGAGAGGTAGGGGCGTGGCTTTATATGTCAGGGAAGGGATAGGATGCAGTGAGATAGAATGCAGCACAGATGGGGATTCGGTAGAGGCAGTCTGGGTGAAACTAAATAAGGAGGAAGGAGATCCAGTGACTGATATGAGGGAACGGGCACAGATGCTAAATGACTATTTTGCCTCTGTGTTCTCCCCAAAGCAGGATGGGGGATCTCCGCATAGGAGATTAGATGAAGCTGGGGACTTAGGGGCACAGATTAGAGTCACCCCCCCTTGAAGTCGAGGGTCTCCTCAGGGCATTGGACATTACAAAGGCACCAGGCCCTGACGGGTTACACCCGAGAGTACTTAGAGTTGGCAGGGGTTCTCTCACGCCTGCTGGCCTCCATTTTTGAGGCCTCGTGGAGAACGGGTGAAGTTCCAGAGGACTGAAGGGTGGCATCAGTGGTCCCAATTTTAAAAAGGGTAGTAGGAAGGACATGGGGAATTATAGACTGGTTAGCCTTACGTGCATTGTAGGAAAAACAATGGAAAGGCTCATAATAGAGAGAGATCTAGTGATGCTAGATAGGGAAGGGAGGCTGACAGCCACACAACACGACTTCCGCAAAAACAGGTCCTGCCAGACAAACCTTATGGCATTCTATGACAAGGTTTCAAGATGGCTAGATGGAGGGGATGCAGTGGATGTGGTATACCTGGATTTCAGCAAGGCCTTTGACATAGTGCCCCATAATATCCTGGTGGAGAAACTGAGGAGTTTTGGGATACACCAAAGCACTGTCCGGTGGATTAGGGCATGGTTGACTGACCGAAAGCAGAAGATAACCATTAGCGGGGAATCGTCGGGATGGCAGCCAGTGACAAGCGGGGTCCCCCAGGGCTCTGTCCTGGGGCCGATCCTGTTTAATCTTTTCATTAACGACATGGAAGAAGGGGTGAACAGTCTGCTGATCAAATTCGCAGACAACACTAAAACTAGAGCAGTGGCCACAACTGAGGAGCAGGTACTCCAGGTCCAAAAGGATCTGGACAGACTATGGAAGTGGGCAGGAGACAACAGGATGGCGTTCAATGTGGATAAGTGCAAAGTCTTGCACTTGGGGCATAGGAACAGGTGTTATAAGTACAGGTTAGGGCACAAGTGGCTGGAGAGCAGCACTTGTGAAAGGGACCTCGGGGTGTTGGTTGACTGCAGGCTAAACATGAGTCAGCAGTGTGATGCGGTGGTCAAGAGGGCGAATGCCACCCTTGGATGCATAGCCAGAAGTGTGGCTTCTAGATCAAGAGAGGTATTACTACCACTCTACATGACTCTGGTGCGCCCGCAACTGGAGTATTGTGTTCAGTTTTGGGCCCCTCATTACAGAAAGGATATAGCCAGGTTGGAGTCAGTGCAGCGTAGGGCCACAAGGATGGTGGCTGGTTTGCAGGGGATGCCGTATGAGGCAAGACTGAGGGACCTGGGTTTCTTTAGCCTGGAGAAGAGGAGACTCAGAGGGGATATGTTGGTGACATACAGGTATGTGAGGGGATGTCACACAGAGATGGGTAGAGACCTGTTCTCCCCTGCAGAGGAAGGCAGGACACGCTCCAATGCAGCAAAGCTCAGGGAGCCAAGGTTCCATTTGGATGCCAGGAAGCACTTCCTGACAGTCAGGACCCCGAGGGTGTGAAATGGGCTTCCATGGGAGGTCGTTGAGGCCCCATTGGTGAGGGTGTTCAAAGATAGGCTGGACATGCCCATGATGGGCATGTCGTGAGCGGAGCTGGCTGGAGCCGGGGGTCAGACTAGAAGGCCCCTTCTTACTCGCTCTGTTTCTGTGTTTCTATGTTTCTATCTACTATTTGCACAAAAGAAGTAGGAAAGGGAACAACAGTAGTCTAATGCCTTATCTCAATGTGATTTTCTTAAGTGATTTTTTCTCATATTGGCTCCAATGCCAGAAATGAGTTGAGCAGGAAGAAAATGTATCTTTTCCATGTGCTTCTTTATGTAAATAGTCAGCTCCTGCATATCCTTGTTTCATATGTGAATAGGAAAACCATGTGCTTAACCAACACACAATTGCTCCATACATCTAGTTTGGTACCAATAATAGTTTTCTTCTCTTCCAATTCTTTCATGGATCTTGTGAGATGTTACGAAAAGGACATAGCTGCTATATAGCTTATAGCTTCCATATAACCTGCAGTGCCTGATCCTGCCTAAACTTGGAATCTTAGCAGGGTCACGCCTGGTTGAAATCTGGATGGGTGTGTCAGAAAATCCCGGAATTTCAATTCGTGAGGAGGAGATAAAACTCGGGTTTGTGGGAAAGATCAATCGTCCAGACCATCTGTGGCTTTATTGTTTGGCCCAGGTTCCCGTGGTAGATTCACGATAATGCATTACCGGGCAGGCAGAGGTGAACTCACTGCAAAGCCTCAATACAACTACAGGGTATTTTATACCCTCCCAGTCATGTACACAGGCACAGAGCAATCAATGACAGAATGCAGGGATTACAATAAAATTCTGAGGTCATCATATACAGAACAGATAAAGGAATGTCAGTCAATCATACAGTGACAATGAGATTACAACACCTCCAATTGCAGTGTATTGACACTTCAGCCGAGTAACTTGAACCCATCTCCAGGTCTGCTTAGACATGTAAATTCAAGCTGCTGAGAAACTATTCATGAACTCATAAGCTCATCTAGACTCAGACCCTAAGTAATGCATCCGCACCATTCTGAATGGCCAGGGCACATGGAGCCCCCTGGGCTAGCAAAAGATGCTTCCTGGTAAACTGTGAATTCCAACAATGATTATTTAATCATTGTGAAGGTATATAATGTATATTTGGACTAAATGGCCTGCTAAAGGTGAGGGAGCTAAAGGTGAGGGAAAGGAGCAGGGGAGGAATGCCATTTTAAACAGTGACTTAGCTTGGTTTGAGAAGGAGTACAGGATTGATTCCACAATGCAAAAGCACACAGAAGCAATGCTTTTCAGACAGGATTTATCCAAATTTTCCCAACAGGTGACATAAATGTTGTGAACTCCCCAGAGAGCTTTGGCTATGGGCAGTATAGAAATGTATCATCATCATCATGGATGGTGAGAAATGCTGAGTGGTGCAATGCTTACCCATTGGTTTCTTTTGGAATGAGGTCACTGGAGGTTTACTAGCATTTTGTGAGATTTATGTTTATTTATAGATATATAGGTTGGATGTAGAGCATTAAATGTTCAAGCATCAGATCTTTAGGAAGATGCTAGCACCAAAAATTCACAGAGAGCTCTCTAGGGTTGTTTGCACAATACAACAATTCAGCATAATTTATTTAAGCCATGGCCCCAACTGGAAATATTAAATCCCCAACCATGGGTTGTTGGGTCATGCAAATACAGCCAGTAGGCCATGTTTAACCCTCCTATAACCTCCACTGGCTATGTTCATAGAACTCAATAACCCTTGATAACGCCTTGTATACTCCAGACTCATTGTGCAAACCCAGTGACCAGATTTGCATGATCACAGATAGAAAATGAGTTCACGGCTTATTCTAGGGTTTCGGGGCAGCTGGGGGAGCTGCCAGACTGCCATCCTCACTGGGTTTGATGAGACTTACCAGACAAGGCTGTTTATGCTAATTAGGTAGCTGGCAGGTATAGAGAGGGCAATAAGCCACCATGGCTTATTTTATTTACTTATATTCCTTTTGTGGTCCTGTGAACCTTGAGTTTTGCCCAGTCTCTGAGGCCGAATTCAAACTGCCCATCTATTGTTCTTTACCTGAACTCCTTGTTTACATTAGCTGGGCAGTGAATAAGGAGGCATACACCTCCTTTCCAGCACTCCTTTGTCCTTTCCTTTCACAATACAGAGTGTTTGCTTTCAGTCTTACATAACAAAGGCAACAATTAGCAGGATCATTCAGGTAATCTCCAGCAGTCCTCTAGGTGTCACCAGTTTAGCAGAGCCCATTTTTGCAACTACAGAATCAAAGGTTTGTACGGGAGCCCAATCCCAACCTTTAGATATGATTCTTAGGCCCTCCTATTACCTCTCCTGCCAACCTTGTAGTTCGAAAGCATGCGGATGCAAGTAGATAAAAATGTACCACTTTAATGGGAAGGTAATAGCCTTCCATGCACCTTGGTGTTTAGTCATGCTGGCCACATGACCATGGAAACTGTCCGTGGACAAGGCTGGCTCCCTCAGCTAGGAAACGGAGATGAGCACCACCCCCCAGAGTCAGACATGACTGGACTTTAATGTCATGGGGAAACCTTTACCTATTACCTCTGTTCAGTTTTGATTTCCTTTTGTAAAGTAATCACCACTGCTACCAAGCTCTGACTTCAATGTAGCCTTTCCCTGCCTTCTATTTTCCATCATGCTGTGATCAACAGTCATATTTAGCAAATTGGCAAAGAAAGATTTCAAATCAATATCCTGTAAGCCTGTGACCTGAGTAGAGCAAGAGTCTCTAAGCAAGTGAAAATACAAATGAAAATGTTTCTTCCTTGTTCCCATAAAGCAGTACAAATGCAGGAATCCAGAAGCCACAACATATAAACCCTGCATAAAGCTTGATCAGTACCTGAGAACTTTATTTTTGCTTAATTCAACTTTTGCTGATATCATTTCAGGAGTAGAAAGGAAACAGTCGAAGTAAATCAATGTTAAAACATTGAGTGCTTACCTAGCATCACATTGAATTTGGCTGGATTTCCTTTTCTTTTTAAATATCACTAGAATCCCTTGAACTTTAACTGAACCATAAGGCAACTCTGAAGTATTTAATAGCTACCCTCCAAGAATTTGACTTAACCACTGGATCTGCTATTTATAGAGCCCATTAGTACCAAATGTCTTGTTTTTGTGGTAATCATTAACAGTAGAAAGACTGTTTCTGCTGCATTGGCTGCTCCTCATGTGTCGCCAAAAATATCCATCAAAAGGGTGCTTCAAACTGAACCTTACTTTAAAAAATCCCCAGTGGTGATTTGTTTTGTTTTTGGGATGCCATACATTAAATGTTCCATTACTCAGCAAAGCATCTTCTCCCCACACACCATCAGGTCCTGGGTCACAGGCAGTCTCTGTCAGTTACCAAGAGCTGTGTGTGGCTGCAAGGGCAAGGCCTCAATCTCTGGGAGGAGGTCTGGGTGAGTGAGGTTAATGGCCCAAGGGTCATTCCTAAAACTGCAAGGAGAAAATGGAATGAGGAACTCAGAGGGGACAAGGCTGTGGATGCAGAACCCTGTTGGAGAGAGCAGACAGAGTTCTGTAGTGAAATTATCTGCTTGACTAGAAGAGCAAAGGGTAGCAAACTCAGAGGGAGGGAGGTCCAAGGCAGCTGTAAGAAGGCAAGGAGCAGCAGACTGAGATGATGAAGGCATAAGATTTGGGCAACCCATGTTGAAGGAGCTGGCCAAATAGTGTTTCTCAGGCAAGAAGCTTCCCTGTAATTATGTATACCTGGAAGGGAAGGATGGAAGCTGAAATGTGGGTGAAGATGAAGTGATCCTGCACCCCACATACTGGGTAGCTTTGTCTGTCTCATGCTTACTCCCATGAGAAAGGACATGCAGTGGGCAAAGCACTTAGTGCACCATTTGTCCTTCCAACTGGAAGGATGTGCAGCGAACAACATAAGGAAAAGCCCCCTGTTATTGCCAAACATTGATCAGAAATAATGAAGATTGACTTAGAAGGGCAAACATGGAGTCTTCATGGGATGGATTAGGCCCATGGTTCAGAAGTTCCCCATCTCACCCCTGCCTTAGCACACAGGCCTCCCTTTCAAGGCCAACATGTACTTGTCAGAAGTGTTTGGTGAGCTGATCTGATTAGAGGAACCACAGGTTCAAAGGATCTCCAAGAGCACTGCTGTAACCCTTTCCCACTTGTACCTATCAAATTTTATCCTCAAGCTCTTGTTGTCTGAATGGGGGTGTGGGTGATTTAAATTAGTATAGTGGCCAAACTCCCCCTCCCCCAGAGCTGCTGCTGTGATAACTATCTGACTTGGCACAGTTCACTTTAAGGGGTTGGGGGAGTAAAGTCAAGACATCTTGTGGCTGATCTCCCACATCCTGGTATTTTGGTGATAAATGATCTATTTCAAGAGCCATTTAAGTGCTGCATGCATGAAGGGGCATCATTTGAACACTGGAGAGCAGGTGACCCCAATATTAGGTGTGCTACTTGTTTCCACACTAGGCATCTGTGTGCTAGCCTGCAGTGAAGAAGCTTATGAGGGAGCAGTTGCCCACAGATAGCCTTCCACATGACCAGAATGCTGGCATGAACCAGTGCCCTGATATGCTGAACCCTGTTGCAGAGACTTTTGCTTTCTCACTGCTGACTGCCACATCTTGAAGTGGGCCACCAGCAAGCAATGGGGGGGGGGATTTGCTCCCAGCAATTGAGCAGTGCCCTCCATGCCACATATTGCCACAGGACACACAGAATCACTGAGACAGCTAGAAACAGACGTGCCTCTGATGACGAATCACATGGGTTTGGTAACACTTGTAGAGTCCTGATCTCCATCCAGCATCTTCCCTCTTGGAGCCCATGTGTAATTTGGAGAAATAGTGCAAGGCTCTGGAGTTTGGGGTATCACTTGCTATGATGATTAATCCAGTCATGAGAATTAATTGTTGGTAACTAGGATTGTATGAGAATCCTGTCCTGTCATCTTTGTTACATGTTTTGTTGAGAAATGGTTTGGAGGACAGTAACAGTCCTAAAACTGTTCTGGAGCAGTCTCCGACAGGTGTAATAGGACAACCATAATGGAAGTGGCTTCAGAACTATAATATTAGTCTGCAATCATTGTTCACAGAGGGCTGCTTTTAAAGATCCCTAGATCTCTTACATTAATGTGCTTTTGTTTGTCTTGTTGTCAATTCTACTATTGTCCCAGAAGAAGTATCTGCAAGGATAGTCCAAGTAGTAACAGCTGAAGCTGTGGCAGTCCTAAAAGATGAACAGGAAAAAGAAGCCCAGCACAAAGATCAGCCAGCACCATTGCCTTTAGGTAAAACAAATTATCTCAGCTGTATGTTGTGTTATAAACATCAAGTGTTTGCACTGCAGCTGTGGCCTAGATTTTTTTATTCATCCATCCATCCATTCATTCATTCTTTCATTGTTTCATTCATTCAAGAATTAAGAGCGGAGATGCTGACTTATTCACACTCTATAACAACAGGAACCCTCCCGCATGATCACTTACTGCAGTTGTGCTTATTGTTGGGCACCCCAAGATTGGTCAATTACATATTCTGCTGCATTTGGGGAAATATGGCAACCTTCCATGATCCAGTTTTTGAAAACCCTTGATTAAAAGCTTGGAAATGCATTTCAAAACCTAATGCTTGTTAATTCTTCCTCATGTTAAGCCATATATTCTGCCTATATTTTACTTAAAAGATACAAGATGGATGTGGGGGTCACATTTGATAAGAATACCAAGTTTTCAAATTGCTGAAAATGCTTTATTGGGCAAGAAAAAAGTAACCAACCAATATCAACCAACAATGATATCTAGTAACAGGAAAAATGGATTGTATCCTATTATGACTTTGTTAGCACAAAACACTTAACATGGCCTACTGGATGTGTTTGCATGACCCATAAGTCACCAAATGACCTCTGCCACAAACCAATGCAGCCCCTGGCAAAGCTGCTTCTGAGAGTTCACAGACCTTCCAGGACATGGCAAGCAGGACCAGGAGGAAGGATTGGTGAAAAACAGATTCTCCACTTGCTGTGAACAAAAGTTCTTTCAACTACTACTACTAGAGAGCAGTGCTGCATAGTGGTGAGAATGTTGAACTGGAATATGGGAGATCCAGGTTCTAGTCCTCCCTCAGCCATAAAGCTTATTTGGGTGACTTTTGACCAGTAACTGACTATTTTTGTAACCTACCTCACGGGGTTATTTTGAAGATAAAACAGAGAGGAAACTGACAATGTAAGCTACCCTCAGTTGCTTGTAAGAAGAAAAAAGGCAGGATAAAATAATTATTATTTTCATTCAGATGAGCAAATAACCACGTTTCAATTCTTAGCTGCAGCCAAAAAGAACTAAGTCCACATAATAAAAGTTGCCATTTTGTGGACACCATGACATTAACATTTGTATATTCCTTTTCCCCACTAAAAAGTGCACAATAATTTTAAGCCCTAATGCAAAGGGCCATTAAAACATTAAAATGATTGCACAGTTTAAAATGCTAAATTAAAGAAATGAAACCCTAAATAAACCATGGTGGATTGGTTATTTGCTGAGCAAGATCCCATTGGACTAACCATGGTTTGTTTTCCCCTTGCTCCCCCTCAGTCCTCCAGATGGCTCTGGAAGGTATCCCCAGTGTCCTTCATGGCAGAACCTGACTTGTCTCACCACCACCACCCCACTCTCCAATTGCTCCCTCTTTTCATTCCCCAACAAGTTTTTTCTCCCACTGACCTTAAAAACAAAACAATTCAAGACTTTTTTCATCATTATTATCCCTAGAAACTCTACTGTGTTCACAATTTTTAATTATTATTTTCAAACTTGCACAAATACAATCTGACCATTGCCCAGTATGTGCAACCTTGCCTGTATTAACTGATGTGCAGGCAATGAAATGTGCTTACTAGCTTGGCTTGATTAATTTCCTTTTATGTTTCAGCTGTCAGAGGAGTGATAAACTGAAGTAGGTAGCATACATGGAAACTGATAATACTAAGATGCATGTAAGTTGATTTGCACACAGATGTCAGGGACCAATAGCTAAGTATTCAGCTGAAATGCACCAGTAAAGGACAGAAGGTGGTGAAAGAAGGTGCATCAAAGGGAGAGCAAGCAATATCTGCCTCTTACAAAGGTAATCCTCTCAATGTAAAGTGTTGGATTGACACTTCTCAGTGCCCTCCACTAATGTTGCAATGAGGTTCTGCAGAATCCATCCTTCTTCAGTTCGCCAACTTCCTCTCATGCTCAGCACTGTCTTGAAAAGTGAGTGAAGCCAAGAGGAAGTCGGCAAATGCTTGTGGAGCCCCCATTGCACAACCAGCAACCTTCTTTTGCATCACATGTGGCACAAAGCCTGCAAGTGTAATGGTGGAAAAGTCAAAAGGTGGAAATTTGTACAAATTTAACAGCTGGAAAATAAATGGAGACGGAATTTGTGCACTTGCAGTAGCCACAACAGTAAGTACTCCAAAAAGAAATGATGCAAATAGAAGGCGTTAATATTCACCTTGCTCACCTTTCTGGAGTAGCTGGAAATGAGGAAATGTTGAAAAGGTGGAGGGCACAGAGAAGTTCAACACTTTAAACAAAAAGGATTGCATTGCCAAGGGAGAAATGTTGCCCTCCCACCTTTGGTTCATCTTCTTATCAGTGCTTTTCAATGGACAACTTGGCAACTGGTCCCTGGCAAATTTGCACAAATTAGCCTAAGTGCGGCCATACTTTATCAGCTTCCTTGTTTGTTACCTAGCTGCTCCCTTTAACAACTGAAACACATATCAGAGAATCATAAGACATTTATAAAATAATGAGGGGGGTGATGTCAAAAGCAAACAGAGTGGCTGTTTTCAGGAGCCCCCTTTTTGAAGGGTTAGCAAACCAGTGATGGTAGTACAGGTGCAATCATGAAAAGTAATGGGAAGTTTTGTCATTCTTGCCAAGTGGTCTTATGCCTGCAACCCATGATGGAATTGCTCTCCTGAGTTTGGGCAACACAACAACTCACCATGATATGAACAACCCCTAGAAACAAGCCATGGATTTGTCAGGATTGTTTGTTGCCCCAAAACAAGTCACTCTTCAGGAAGCAGTCAGGGTTTGGACAACACAGCAACCCATATTACGTAGTTACCTGCACTGGGTTGTCATGTTGTGTGAACCAGGTCAGTATGTTATTTGGACATCACTCTTGCTCCTGTTGAAGCTTCTGTTTTACCCCTGTCCAATTTACACATTGCATGTGGAGTAGTTGGATGTTTAAAAGGAAGTCGGTGTTGAGGGTCTTTCCTGGGCCACATGCAGGTCTATAGTCAGCATGTTTCAAAGTTGGGCCCGAAACACTCAAACAAAAAATGAAGCTGGTTCTAGAAAGATCTTTTAACCAAGTTTAAAAATTATGAAAGTGGCAAAATGCTACTGCGTCAAATATATGCAAGTGAATTTACCTTGCGGCTGGGCAGCTCTATATGTGGAATTTTTTTTTTTTTTGAATGATGTAAAAAAATATTTCTTGCTTAAATATTTGCCCTGCTTTTTGTGTGTGAATGAGCTTTTCTTTAAGGCATGTAAGAATTATATTGCCAAGTTTTCCAACAGCTGTGATATAAATGAAAACAAATGTTACCTTAATGTTATATAGCCTATTATGAGACATAATACTTTGCCTAAAACTATTATGAGACATTTCAGTAGATTCATTAGCTTAATACTGCATCATCTGAAATGAATAGTTACTATTGTTGGTATAAGACAATATTAAAGTCTCAGACTGAGTTAAAATGGAATGCTGTCAGATGCTACCAGGGTGTTATAATGTAGACTGTCCAGTTGCCATCTGGATTGCCAGTTGCCATCTGTCTACTTCTGGATTCAAAGTAATTAATTGCTGTGTCTCATTTCTATTATTCAATCTTTAGCAGTCGAAGAGACAGCTAACCTGCCTCCTTCCCCACCCCCATCACCTGCTTCAGAGCAGACTGGAACATTGGAAGAAGGTAAGAATTCCCTTGGGCACTGCAGGGTCCACCTTTAAGGAGAAAAATCCAGGAATCCTAGTGAGAGAGGTAGGAAGATGATTCTGTCAGCATTAATTTAAAGGCATGAGCATCTTATTTCTTTGTAATAGTAAGTTATGAATTCACATGATTGTAAAGCACAAACCATTTCACTATGAATATTCCATGAGTGTGTTTATATACATGATATTTGAGGGTGTATTTTAACTTGAAAATGAGAGCTATGCATGTAAGAGTTGCTGAGAAAAGGAATTTATGCTAGCAGCAGCTTCTCTCATCACTAACTGTATGAAGATAAAAGCTACAACTGAGAAAATTATCTCTTCCATGCTATATTTATTTATTTGTTTAAAGCATTTTTATGCCGCCCCATCGCAACAAAGCCTCAGGGCGGCTCACAACATAACAACAATACAAAAAATTCATTAAAACCCTTCCAGTGCATCTCGGCTAAAAACTTTAAAATTCGATAAATAATTTAACAGTTAAAATAAGTTTTAAATAAAAAGGTCTTAGCCTGGTGCCGAAAAACAACGATGGTGCCAGGCGGACCTCTCTGGGGAGTGCATTCCATATGCAAGTGAATTTACTTTGCAGCTGGGCATTCCATAACTATATACTATAGTTAGTATATAGCAGGAATGAGGAACATGTGGCCCTCCAGATGTTATTGGATTGAAGTTCCCATCACCACTTACCATTGGTGATGTTGGCTAGAGCTGATAAGAATTGTGGTCCAGTAGCATCTGGAGGATCACATTCCCCATCCCTGATACACAGGATGTCTCTTAAGGTCTGAGCTGGACAAGCATAATTACAACCCAGTATATCCTTTCACAGATAATTCCAGGTTCATCTTCTGAATATACCATTGCCAATGTTTTCTGGTAATTCAAGAACAACAAACCAATTCAGCAGGTGGCACTTTTTCAAGCACTATATTTCTGTGACCAACAGTTTCAGTTGCTGGATTTCCTTTTTCCATCTTGCCTTAAACTTATTTTATTTTAAATGTAGACACAAAAGGCTATATACACAGTAAACATAACATTTTAACAATGTAATATGTAAAATATACTGTAATAAAAATGAAGAAATGATATGATGATTCTTCCAAAATGTTCAATATCAGGATACCATCATGTATATTTCCATATTCAGTGATTTGTGCTTAAGCATCCTGAAACCATTAGTCTCAGAAATACAAAAGGACAAAAAAATTGGCAACCCCAACCTGGTAATAAAAAATTGAATAACATTCTATTTTTATGAGATTTCTTTAGGGGAAAGGAAAACCAAATCTTCCAGATCGGCATTTTTTCATAATAATACTGTTGCAGACTGGGGATTTGCATAATTACCTCAGCAGTACAACTTGTCATATCATGCAAACCCAACCAAGATGGCTTGTTGTCTTGGGTAACAAGCCATCCAGCTGTGGCCGTCTTCTGGAATTTTCACGGGGCACAACAGGCCATGGTGCTGAAGATGCCAACCTGCCCACCATGCAGCAGACACTTACGGCATGCCACTGCTGGGATTGTGCAAGCCAGGCCAGTGTCACATAAGTGCCATGAAATTTAGGTTATTGTATAACTTCCCCATGCCAAACAGTCTCTTTCAAAACCACTAAAGAGGCAGAAGCCCTGTGTTGTTGTTTTAAACATGCAAAAGGAAAGAGGGCTACCCCATTGCATTAGATGATCCAAAACCAACCAGTCCAAAAGTGTTCGGAAGCAGCCTTTTAAATATCGAACATCCAGCCTAAAGTAATATCAAATGCTTAGTGTATTTCTAACTCCCCAGGTACTTCTTTGGGAAATTCTAACGCTAATATAGGGTATCATTACTTCCATGTTTTTCAACCTTCTGAATGATAGAAAATATTTTCTAATACAAACTACTTCCAGGCACTTTGTGGAGGGTCTTTTTTGCTCTCTGAAGGATAGCCACTTTACACAGAGCTGAAAAGAGGCTACACTCTTCAACTGGAATCTAGTACATAGGCCCAATTCAGGCATAACAAGAAATCAAGGTTCCAGAGAAACTCTGGCTTGTCATACTCAAGCAGCTTTCACTTAGTTCCTCCTGTAAGTGGGGCAGCAGCTGAAGAAACTTCAGGCCTTCTGCTTGTGATTTGTTTTCAGGAATGCTGGCTTTTCTTTCCCTAGACAAGTTGGACTTGTAAGTCAACAACAGCCCAGTGTCTGGGGAAAGACAAGGCAGAGTTTTTGGTTCAGATGTCATGCTAAACAAACAATGGATAGAAGGTTGGTGGTTTGTTTAGCCACTCATACTTGTAGGAGGTACCAAGCAAGAGCAATTGGGCAGCATGAACAGCACATTGCTCAGGCCCATCAAGCCAGTGCTCCCCTGAAACCCTGGCATTTTAATATATCCAAACCCAGCCTAGAGCTGGCTTAAGCACACTGAAATTAAAGGAGATATAAACACAAAGAAGAAGATATGTATACCATGCCACTGCATGTGTTAGGGTAGCTTCATGTATTTCATACATGTGTTGCAAATGCCATTTCACAGCCTGGATATTTGAAATCTATATCCCTTTTTTGTTCAGTTTTGGGAACTGGGTCTCTTCAGCTTGGAGAAGAGGAGACTCAGAGGGGATATGTTGGCAACATACAGGTATGTGAGGGGGTGTCACATGGAGATGGGGAGAGGCCTGTTCTCCCCTGCAGAGGAAGGCAGGATGTGCTCCAATGGAGCAAAGCTCAGGGAGCCAAGGGTCAATTTGGATGCCAGGAAGCACTTCCTGACAGTTAGGACCCCGAGGGCGTGGAATGGGCTTCCACGGGAGGTCGTTGAGGCCCCATTGGTGAGGGTGTTCAAAGACAGGCTGGACATGCACATGGTGGGCATGTCATGAGTGGAGCCGGCTGGTGCCGGAGGTCAGACTAGATGGCCCGGGAGGCCCCTTCTGACTCGCTCTGTTTCTATGTTTCTTTCCATGATAATCCTTTCATCCATGTAAGCAATACCTGTGAAGAAACCTTATCTGGGTTGAACTAATTACTGCATAAGTGAATTGTCAGCCATTTGGGCAAATCTATTTCTCAGAAGCTGAGGTGTGAGATATAGTGATGCTCTGTTATTAATATTAATTTAATATTTTAAGAATGTAGATTGTTATAGCACAAAAGCATGAACTCTCCTCAGCTAATATATGTTATATCCATTTTTAATTACTATAGGCCAGGGAGAGTCAACTGGGTAGTCTGAAAATATTTTGAACTACTGCTCATCAAATGCTCAGCCAGCATTATTAGTGGACTTGTGAGAGTTGTAGTCCAAAACATCTGGAGGACACCAGGTTACCTACCCTATTACAGGCACAATGCAGATGAAACTATGCACTGTAAAGTCCAATTGTTTACTAAAATCTCAGTGGACAAGTTAAGCATATGAATCTCTTCCATTGAAATTAATGGGTAAAAATATGCTTAACTTTGCCTGGTTCATGTCTCTTGTTTTTAATGAAAATCTGTAACTAGATGCTTACTTCCTTTTCTTTTTCACAGCTGTTATTGGGCCAATCTACATCTTCACTATATTTATAAAAGTGTAACCTTGGGGATACATTGTACTAACAATCTCCACTTGTTATGTGTAGAAGAAAGTGCATAAGGTTAGAGATGAGCTTCATGTTCAGCGAAGCATGTTTAGAGCCCTCTGCCACTTCCAGAAGGAAATAAGGATTGTACATATGAATGCCTAAGAATATCCTCTGCCCCCCGCCCCCCACAAAACACCCTTCTTTTTGTGAAAAATCTTAGCTAAGGAAAAGAACAAAGTTTCTCCCTAACAGGCCAACTTTCCAGAAGAAAGGTGTTTTTGATATGGGGAGCATTATATCATGTGAAGAGGTAGAAACCCAGAAATATACGACTCTTTAACATGTGTAAATGAGCCCTTAAATGGCTTGTTTCATGCCAACATGGCTTTGACAATAATGGCAGACACTAATGATTAACGGAGTACTTGGTTAATTAGGAAAAGCCACTCAAAGGAGTCAAGTCATTATTACTACCTTCAAATGTGCTTTTGAAAGTGGAGCAAGTGAGTAACTTTCTCCTGAGGATATTTTCAGTCACCCCCAAATCCTGTGTCTTATGAACTGGCCCAACCTGGGAGACAACTTCATGTTGTGGAAGTTCTTGAATCAGTGCAAGCTGGAGATAATGCAATGGTTAGTCAGTTAAATCTGTGTGTCAGATATCTACATAGTAATTAATGTCACAACTGTTACCTAATGTTGTTGTGTGTGCTGAATGAGCATTTGCAAGTTGAACAGTGCATTGCTTTTATTGCCTCCCAATGTCCCACCTTAGGCATCATTTAGTGATGAGCCAATATTACCCAGGACACTGACTTTGCGAAAATTGAGCACTCCTTGTTTAAGGGTCTGCTGGGCTTTTGGTTTCAGGAGCATGTTGTAACAGTTTTAGAAACAGATAAGTTCAGAGTCAAATTTAAATGGTAGCAGAAATTGGTGGTCATTAATGCTAATGATTGTGTTTCCATTTGTTTTAATGCTGTACAAAATTACACTTAACTTGAGAAATATTAAGGCTCTTGAATCCCAAATTTATTTAACTGCTAGCTTGGTGTTCTTTGTGTTCGCATTCTGTGTATTAGTAGAGATGAAACATCTCCAAGTCACTGTGACTCAGTAGATCAAGTTGTTCCTATTTCTATGCTTTATAATATGTATAATAGAGAAAACAATATTTATAGAAATCAACTGCAAGGTCAGTGTGTATTCAGGATTCTGAATCTGTGATGTGTGTATGTTTATTCATTAACAGTATTTTAAGATAGTCAAGCTTTCTGCTTTAAGTCTTAACAAGAAAAAAAAAATGTTTGTTCTCTGTTGCAGCTGAACATCTATTTAACCAGTTTTAAATGCACACACACCCTGAAAACAAGAGCTTATAAGAAATATACTGAACCAATCCAGAAACAGTTAAGCAATTTTAAATACCATTGATTTCAATAGGAAAGTTAAGCTGCAATCCAATACCTAGGAGTAAGCTCATTTAACTACATATTGCTTAGCTTTGCATTAAGTAAGTGCAATGCAGAAAAATCTTAAGCAAGTTTACTTTGGAGCAAGTTACAATGAACTCAGCTGGAGCTTGCTTCAAAGCAAGTCATCAAATACAACAAGGACTACCACTCTTCAGTAGTGGCATTTAGGATTCCAGCCATACAGAGCAGCCCTAAGGTCCCAGTTACCAAATTGGCCCCTAATGTTCAGGTGGCTTAGTTGGGATCTTATGCCCTCAGCAGCATAAGTTAAAGTAAAAACAAAACCATTTTACTTTAAATAATGCATAGCAGTAATTCTGACAGCCATGCTCCCAGTATCCATGGTAAGACAACTGACTCTCACCAATCACAAAACAGCATGCTAATAATGTATTATTATTAGCCATGTTTATACAGCCAGATCAAAGTATTGTCTGGAGGAAGGCATACTCTGAAAGTAATACCCATCTGGAGGGAAGGAACACTTTGATAGGGAGGGAAAGGGAAAACAAAGACAACTAATTGAAAGTACAAATATACAATTATAGTGTTGTTACTTAATTGAAGAGAGCACTGGGTGAGCTTCCATAAGAGTGGTGGTAGAATTAAGGGCACGTTTCTCCTTTGCTTACCTGACCAGCAACAGTTGCATTACATATTATTGTGGACTTTGTTTTTCCACAGACCTCATACTCAGCTACATACTCTAAGACCAAATGGGTTGCATCAGGAGCTCCCATTATGTTGAACATCACCAGATAATCTTTCACCAGAAAAATCTGGGAAATGCTTTCACATAGAGACACATCTGACACAGTGACACAGCCAAGTAGCAGGACTGGATCATCAGCCAGTTGCCTGGCTTTCGTGTGGCACATCCATTCTTCTTGACACTCATCCCATTCTTTCTAGCCACAGCTCCATGGCCCTCATTTTCCCTAGCAGACTTATTATTTGTGGAAAATGCCCATTTATCACAATTCCTATCACCAGGCTTGCTCCATGAGTGCTCTGGGTGCACAACGTAAGGCCAGAGAACTATAGCTATACAGTATAAGGCCAAAGAACTATACTACATACACCCCCAGTGATTGTTGCCATTGGTGTGCTTTGATGGGTTTCAAGCTTGGAAGCCTAGTCTGTTGTGGATGTATAAGTGAAACAGGAGGAAGTGGGGTAGAATTTTATGGCTCTCCACTGGGTTTGGCAGAAGTGTTTTGATTTGCATCATTTCTTTTGCCAGCTCAACATGACACTTTTCCTCAGTGCTATGTGACTAAGGTCTCAGGAAGTTTAGGATGTCAACTAAGTCCTGTTCCTAGCCTGCACCATTGTAACTTCAAGATGCAGAAAATTTAGATTTTATCCTATAGCTCTCCAGGAGCCATAAATAGAACAGGATTGTACTGTAAATTTTTTGTGTTGAAATCCATGGAACTTAAGAATGTTTAATTTCAGCATAACCATGCATACTGTTTGGGATCGTGTTGTATTTTCTGCCATGTACTGGCACTCATGGAACTCCAATGTGCATAATATGCATACATGTCTCGAGTACAGGTAGATGTGATTTTTAAAATTTGAGTGGAGATTAACGAATACAAGCATTCAACCAAAATCTCTTTTTCTGTCTTGAAATACCTGGTTTCCTTATTTATTCTATTTATTATGAATTTGACCTGTATTCACTAAAGGACTGGGCACTCCTCTCTACCCCCAAATTAGGAAATAGCATGTTAAAATATTTGTGATCCCATTATTGTTTGCATTATTCCAATATTTTTGTTAAGAATTAACTTTTGTTAAGAATGTATTGCATTTTAATATATCATGCAAGAATATATTTATTAAAATCCAAATTTACAAATGTATCCTGAAAAAATCATCTAGGGGACCAGAAGGAAAGAAAGAACTATCCCCCACTGAGCACAGAAATAAACAAAAGCATCTACCATTACTCCAACTACAAGGAAAAGAGAAATGCATTTCCCTAATAGTAAAAGCTCACAAAGTTTATTTATTTAAAGTTTTTATATGCCATCCAATACCACAGTCTCTGGACAGCTTACAAAGAAAAAAATCCCCAGAAAACAACATACTAACAAATAACATACTGCATCCGACCATTAATGATAAAATCAAAGATAAAACCAATTAAATATTAAAATGTTGGGAAAATAAAAAGGTACCAGAGTTGAATAACTTCAACATATACCAGTATATGTGCATATATTGAAAACACTGGCTCCCACTTCATCTTCAGACCATCAGCACATGCTATTATATTCCTTCTATTTGTGCGCTAAGATATGAAAGGGGCTCACATACAAACTGTGTCAGTTTCCCATGTACAGCCAAACATGTGTTTTCAATGGTATATTTAAACATCTTTGGACAAGTCTGCAGAATCGGTCAAAGGCAGCTCACAACAGTGGACTATTGGCTCAATGGGCTTCTGTCCTTCAAAATGGGATGAGGCAGAACTTTTAAAGTGGCAGACCACAATACACGGCCAATGCACTGCAATTATTGAGGTGAGTCCAAAGTTGTGAAAGTTACCTTTCGGTTTGCACCTGTCTGCATGAGTAGAGAACCATGGCAACAAAATAAACTGAAAATGTTATGTTTAGCCCTGTCTTATCACCGTGATCCTGCAGGAGGAGGTACCTATGCAACTAAAAGTGGTAGGTGTTAAGCACATGTATCTGTCTAAAAGACCCAAGCCTCTATTATTTTCAATGTAAATCAGCTTCCATGATTATCCATTGCCATATGCCCATATGGAATCTCATGAGAGCATCAGAATCCATACCTTCCAGGGCTCATCGGTCAAATAAAATGCCTACAGAAAGCTCTACTGAGGCTGCAGCATTCTTCTTGGCTGTTTGGCCTTCTCATCTGTTCTCAAACCAACATATCACAGTTGATCCTCATTTAATATGTACCTTAATATGTACTTTGTGCTTCATATACATGTAGCCTTTCTCCCCATAAATGTACTATTTTCCTAAAAGTCAAGCATTTGATTGAGCATAGGTTACAGATTTTTGTATGTGATGCAAAGCAAAGATGGATTATTGATTTATAAAACTTGAGGCCTTTCAAAATGGAGAACATTTTTCTTTTCTTTCTTTTGAAATTTGGCTTGAGCATGGGTCGATCACACTCCAAATAGTCCATTTCTTCTCCTCAGCATTTTGATGGTAATCCTGTCAGCAGGTTGCATTGTCCAGAATAGGAAAGTGATTTCCTTCAGTCATCCTGTGGTGAAAATCACTGTGTAGTAGACATGACAAAGGTGGATGTGGCCAACCATGCAGCAAACACAAATTAGAGAGAGAGAAGGGAGAGGGGTTTGTGAGTCAAATCTATTTCAGAGGAAGGAAGGCTTGCTGCTGCAGGCTTCATTGTTCTATTTCTCCATTTCACGTGCATAAAAGAATGAACTGGTCTGTTTGCACTGCTGTGGGAGGTAAGATGCCTAATTTGATTTTATTAGAATGGTGCTGTGTATTGGAAATAGAGTACTATGGCAGGATTTCATTTTTCAGAGTGTAGAGTTATTCCTGAGCAGTGACTAATGCATTTAATCAAACAGAGCTGGGCAAAGGGATTGGGTGCTGCCTTTTACACCTCTTTGTCCACTGTACATGCCATGAGACCAACCCTGATGCATGAATTATCTTCTATATAAAAGCAAGATATAAGGGAAAAGGAAAGACCCAGTTTACAATTGCCTCATTTATGATGTCTGTCTTTGGGGAATGATTTTGAAACCAAAATCCTTTAAGGATTAATATCTTAAAAATTAATGAGCTAATTTTTCTTTTAAAAAATCTACCTTTATTTCCCCCCATTTCTTCTCAATGTCCAAAAGTTAGAATTAAATCATCATTTCTGTAAAAATATTTATCTGTGAGTTCAGCTACTGTCTCTAGGATAGGCATGGTTGGAGTGACCTAATTTTGTCAAAGGATAGCAGATTTCTTTTTAGGAATGGGCTGCTTAAGTTTTGGATTCACTTTGAGTTACCTTAAATTAAAAAGCATTACTGGAATAAACTAAACAATTGAAGACATTGCATTTTCTGTTAAAGAGATTACAGAGGTATTATGAATACTTCCTTCATTCTTCAAGAAATGGAGGCCTAAAGATGCTTCAAGAGTAAATCTACTAGCAAATGACAATATCTGACCTTAAAAACTTAAATTGAACCAGAAACACAGTATAATACACAGAGCTCCATGTATTTCATGTTCATGTTCTTATTTTGCTGCTTTTCAAACTGGTCCATTTTGTGTTCTTTGGAATAATTTTAAATAAAGCCTATTTCATTTCATTTCATTTCATTGGGTACAGTCCTGCCAGGCATGCTGGACCATGTCATAGCAACCTGAGGCAAAGCCTCATCCTTTAAACTTGTGTGGATTACGCCTGTCACAAGCAACAGTGAGTGTTGCTCAGGAAAAGTCCCTGGCTGTTTCCTGCCTGCCAGGGAGGAACAATGCCTCAGAATCCATTTTTACTTTGTCAAAGAAGGAAGCTGTTTAGAGCCCTGGAAAGCATGCAGAGGGCCACTGTAAATATAAAAGGGCTACCCCACACCCCACAGAGGTTTATCCTCATCCTGTGAGGGGCTGAGAGAAGCTGTATGAGTATGCATGGTCGGACTAAAAATGCGGCCCTGCGACCCATTTGATCTGCACTATCTCTCCAAGATAGTAACTCCTGAATAGGGCTTCTGTGCATGTAGTATTGCAAACATGGCCTGTTTTCACCTTTTATTTTGATAAAAGCATTATATAAACAGCAAATGGAATATCAAACACCAAGTGTTCTTTGTAAAAAAAACCATTGATCAGAGAATGTAATGACCTCCTAAAGTGGAGTGATAGATTTCAAAATTAAATAAATTTGTGGGGATAGGTAATGGAGAAAGTTACAATCATACCTGTTAACTTAGCAGGTATTGATAAAATTGTGATTTTAGATGGTGATTCAAGCATATATGGTGAGCTGAGGTTCAGTTGCTTTATGCAGCTGCTGAACATCATGGGAACAATCCAAGTAAGGCATGGAGAGGCATTTGCACCCAACAAGGCTTCTGAAAAGCAGGTTGCTTACCTGTAACTGATGTTCTTCAAGTGGCCATCTGTGCAGTCACACATATGGGTGCTGCGCCTGCGGCTTTGGCCGGAAGATTACAAGCTAATGGTTTTTGGCGGGAACGCTCCCCCTCCCCCATGGCCTATAAAGAGCGGAGCGTCTGCCATTTTGTTCAGTCTTTGATGACCGAACATACACCCCCATGCGGAAAAACTATCATTACTAGAGGAGTTAAAAAATCGGTACCGGTAAGAACGGAAAGCATCGATACCAACAAATATGTCCACTCACAGACACCGAGTGGGGTCGGCGGGTGGGTTGTGTGACTGCACAGATGGCCACTCGAAGAACATCAGTTACAGGTAAGCAACCTGCTTTTCTTCGTCGTGGCCTCTGTGCATCACACATATGGGTAGATTAACAAGCTTACCATAATGGAGGAGGGGAGGTGTCCTCAGTGAAGAACAGATGAAAGAACAGCTCTGCCAAAAGAGCAATCCTGTCGAGCCTGAACGTCTAGACGATAATGTCTGGCGAAAGTGCAAGGGTTTGCCCAAGTAGCAGCTCGACATCATCAAGTGAGACCCCCGATGTGAAGGCAGATGAGGCAGCAACAGCCCTGGTCGAATGGCTTCGAGGAGTTGTTGGTAATTCGATCTTGGCCAGTTGATAAGATAAAGTGATAGTGTGGACTATCCACTTAGAAAGTCTCTGCGGAATGACTGGAGCACCTTGATCTCTGGTAGAATATTTAACGAATAGTCCATTGGAATGCCTAACAGATTCAGTCCTAGATCTGTAGAAGGCCAAGCAACGCTGAACGTTAAGTGAGTGTAATGATCTTTCCAGAGGAGTCAATGGGGACGGAAAAAAGGCAGGCAAGATAATTATCCTGTCCCAAATGAAAGAATGTAGTCACTTTAGGAAGAAAAGAAGGATCGAGCCGCAAGACGACCTTTTCTTTGTGAAAATTCAGGTAAGGAGGGTCTATGCGGAGAGCGCAGAGCTCACTGGCCCTTCAGGCTGAGGTAACTGCCACAAGAAATGCTGTCTTCCATGACACAAGATGTAAATTGACTGTTGCCAATGGTTCAAAAGGAGCTCTTATAAGTGCTTGTAGAACAGAGAGACTCCAGGTAGGCATTACTGGTCTTATTGTTGGATTACGATTGTGGAGGCCTTTAAGAAACCTCTTAATAGTCGGTTGAGAGAAGATGGATTATCCGTCCACCATGCTGCAATGATATGCGATTGCTGCAGTATACACTTTAATCAAAGATAGTTTCAGTCTGGAGTGGTGTAATTGTAATAGGAACTGAAGGATTTGAGGTATAGATGATGTCAGTGGAGAGAACAAACGAGAATCAGCAAAACTTGAAAATCGTCTCCATTTAGCCGCGTAGGACTTCCGCATGGACGACTTTAAGGCAGAGTCCAGGATGTATTGAATGTCTGAATGCAAGGTTGTCGGATTCGACGGATCAGTGCTCGGACCCGATGGTGCTGGAGGAACAGATGAGGAAGAAGCGCTAAGCCCAGCAGATTCAAAGGCACCTAACTCAGCAGATTCGAAGGTAAGATTCAAACCACTTGAAGTTGCCGTCAATACAGATGGGGCAGTGTTAGCTATCAGATCTGCCAGGCTGTTAGATTCAACGATAGCAAATCTGGATGGTGAAGCGTACCGTCCTGTTGAGTTATGAGGTACGGAAGCAGTGGAAGATGAAGGTATTCCCCTCAAGAGATGTCGAGAAGTGTAGCAAACCAAGACTGACGCAGCCACCAAGGGGTAATCGTGCACTATCTTCGCTATCACCCTCATTATAAGAGGAATCGGCGGGAAGGCGTAAAAGTTCTGGTTGTTCCATGTAATCATAAAGGCGTCCCCTAGAGATCCGAACCGGATTCCCACTCTCGAGCAGAAAGCATCGCACACCTTGTTCTGTTGGGTGGCGAATAAGTCCACGTCTGGGAATCCCCAGCGATGAAAAAGATGGTCGCGTATCTGAGGATCTAGTTCCCATTCATGAGAGATGAACATGTGTCTGCTGAGAAGGTCCGCTTGTACATTGTCTGTGCCAGCCAGATGAACTGCCATGAGTGTAATGCCTCTCGGAATGAATCAGTCCCAAATTTTCATTGAAAGTCTGGCCAAGGTCGGGGATTTCGTTCCCCCTTGTTTGTTCAGATAGAAGACGGTGGCAATGTTGTCCAAAGTTATCTGAATGACTCAATGGTGGAGAACATCCTTGAAGGAACGTAGGGCCTTGAATACTGCTAATAGCTCCAGGAAGTTGATATGATTCGTGGATTATCAATGATTCCATGTGCCCTGAGTGCGGAGGCCAGAGCATATCGCTCACCATCCTAGGAGAGATGCGTTGGTATGGAGGGTTATCAATGGAGACCGAGGCCTGAAGGGAACTCCCATAGTTAGATTGGCTGGTACCGTCCACCAAAGCAGAGAGTGGAGCACCAAGGATGGGATTCGAATTAGTTTCGACAGCAGGTCTCTCTGTGGGTGGAACAGTTTGTTGAAGAGAAGTTGTAGAGGACGGAGTCGAAGTCTGGCGTGTGGCACCACAGCAACTGAGGAGGCCATATGTCCCAGAAGCTGCTGGACGGACTTCGCCGGAACCGTTCCGTCTCGTCACATTTGAAGGATGTGGCAAGAGTCTTTTGTCTGTCCTGAGGAAGGAAGGCTTTTCCCATAGTCGAATCCAAGCGGGCTCCAATGAAGGTAAGCGTCTGCGTCGGGAGAAGAGAAGATTTCTCGGTATTAATGCGTAGGCCCAGGTCATCTAATAAGGCACAGGTTGTATGGATAGATGCGAGGAGTCCATCTCTAGACAGGGACACCAGCAGCTAATCATCAAGATACGGGTAGATTTGTATGCCTTGGAGGTGAAGGAAGGTGTAGACAGGAGCCATACACTTGGTAAACACCCTCGGAGCGGTGGCTAGTCCAAACAGTAAAACCGTAAACTCGTAGAAATGGAGTACAACAACAAAGCGAATGAAATGCCTATAACTTGGGTGGATTGAAATATGGAAATAGGCGTCCTTCAAGTCCAATGAGGTGAACCAATCCTCCTTCCTTAGCAGCGGCAAAATGTTTTGAAGAGTGGTAATCCGAAACTTTTGTCAGGATAAATTGATTCAAATTACGTAAGTCCAAAATCAGACGTAGACCACCATCCCATTTCGGGACTGTAAAATATCTGGAATAGAATCCATGGCGCCCGTCAGGTGGAGTTATTTGACGAATCGCTCCCTTACGAAGAAGTTGTTGTATCTCATTGAGCAGTACCGATGAGCATGATGTAAACTGGAACAGACTCGATGGAGGAACGATGTCGAATTCTATCCGATAGCTGTACTGTATGATGGACAATACTCACCAATCAGATGTGATGGACTCCCAGATGGGGAGTCGGCTTCGCAGCCGGTCCCCAGATGAGAGCGGGGTGGGTATGGAAGGGAAAAGAGGAATGGTTCACCATTCCCAACAACGCTGTCATCTGTCCGCATCGAAACGATGACAGCCCTGTTGGTATCACTGCTGGGGTTGTTGACAGCGGCGTTGCTGTTGCTGCTGGTGGTGCTGGGGCTGCTGCCTAGGCTGGTAGGACTGCCTATAGGATGGATGAGTCCACGACCACTTACGTCTCGTCTGTGTTTGCAGCTCCATCCTGCATGCCATCATCCGGGATTCGTGAAGCTTCTTCAACTTGTGGTCGGTGCAGGAGTTGAAGAGCCCGAACCCATCGAAGGGCATCTCCTCGATTCTGCACTTGGTCTCCTTGGGGAAATTACAATTCCGGAGCCAAGCGTGTCTCCGGAGCGAGACAGCACCGACCAAGGCCCTTGAGTCTGTGTCCACATGGTGCCTGGCTGTGGACAACTGCTGGACAGCAGCCTGCATTGCTTCCTTGATAAGGACCTTGGCCAGATCGCCCTGGTGGTCCAGTAGGGTGGAGGTGACGTTGTGGAGGCGCTGCATGATGAAGTACTGGTACCTTGCCAACATCGCCTAGTAGTTGGAGATACGCAGCCCCAAGCCTGAGGCCGCGTAGACTCACCTGGCCAGGGAGTCGATCTTCTGTCCCTCTTTGTCGCATGGTGCAGTGTGGCCCCTTGCCTCCCTACCCTGGGAGAATTTGACAACAACCGAGTTCGGCTTGGGGTGGCGGAGGAGGAAGGGAATGTCCTCCTCCCGAACCCGGTACATCGACTCATACCTCCTAGAAGTGGGCTGAGGGTGAGAGGTGATGTTCCAGGGTTGCGTCATCACCTGCTTTAAGGTGGTTATTAGAGGCAGAACGATGGAGGTGGATTGTTCTCCACGGACAACATCATAAAATTTGTCCGTAGAAGGACCCAGACGCTGGACAGTGTCAATGTCAAGCGACTGGACAAGCCAGGCCATCAGTTCAGCAAATGACATGTGTGACTCATCTGGGAGGTCATGACAACATCAGGAGAGGTTGAGTCAACCTCCAAGTCGTCGGAGTCGGCACCATAATAAGGTGGAGCCGATGAAGAGGACTCCGCCAGGAAGAATGAACGGCTACTCCCATCCCAAGGAGGCATTGGGGAAGTGCACCTCAGACCTGAGGACTGCAGCTGGTCACGAGAAGGAGGCGAGCATTGACCCCTGGGAGTGGGGTACTACCCAACAGAAAGTGTGTCGTCCCAGGGTTGGTAATAGAGGCAATGCCATCCCTCCAAATGCTTCTCAATGGAGCGACTCCTTCGGCTCCAAGGCAGGGAGATCTCCACATCCACCTCCAGAGTGGCTGAGGGCATAGGTGTGGGTAACCTAGCCCTAGGGGGGGAGTCCTGGATTTCCCCATCAGAAATCGAGCCTCGAGGAAGAGATGGCTCAGAAGGTTGGTCAGCCACATGGCGAGGGGACCCTTGAGGGGTGACCCTCATAGCCTCCTGAAGCATTGGATTGGGTGGTGTCGGTACAGTAGGTGGAGCTGGTACCGAGGGAGCTGTTGAACCCAAGTCCTGGTGTCGAGGGCACTCGGAGTCCTTCAATCTTTTCGGAGGCTTAGGAGCCTTGTCTTTCCTGGCCTTTTGTGGCCTGCTGACTTTTCGGAGTCAGCATGCTTACGCTTCTTCGGGTTCTTTTTAGGAGAAGCAGGTGGAGCAGCCGCGGTCAACACGCCTTCATTGGAAGGGCGTGATGGTGGAGCCACTGAAGAAGAGCCCGGCTTTGGGGCAGCCACAAGCGGGTCAGACTGCAGAAGAGCCCGATCCCATAAGAGCCTCCACAGGCGATTTTCGCGGTTCTTTCTGGCCTGTTTAGAGAAGGCCAGGCAATGCGCGCACTTATCGGTCCTATGCCCCTCTCCCAGGCAGAGGAGGCATAGGTTGTGTGGGTCAGTCGGTGACATTTTAGACCCACATTTGTGGAAAGCTGCTTGCTGCGCCATCGCAAGAAAAGAAGACAGTGCAGAGGGTAAGTATAGATTTTTGTTTTTTTGTTTTTGTAGAAAAGGGAGAAAGATAGAATGGCAGAGAAATATAAGAGAAACGAAAGCTATAGAACTATGGAGAAGTAACGGGGCTATAACAACTGGGAGAACAATCGAGAAGGAGAAGAGGCTATAAATGGGCAACGGTCAGAGAGAGAGCAAAAGCGGCACAAGGCACAGCGAATGGCGGTCGCAAAGACTGAACAAAATGGCGGATGCTCCACTCTTTATAGGCCATGGGGGAGGGGGAGCAGAGTTTTCCCACCAAAAACCATTAGCTTGTAATCTTCTGGCCAAAGTCACTGCGCAGGTGCAGCACCCATATGTGTGATGCACAGAGGCCACGACGAAGAACTGCACCTTTCCTGAAGCAGTCTCTGCTGGGCAATAGGAGAGAAAAATGGATGCTCTCATGCAGGTCTTTCTAGACCCTTAAATGGGCCCTTTGGATCACTGCCCATCTTTAGATCATGTGACTGATATTTGGAAGCAAAATTTAACATAGCTGAATTGCTTTTGCCTTTGTGAAGGCTTTAATAACATCAAATCAGCTGAAGAAGGCCTCTGCTGAATACAGCATTAACCAGTACCAAATTACAAGCTTTGTGAATGCCTAGTCAACTTTTAACTTTTTTTCTAATCTACTCCAAAGCAAACATTGTGACTTGGTTTACATGTACTACTAATGCATGGTTTGTTTACCCATTGATTCCTGAATTGTGGGTTGTTGTCTTATGTGAACCCAGCCATACTATCAAACCATGGTTTGCCAATCACTAACAATTTAGAAAGAGAACTCATGTTTTGTTTCTGGGTTGTGAACGCTAAGTTGTTTAAACCATGGATTGTCCTTATGATCATAGAGTCGTGTGTGTTGTTCATGGGTGGTTTCACCAGGCAGCAGAAACAGTAGGTAAGAGAAGGAGACAGGCAGAGAAACCCATCCCTTTCCCAAGGTAAAGAAGCTTCTCTAAAGCACCACAAAAGAATCTGGCATGCATAAAGGGAGCTGATGAAGGAGGAAGAAAGCAATCCACAAATTGAGAAAATAAACTACTGTTTCTTTAATTATCTGGCAAACAAACCCAGAATAGGGCATCAAATTATGGGTTAAATAGAGCATGGTTTAGCCAGATTTTTCATTAAAACTCCTTCTTGGCTTCTCCTGAAAGCAGGAGCAGCTAAACAAGGCAGGGATTCTCTGTGCTTGGCTTGGTTAATATGAGTTCTGAACCAGAAGCGTTGGCTTGTTTCTTCCCCAGCTAGAGTTGCAAGCTTTTTTTTTTCTTGGTACTGTGTCCTTACTGATAGTGTTATAAATGCTCTTTCCTTTCTGTCAGAAGAGAAAAATATTTCAAGCATGCAGAGAGTTCTTTTTAAAACTTTATTGCAACAAAGGGAACAGAAAAAATGGTTTCCTTCCCATTTTCCTGCTCACCTGAGCACATGTTCACATCCCCTTTTTATGCCCTGCCCCCCCTTCTCCCTCCTCCTTTCCCCTAATTGGCTGGGGAACTGGGAGTTTACAATCTTTCCTGTGCCCGCCTACTCCATGCTGCCTCAACACTGGACCTTATTCCCAATTCAGACCTGCCCCTGATGAGGTACTATAGGCTCATTTTGTTCTGCCAAGCTTATCAATAAACAATCAGGAAGTATTTGGACCTCCTGCCTACGTGCCTGTACTACCTGATTTTAGCCCCACCCCTCTTTTGGGCTAAGTAATTTTCTTTGTTACCTTTTAAATCTGTCTACTCCTTTGTTTCAAATCATCCTTTCACACCTATCAATTCCTCCCTTTTCTTTCCTTCACCCTGATTTGAAACAACAATTCCTAATTCTTAAACTTTGATACCATCATCCTAATCATTTCCTCCTTGTCTGTGCATTTTTTTCCCAAACACATCCCCTTATTACATGGGGTGCAGACCAGTATACATTGTAGGCAAATGCAGCAGATTATGCTTATGGCTATTATCCCCAATATGAAAACAGGTGTTCCAACCACATAAAGTTGGGGAACCATTATGTCAGCCATTCTCCCATTCCTGACTCCTGCCTTATTTTGATCCCTGTTATTACCTGTTGGATTGCTCTTAAGTCTTCATTGACATCTGTTGTTTTTAAATCCATCTTGCAGGCATGTTAAGGCTAGTTTGCAAGGGGGCGGCATAGAAATCTGTTAAATTAATTAAATAAATAAATATCCAATCACCCCACAGGCCCCTCCTTTGGTACTAAAACATAATTCAGAGTCACCCTATTTTGTGCTGCATATACCTCCATTTGTTGCATCTCTCCATCTGGCTTCCCTAGTACGTGCATAGTAGCATTTACAAGAGTCACTATTGCACAGGCCATTTGCTCCTGAAGAGGTGCTAAATATACACGAGTAGATACTGTAAAAGAGGCCATTCCAATCCCTATCACCCCTCCTTTTGTTGAGATTGTTAGTTCCTTTCCCACACAGCATTCCTGAGTTACCTGTATGTCTCTAGCATGCCTCTGTGAATAATGACCCTAGTAGGGTACATCTCCGAATTTTATTATTCCTACTGCCACTCCTGCACCTTCCTTAATCTCCCCCACACCCCCATTTTCAAGAAAAAAAATATTCAGAAAGGGTTACACACCCATCCCTACATACATAGGTGCCAACCCAGTGTAGTATGACTACTTTCCAGTATCCACTGGGCCTCCTTTTTTGATCTCAGACATATCACACTTCCATCCAGTCATGTTAACCAGTAAAGGACTCCATTCTCCCCAAACTGAAGCCCTGAGCACATACTCATTCACCTTTATGGTCCACCTGTAACAGTCCCTGGTGCATCCCCATTTTACACATTTAGCTTCCTTCTTCAAAACGCTCCCCTCTCACCATAGATCCTCTAACCTTTGAAAAGAGGTTCTCTATCCAAGGTGGGAGCAGTGTGAGATGAGGCAATGGCCTAATGTCCAGTTCAGATATCTGTCTTGCCCTTTGAGGTGATTCTTCAAGATTTTGTTGTCTAGGCTTCACTCAATTTCTGGACTCAGCTGTACACTTGGCTGTAGGACTTGCCTCTCATGGTTTGCCTGGTTAGTCCTTTGCTTCCTCATGGATGATAGAAAGAGCAAGGCATAACACAGGGATCACAGTCTCTGCAGTTCCAGTTCATCTGGCATCTGGAAAGTACATCTCACAAAACAGGCGGGTTAGGAAAAAAAACCCTTTACTTTCTTCCCAGACACTGGTTAACCACGTTAGCTTGGAGATGAAGTTGAGAAATCTTTGTCCTTTTCAAGCCTGGTCCCGACTCCTCACAAGTCTGTTCAGCAGTCTCAAGAAAAATGTCTGAAATGTTGAAATCAAATCCAACCCATGCCAAAAGTGCACACAAGAGAAACCCCTTGTTGAACTTGCGTGCTTCACAAACCCATTGCTTGCCTTGGTTAAAGCAAAATGTGCCTTCTGATGGCGTTTGTCCAGTGAGAACATGGTATCACACAAGTTTTTACAGAGATGGTACTCCCCCACATACATAAATACAAAAATGTCCCAAATACATTATGAATACATGTTACTTGAACTAGCACCCTCCAAAATCAAACAATCAATGCTTGTTCATCTTGATGAGCATGGCTGCTTATGCTCACAGCAAGAAATTTTTTAAAAAAAACCTTGCCATTTCCTGGGGCTAGCAAATGGGCTTAACCCCCCTCCCCACAAACATTAGGCTACTGTAACGAAAACTCTCCTTAGCACCATCAATATTCCTTTCTTGTACAAAACACCCTCCATAGCTATCTTTCCTTGTAAAATTTGGGGCCTGATCAAAATATTTGGCAACATTGCAGAAAGGAGAAAGGAACAACCCTCTTGTTGAACCCATAGGGAAGAGTAGTCTCCTTGGGGTTTTTGAGAAGAACCCCTCCCACTGTGCACCCCTGCACATGCACACATCCAACCAAACAGCCCCAGTTCCACCCATTGCCCCCTTCCTCCAATCTTTGTGTTGCAGCATAGCCACAAGATGGTATACCCAGAATTCAGAACACATTCCCCTCCCCCTTTCACACAAAACTCCTGGTAGCCAACACAAACAATTCATGCATTCCCACAATATCGCATCTAGAAGGTTTTCCTCCCTTAAAAAAAATTCCCCCAGCCTCCCCATTGAGAGTGCTCAAGGATCCTTTGTTTTGTAAGGAATAAAATCCAAGCAGTGACGATACGAAGGCAAAGTACCAAGCAGTTCAGTTTAATATGTTCTTGCAAGAGCAGGCACCCACCACATAGGTAGCGTGCTGTTTACACACAAGACATTGCTTTTTATTCCCTTTTCCCGGCTCGCAGACCCTTCCTCTTTTCCCCCATTGGCTGGGCTACTCAGAAGGTACTATCTTCTCCGTCCGCCTACATCATACTACCCCTTGATATGGTCCCCCTCCTGCACATACATCTCATGTTCATGCTAATGAGCCCATTACCTATGAGAGGTGTGTCAGTTACTATTCATGCACCTATTAAGTATGCATACTATCTTCTAAAAGTTCAACAAGTCAGAGTGGCCTTGCAAATTCCTACTTGACGCCAACTTGCTTCTTAAATCTTGTGGGAGGATGAGATAGGACGAACAGGCCTTTCTCCAGGCTCGTTACCGCTCAGTAAAAGTTAATCAATTTCCTGTTCTGTTCCACTGAAGGTGACAGTTTTACCACTGTCCCCCAATTTTACCCCCACAGGCATTTTTCAGGACTTTAATGTAAGAAGCACTATTTCCCTTAGTACAACTATTTACATGATTCGATTCTCAGGCCTTTTAGCCTTAAGAGACTTCAATGATCCTGTCCTAGCCCTGTATTTCACCTTAACACTTAGTAACAGTAACATTTCATTTCTCACAATCCACCCTTTTTCTTTTTTTAACACTTTATTTATTTATTTATTTAAATATTTATATGCCGCCCCTTGCAACAGCCTCGGGGCGGCTCACAATACAAAACAAATACAATATTAAAAACATATACAATAATTAAAAACTGGCCCATCTCCAGGTTGAATATAAAAATTTACAACAAGAATAAATAAACCAATTAAATTAATCATAAATTAAAAATAAATTAACAATTAAAATACCGTCTAAATAAAAAGGTCTTCGCCTGGCGCCGAAAAGCAAATAACGATGGCGCCAGGCGAGCCTCTCTGGGGAGCGCATTCCACAGATGGGGCGCCACCGCTGAGAAAGCCCTCCTCCTCCACTTACTGTCACTAACTTAAAATTGTTCTCCAGAAATTCCTCCAGCAGAGTCTGCTCTGGGGAGGATTTTCTACCTCTTACTACCTTTAATGTCATTATTCTTTTCCCATGTTGGTTTATCCTTGGCATTGTGGTTACCTGAATAGATTTCACAGTCTGTTGGACCATCTGGGTTATCACAGGTATGAAACATGGCAGTAGTGGTAGTCCAGCTACAGCCATCAATAGGACCCCTCTCTCCATTTCAATAAGCCTCCACCAAACAACTCTCCCCACCATGAGGATCACACTTTTTTTGTACAGAAATTGTGTAGAGGAGGACAATCAGAGCAGTGGGTGCAACAACAGCTCTTGCATCAGCAAGAACACCAGCACATCCGAGAGCCAGGCAGCGTCGCCTAACCAACCCTCCTGTGCTCGGTCTTTCGGAGCTTAAGCTTCAAGGGTCCATCACCAGGATCCACTGTCCTCTCTTTTGGTGGTGGCACTGGTCCCTTCACCCTTGTGTAATGTGTCCACCCTTTTTCTTTTGTCCAGACAGCCGATTTGGTCATCAGTAACACCAGTAGTGGGCCTTTCCATTCGGGTTGCAGCTTGGAGTCCTTCCAGGATTTTACCAGAACCCAGTCTCCAGTTTTGAAAAGATGTACTGTGAAGTCCAGGGGAGCTGTCTGTGCCAGTAGTCTCTTCTTCCTGAGGACAGATAAAGAAGAAGATATCCCCAGTATACAGTTCTGCAGAAATTTATCTTTTGACTCGAAACTTGGTAACTCCCCCACCCGCCCTAAGTAAGGCAATTCAAACAGCATTTCATAGGGTGATCTCCCTGTATCTTTCCTTGGAGCAGTTCATATCCGGAGCAGGGCTATAGGTAAACACTTTGTCCAAGGGAGTTTCGTTTCCATTATTAGTTTCTTTAATTGATGTTTTAGGGTCTGACTCATCCCAGTTCCTTCATCCTTGCTACTTCAGCCTCATCATACTTAAGGCTTATAACAAAGGAACTTCAACCAAGGGGATCAAGTTCAGTATTGATCACCAATCCCAGAATGATCTCCCTTTACATGAATAATTGCCAATTGTTTAGGCAGAGCCAATTTTTACAGTACTTGCATCAACTTCTAATGCACCAAAACTTTTCCTCTACTCATGGTCAAACTCCTTTCCTGTCAAATTTACCAAAAGGCATGTGCTAGCCCAAATACATCCCAATGCCACATCAGTTTTTAGAAATTAATCTACAAGAGCCTTAGCTCCCCAAAGGCTACTTTCATGGAGTCTCTGGATTACTTGCCTAGCTAGTCCCTTAGATAGGCATTCTTAGCTATCAGACATTACCCATCTTCCAGAGTCTAGAGTCTTCTCAGTTTCCTGGACTAGTAGGAGGACAGTCTCCTACTATCCCTCACCTGGTTCCCTTTCATTACTTTGTATCCATGATGCCTTTCCCCTTATTTTAGTTTCTAAATCCACTAATTCCACACAATCATGTTCTTACTCCAAGTTCCAACTACCTCCTATCAAGAAATCTACAGGATTCACACCTCCTCCAGTAGTCAAAATCAAATCTAGTTGATTCATCAATACAGCCTCATACTTATAAGTCAGGAGTCAGTTAACCATTTTCCAGCCCTGGTGGCTAACAGAGCTTGCACTGGGGTGCCCCTGTTACCACCAAAGCTTCCCCAATAGCCAACTTCCTGGCTTCATCCACAGCCCTCTCTTTGATTCCCCTTCCTCAGTAAATACTGCAGTAGCAAATTAAAAAATGCTCCTATTCACCATGGCCTCATAAACTTTCCTTTAGCTCTTTTCTCCATGGGGCACCTGAGCCCTTCAAGAGGAGACGTGCAGCATCATTAGCACATCATTCCAAGTTGAGTGATAAAACAGAGGAACAAAGTGAGTTAGAAAGGGGGTCCTCCCCTGGTCATCTAGTCTGACCCCCCCCCCCCAGTTTCAGCCAACCCTATAATCCACAACATGTGGTTGTCCAAACTTCTTCACTGATGGGCCTCCACCACCTTCCATGAAACCCATCCCATTTTCTGGGGGTTCCTGACCCTCAGAGATTATCTTCTAACACTTAACCTGAAACCTAGTTCCTGGAGTTTTGTTTTATTGGAAAGCACCCTGTCCTTCAGGCATTAGTCCAATTAGTGCTTTGAAACAAACTTATCACCTTTTCAGAATCCTCTGGAAAAACTAGGATTCTGATTCTTTTAATTATACAACTCAGAGGTAACAAATGGTTGTTAAACACACATAAAAGCATAAACACAAACCCAGGCAGAACCTGTCACAGTGGCATCTGCCCTTTCTTGCTGTTAAGTTATGGCCTGCTCACTCTCGAGCCCAATGCAATAAATTCTTGCAGGGAGAGGCATCATGCCCCCCCTCCCATTTTCTCCACAAAGCGTTCAATTTTCCTTCCAGGCCTCACAAGCACCAGCTATCTGTGGTTTTAGAGATAAATCAGTATCGGTCCTCCTCATTAGCTTCATCTCTACCTCCCCTTCAACGCCTTTTACCAAAAATCCCAATCCAGCTAGGAGATCTCTCCTTGCCAAGTTACAAATTTCCTCCCCCAGTACAAAATCACACCACACAACGGTTTCACCATGCTCATGTTTTACCTGAGCAGGTTCAAATATTTTTGCTTTTACCAGATTACCTCCCACTCCTTGAGCCATCAATTCCCCTTTTCCCAATCTCATTCCATCTGGAATCATATTCATTTTGGAGCAGGTAGCTCCAGAGCCTACCATAAATACCATGTCTTTCCCAAATGGTTCCACTTTCAAATTTATCAAAGGTTCCCAGTGGGTCCTCCTATGAGGAGATCCCTGACCTTCCTAATCGTTGTCCATATTCATGAGAGAAATCAACCTCTCCCCTCCCCTCAGCTCACTCAGGGCACTCTCGTTTAAAGTGCCCAACCTTTCCACATTAATAGCATCCTGCGCTTAATCATTCATTCACCCCCTCTTAGGTGCGGGCTGAAATCTTCTTCCTCGACCTCATCCTCTACCTTTCCTCTATTGCCACTGCATTTCATCCTCTGAGCCATGAACTCAATTTCTCTTCATCCTCTCTCATCGCATACACTTTCTGTGCCTCTCTCAACAAATCTTCCAAAGTCCATGCCTCTCTTCCATCTAACCTTCTGCAACTTTTGTTAGGATATTCTGCCTAATATCCTCCCTTGCCTTCCCTGCAAACTGACATTTCAGCAATATCTATTTGATGGGCTGGATTCCTGGATCCAGTTGCCCATTTTTTTGCATCTGTTGCTTCAGTCTCTCCAGCCACTCAGATGGAGTATCATCTTTCTTTTATTCCAAAGACAAAGTCTTATGTACATTAAGAGACTGAGGTACTGCCTCTTTGATTCCCTGGATCATATACTCTAATAATTCCCAACTCTCCCTTCTAGAAGCCAGCACAGAGCATTTCCTGCTCTGTTGAGATTTTCTGTATTTCAAACATCTCTAGCTGCCTGTTGGATCAAACTCAATTCTTCACCAGAAAACAAAATACAAGCAAACAAGCAAACAAACAAACAAAAAATAACTTGTAGTTCCTGTCTAAAAGGTTTCACCTCTGCTGCAGTCAGAGGGGACTCCATAAACCCAAATCCTCCCATTGCCAAAGTACCTGCCCAAAAGGGGCCATAATATGATTTTGCTGTCCTCATGCTTTAGGACCAATCAGCAAGACCTCCCCCTGTAAGCCATGGCTAAGTTTTTCCTGTAAGGTGGGATTTCCATCCTTCAAGCTCTGAAGCTCCTTAGGGAGTTCAGGGAATGAAGAAGTGGTTCCCAAGGCACCTCCGTCTTTCCTAGGGTATGGTGGCAAACTATCGAAGGGATCCCATTATTTTAAGGTCTCCAGACTGGTTGAAACTGAGGCAGGCAGTCAGCTGCCTGCATACCTAGATTCCTCAGTCCCAAATTTGGTTTGATTTATTGTCAGTTTTAAGACCTGACATACAGAGGGGTCATCAGACCCGTATTGGGGCCAGATGAATCCTCTAACCAGAGTGTATTTTCCTTCATTCATTCACTCACTCACTCACTCATTCATTCATTCGTTTTACTTTTCTTCCTAAGATTCCTTTTAAGAGGGAAATCATTTAAATCTTTCTTCAGTTGTTCCAACCCTTTTCTCAACTCTCTATGCAGTCTCTGAGGTTGTTTTAAAAAGACTTCTCTGGGCCTCTCGCTCGCCCCCCTCCTCCATCCCTGCGTTCAAAATTCCAGCCACTCCCTTCCAGGGGTATCCGCAGCCAGCCCCAGGGGAATGCAGGGTTCCAATAACCCATCTTCAATCAGGCCTTCAGCTACTTGTTTTAGGCCTTGATGCCCCTCCATCGATACAGGATATTGCCTCTGTCTTACCACTTCACCAGGCGTTTTACAACATCTCCTGGTGAATACATTCCTTCCCCAATTTGAGGGTAGTGCGTTGAAAAATGCGTACTGAAAATCCTTCCCCCTTCACTCCAGATACCTCAAGTTTCTGAGGTAACAAGTGTACTCCCTGGGGGATATAATTTAACAAGGTTCGGGCTGCCCGGTATCTACCAGGAAGACCACTTCCTCCTCCTGGGGTTCCACCTTTTTTAGCTCCGGCCATTCCCCAGTAAGATGCTCTCTTATATGCCCCCCTTCTTTAGGGTACTGGGGGGGGGGTGCCCACATTCCTTTCACAGCCTCATCTATCATAGACACCATGATCTTTGCCTGTCTCTTCTGACTTTCCTCTTCCCTTCATACATATACCTTCTGTGCTTCTTTCAATAATTCTTCTACGGCCTTTTCATTCCACCCATCTATTTTCTGAAGCTTTTTCTGAAAATCTGGCCAAGACTTGGTAACAAAATGGATCTTCAACAGTCCTACTGAAACAGGATCATTTTACTCCTATCTGCAGCACTATTGTTGTCCCAGTGGGGGTCTGTATTAGGAAATTTTTCCTCCGCTGTTTCAGCACCCCCCCAGGGGAGGTTCTGATGTTCCCACTCTTTCAAAACTGCCCTTCTGATCAGTCCTCTCTCTTCCCCAGTGAAGAGAGTATTCACTATAGACATCAGTTTTCCCACATATAGACATTAGGTCCCAGGAATTGATCCAACTGCTCCCCCAATCCCATAGGATCATCCACCAGGGACCTCATTTCTTTCTTAAAATTCCTCACATCACCGCTGGTTAGGAGTGCATTTACATATCCCACTTGTTTCTCCCCCATGGGGACTTCTCTCAAGGGATACATGTTCTCATTTGGCTCCTTTCTTTTTCTCTGGACACTGTCCCCCAATGAGAGGCCCAGAGAAGTCTTTTTACAACAACTTCAGACACTGCATAGAGAGTTGAGAAAAGGGACAACTGAAGAAAGATATAAATGATTTCCCTGTTAAAGGGAATCTTAGGAAGTAAAAAAAAAAAAAGATGACCAGGAAATAGAGGCCTCATCGAGAGAAGGGGAAAGGGAGGAACCAACTGCTCCTCTTCAGGAGGAGCAAGGTGTGGAAGGGATTGTCAGGAATAGACATCCCAGACTAGAAAGAGAAATAGATCAGTGCAGAAGGCCACAGCCCAGAGGCCTTGTTAGGCCATGAAGAAGGTGAACCAAGCATGGTCCCTCGCTCTTTCTCCTCTCCTCCAAATTGCCTCACTGTATTCATGCCTTCATTTGTGTCCAGGGTTGCCAAGCTGCCAGGGCTAGACTAGAGACTTCTGGCTTTCAGGCCCTATAAATAGTTGAGGGGCCTGAATCAAGAGTGAAGGCTCTTTGTCATTTACACCACAACTCACATCTTTAACCTGCTGGGTTCCAATAGGCTGCACCCCTGATTTGCTAGTCACCCCTCTTTAACTGCTAAATTCTCTCAAAAGTCCTGGCAACTGTATTATATCTCAAGTCTTTTTTCCTGAGGTGAAAGGGATGGGAGAAGGGAACAGAACTCTTTTCTTCCCTTTTTGGAAAATAGAGCTCTCTGTCTTGCTGCCTCCAGACCAGCATACCAGAAAGGAGTCTTAGGATTTGTTTTGGCTGTGAGGTTAAAAAAGGGCCCATCTGACCTATGTGAATGGAAATGCTTGCACCTTTCACTGTATCAGCATATTAACCTCTCATCAGCCAGCATAATATTCATAAGATGCTATGAAGTACCCCTTTGACTTTTGTAATGGAGTTAGTACAATGACCAGTATAAAGAGTCTAATGAACATAATAAAAGGTAAAGTAAAGGTTTCCCCTTGACATTAAGTCCAGCCATGCCTGACTCTAGGGGGCGGTGCTCATCTCTGTTTCCTAGCCAAGGGAGCCAGCGTTTGTCCGCAGACAGTCTCCATGGTCATGTGGACGGCATGACTAAACACCGAAGTGCACGGAATGCTGTTACCTGCCCACCGGAGTGGTACCTTTTCATCTACTTGCATTTGCATGCTTTCGAACTGCAAGGTTGGCAGGAGCTGGGACAGAGCAATGGGAACTCACTCCATTGTGCAGATTTGAACCAGCAACCTTTCAATCAACCAACCCAGCAGCACAGCAGTTTAAATCACTGTGCCACCTGCAGTCCCAATGAACATAATATATTTCTGTTAATGACATGCAAAATGGCACATCAATTCTGTGGGAAGATGCAGTTGAAATGCCTGCTGCATTTTAACAATAAATAAATGCAAATCTGGAGAACATGGAAAAACAGCCCAAACATTGTTTGTATGCCCTTTCAGTTATATTTACAACTAAAATTACCATTATGATGCCTTTTTAGAAGCTAATTTTCCCAGGATATTAAATGTGTGCCTTATTTGATTGTAAACAATATGGTATCTACAGTATAGCCAAAGTCTGACAACTCAGAGTTGAGTGCATTTTTTCTTCAATTTCTATCCTGAGCATAAATAATCTGTTACCACATTATCCATAGTGGGGATCCAAAGAAATACTTTAGATGCCCTTTAGTGGGATTTCTGACATTTTCTTCTCTGAATAAGCAACTTTTAAAATCTATCTTGCTTTCAGAAATGACTTGTTGAGTTTGGAGAGGTGGAGGTGCTGTGTAATGAGTCATGCAGTTCTTTGGATCCCGGTCTATGTCATATATTGAAATATAGGCCTACTGTGCCCAATAAAAATGCATTTTCAGTGTCTGATTGATTTACTGATTACTGGTGCTATATTACAAGGGCAGTGTACATTTTTTAAACGAAAGGAAAGTCTTTGTTTGCTTCTTCATTAATCCTGTATTCATAATGCCTTTTCCATCTACCAGAGCCGCAGGGAAGCTTAATGACAGCGTAAAATAAGCAATCATCCACAAACAGCAATAAAACATCATGATATCCAACAAACCACTGCAGAAGCAGAAATAAGACAGCTCTTAAAATGGGCAAAAGGTTAAATTCACAGTTTCTCCAAAGGCCCTCCAAAACAGCAAGGAACTTAATTTGCAGTCAAAATCTCAGCAGCAAGGGAGCCAAGCAAGCTTTCCTCAGGAGGGAGCCCTATATTCCACTGAGATGTCCGTCTCTGGCCAGGCTGATACAAAGCAGGGACCTCAGAGCTGTCCTGAGTTTATGCCTAGCTTCATACTGAAGAGGTGGCCTCTAGTATCCTGGTTCCAGATTATTTAATAGGGCTTTAAAATGCAAAGCTAGTAGTTTGTATTGGGCAGAAAGGAAGGAAGCAGGGAAAGATGTGACTGAATGAAGTAGATGCAGAATCAGAGCTAGATGTTCCATACAGCCTTTTCCAGTTCCAGTTTTCCAACAACTAGCTGGTTCATTTTGAACTAGTTACAGTTTCTGGAGAGTTTTCAAAGGCAGCCCTGTGTGAAGCGCATTACAGTTAAACAAAAGTGTAGTGTATTTTGCTTGGAATATCTTTTCCAAAACCACCCATTCCTGCCACACATTTCCATTTTTATAGGCAACATAGTCCAAACACTTTCTATGCTAGTTCTCAGTTTGGGAACAATAAGAAATTTTCAGCTCCCTGCTTCTAAAAAAGCAACAAAGGCAAGGTTGAGGTTCAGATGCCATGCTGCCCCATCACCATACATGGTTTGGAAACTGGAAGCACCTTGCAGGCTTTTCTTTCTCTTTGGGCTGACATACTTTGCCCTGCCTCTTTTTAGCATCAAGCCTGAACTAATACAACAACAGTTCTTGCTACTTATAGTTGGTTTCAGATATTAAATCCAGGATTACAAGTTGGTTTCAGTCTGTTGTTCTAAAGCGAATTAAGGCTGCTGATGAGTATGTTTGTAGCAGTTCAGATGTAACACTGAACCATAACTAACTCTAACCAGAAAAAAGGATATGTATAAAAGTATGAACCTAGAGACTTTACCACTTGCTACACCATGGTTCAGTGATCAAGTAGTATGACTTCTGAACTAAACCACAGTTTTCAAGACAGAAAAAGAAATCCTTTGGCATTATGAATGGTGTTCTTAACCATAGTGATGACACATCCTTTTAGAAAATCAGTGGAAACTCACAAGACTTCATAGCACTTGAAACAAGGTGACAACCAAAGTGACGCAAATGTGTACTTCCATGCAGAGCTGAAAATGTTGCATGTGGATCATTTGGTTAACACATGTGCCCTGTCAGTCTTGAAGGTGTTGCCTCATTTTTCCATCCTTTCCCCCTCCCTCCTGCTCCTCCCAAAGAAGAGGAAGAAGCAGCAGCAACAACAGTTAAAGGTGCAGAGACTGAGGAACCCAAATCTGCTGCCTCCCTTGGTGAGGAATGTGGCAAAATGAGTGGTCCTGCTGAGCAACAAGCAGAAAGCTTCAGAGAGGCCCAGCAGGGTTCCATTCCAGAAGACCAAGTGGCTTGCAATGGGGAAAATGTAACTCTAGTCGAGGAGGAATGCCCAAAAGGCAGACTGCCTTCCTCTGGTGAGGAAGGTGTGTCCTCCTTAGGGACTTGCATGTGTCGACTGCATATGCCCTGCTCTCAGGCTTTCTCCGCTCTGCTCCATTACTTGTCTTCCCATTTATTATCCTCATGATTAATGCTCTTGTTATTATGCTTGAAGAGTGCATAACAGGCAAGCCAATTGCTGTATGATGACATGGTTTACAACCACTGAAGCTGGTTCCTGGCTTTTTACATCATTTTTTTCTACTCATGATACAGAGTGCTATGCAGCCAAGCTGATGTGCCACAAAGCCTTCCCTCCCCACTCATTGCAAATGTGTTTGCCAGTCACATTGCTGATCTGTGTATATTTTTTTCTTTTGTTTTTGGTGCAGAGGTTCATATGCTTTTCATTTCAAGAAACAAACTGATTAACCCTGACTATGACATAAAGAGGCTGAATTTGTATAGATGCTTTTGTCTGCGGTGTGAAATGTATTCCTGCTTGTGCTTCTGACTCAATTTTACCAAGGCTATTGCTTCTTATGTCATAACTTTGCCATTCATTGCAGTCCACTGTGACCCTCCTTTGCCATTGCCAGAATTTTGAGTTTTCATCTACTTTGCCTTTCCCAGTTGAAAACCCAGTATGGGGGAGAAACTTCACATGGATCGCACTGATGTCCTGCATCACTAGTTCAAACAAATCATACTGAAATGCTTTTACTTGAAGAAGAACTACATAGAAGCATCAGGATCTGGTCTTTGTTTACTCCAATTAGCCAGATTAGGCTGTGATCCAAAGTTCTGAAGAACTGCCACACACATTTCTCTGCATATAGTTGCACAAATGATCATGCTAGGAATATTTGTGGAACACCTAGCTCAGGCTAAAGAAATTGTGCATTTAGAATGCTCTTCCCTAACCTTGTGCCCTCCAATATATTGGGCTGCAACTCAGAGGACTATAGGAAGTAGCCTTATACTGAGACAGACCATTGGTCCACCTTGATGGGCACGGACTAGCAGCAATGGCTCTTCAGGTTTTCTGGCAGGGATTTTTCCAGCCTTGCCTGCAGATGCTGGGGATTGATCCTGAGCAGCAAAGTGCATGCTCCCCTGGAGCCCCAGGCCTGCCCATCATCTTCACCCACAATGGGCAGGTTGGAGGTGAGAGAAAACTGGTATGGAACAAGTATTGTTGCTGAGGAAAGAATTGCCTTGACCAACTTAACTTTTTATAGACCTTTGAGGATGTCACATAGGGCTAAGGTAGACAGCACTAGAGGGAGTTAACCCTTTTTTCCTGGTGAAAATTCCTAATCTCCAAGCTGTTTGCTCTAAGGGCAGAGCACCTGTCTAGAGTAGGGTGACTTTAATCAGGAAAATGGTATGGGTGGGTGGTATAGATTTTCCCCTTCTGTAGTCTCAATCCTCCTTGGATGTAGTCAATATTTTTGAAACCCATAGGAGATCCTGTTCATTTACAAACTGATAATATATTACACACTTGAACCTTTACAGTATTTCAGTCAAAGTCTCTCACCAAAGGCTGCTAATGAAACTTAAGCCATGGTGTGAGGGGACAGGTTTAATATTGATCAACAGTTTCTTCAAAAACAGATAGTGGAGAGTAGGAATAAAATGACATCTTTTGCAATGGAAAGAATTGTGCCACCCACCCACACAGATCTGAAATGGCACAGGTCTCATTTAACTTATGCATAAGTGTCCTTCCAGTAGTTAACATTTTGAGATGACAGCAAATTATTGAAGATGCCAAAATTCCAAGCACACACTGAAGAACTCCAAAGGGGTCTTTCCTAAATGATGAATAAGCCACAAAATGGCAGATGAAATTCAGCATAGCTCTAAAAAAATTATTCTCACTAAGTGATATACACCAACTTCCTACAGTCATTAAGATGCTCTGTAGTCTGCCTGGAAAAGAGTTACGTATTAATCAGCTGGGGGAGCGGCACCATGGTGAACAGTTCGTGAGAAATGTCATCCTAGCATGCTGTCACAGTGAAAATTAATACTGGGGTGACAAAGTTGGAGTATTTTTTCTATGGAAAAAGGCTTGAGAGATTTAAGAACAATGCTAGAGAAATCTTTTGTCTTAATATAAAAGAATAAAGGCCTTCTCTCCTTGTCATTAGCTTGGACGAAATCATCCAAGGTGGTTAATGACAAATGAAGCCCTTTGGAAAACACACAATTTATGGAATTGGTATTATTTGTTTGCTTATTATATTTAAATTCAGCATTTCCTCCAGGAAGCCCAGGCAGTGCATATGATCCTCCTGCTCTGCATTTTGTCCTCACAACAGTCTTGTGAAGTAGGGTAGGCTGAGAATGAGTGACTAGCCCAAAGTCCCCAAATGAGCTTCACACAGAACCTGGGTCTTCTAAGCTGCAGTCCAACACTCTAATCACCATGCCAAACTGACTCACAAAATCTGTACCAAAATACAGCAGTGGCCACTGTTCTGGTTGGCTTTAAAATAGGTTCAGAACAAATAGGTTGTTCAATGGCTATTAGCCATAACAGCTCGCTCGCTCGCTCTCTCTCTCTCGCTCTCTCTGTGTGTGTGTGTGTGTGTGTGTGTGTGTGTGAGTGTGAGTGTGAGTGAGATTTACCCCCAGACCCAGCTTGGACTATCCAGATGGCTGGCTACTGTTGCAAGACAGAATTCTGGACTAGGAGGTGTTTTCCAGCAAAGCATGTATTTATATCAGTTGTGCAACATATGGTGCACGAGCAATGTGAAACAGCTTTTTCTGACACAGGGTTCTTATGCTAGCAGCTTGTGTTACTTGTGCAACAGCTGCTCCACATGAGGGACTGTGTTTCCCCATTTGAAACAGGTTCTCTGGATCACAGCCCATGGTTTCAGCTGGCTTACATCCTTGCTCTCACAGTGCAGTTTATTAGTGGACTTCTTAATCTTGTCTAGTCTGATGACATTATGAGATCATTAAAAGTAAAATTGCCAATTTTTCAGAATGTACCATTTGTGGAAATGGAATCAGATGCAAAATATTACAGTACATGTATGGAAACATTATTCTTGTGATTCATACTTTTTCAGTGTCCTGTTTCCAGGTTTATATGGATACTAACAACAATATTTACATACTTTGCAGGACAATCAGAAGTAATCTCACTAAGCACTAGACTTTACTCTCAAATAAGTATGCACAGGATTGCAGTGTTAATACAGCAACATCTTTTTATTCCTTCAAAATAAATGAAAGATGTCTCCTGCTATATGTTAAGCTAAAATGGCTCCTGCTGAAATACTTACTGTAACACAATGTACTAGATTAGACTTTGCAGGCCCAGGAATTGACTGAGTTCTACATCATATTTTAGGAAAGGGATAAATATATAAAAGGTTACTAGAAAACATTACCAAATTAAGACCATTCACTTCTATGATTTTTTAAAATCAGAAAATCTAAAGCCTGGATTTTTCAGTAACTTGCTGGAAGTTGCAATTGTATTGATGTTATTTGAAGCAGCTTTTGGTGTTCACCTATTTCCTTAATATGTGTGTTCTGCAGTTTGGAGAATTCAAGATTCAGCTCACATTTTAAAAGGACAAGTTCATGACAATAACCTCTTTTTATTAAACATCTGAAAAACAGAAAATGTTACTTATCCTGTAATAAGTCGAAGCTGGTATCTACATTGCTATGCTACCATTATTTAATTCTAATCAAAATAAATGTCATTAAATGGATTTAGAAGGTTTAATATTAATGTACAATATGGCACATTTTAACCTTATATGCAATTATACCTGTATGGCTGTGATGCAGATTCATATCAGCTTCATTTCACATCAAAGCATACTAATATGATGTTGAGTTTTATCTGCAGTGTAACAATTATGAAGAACTCAATCTTATGATAGAAAAGTAAAATAATTTCTTATTTAAATAGATAGTCTTATGTATGTTCCACAGATTATTATTAATATTTTTGAAAGGCTTTGCTCCTTTAAAGGAGAATAAAAGCCAACTGTTTAAAGCAGCTCTCTAAACAGGTACACTTTTTGCATATTTTTACTACTCAGTCATTGCCAAATGATGCTGTAAACTTTTTTGCTGCTGCCTGTAAATTCTTTATGTAATCTGTTATAAAATCCAATCAAACAACTACAGATTTACTTGCAGCCTCGAAGATGGAAATCCACGCCCAAGAAGGTACAGGCCTTTTCGCAGCTGAGCCATTCGACACAAAGGAATCAAAGAAAGGAAGTAAGACTAGTGAGCAACCATTACTTGATGCCTTAGTTCCACAGCCAGCAAAAACAGAGACTATAGAAACAACAGAACCACAGAGCAAAGGAGAAGAGAAGACACTTCCAACTCTGTTAGGACAGACTTTGGATACATGTTCACAAAAGGAAGAAGACAGAAGTTCTATAAAAACTGATACTGATTCTACTGACAAGTCACATCTGCATGAAGAACAAAAAGATTTGTCAACACAATTGCTCAAAGAAAGTAAAACAGATGAACAAATTTCAGAGGCCCAGAAACCAGCTGTTGAAGTACTACCATTGAAGTCTAAAGACGATCAAGCTGGTATTAAAGACAGTGACTTTACCTCTCCTGAAAGCATTGCTTCTTCCTCACCTTCAGAATCTAAAGTGGACATAACTGACACTATTAAAACTGCTGCTTCTGAAACCTTACCATCTGTTTTACATAAATCTGAGGCAGATGATAGTAGCAAAATACCTATGGCTAAAGACATTGCAAAAGACTTTGCAAAACATCAAGAAATGGAGAGTGAACAAATTAAAAAACAGGAAGAATTTGCAGTGGTGACCACTCCTGCCTCACAACCAATTAAGGAGCAAATACCCAGCCAGAATGTTCCTGCTTGGGAGGAAGAAAAAGATATGACAGAAGATGAAAGTGATGAAGAGAGGAGCTCCATTTCCAGTGGACAAAAGTCCAGAGTGTTAGATGGTCAATTTTTGGCATCTGATAAGCAAAAAGCAACTGTTTTGGATACAAAAGAAATAGGAAAAGGAGCTGATCCTAAAAAATCATATGATGCTCTCAAAGCAGAACAGTTGGATTCAACACAAGATATTAAAAAAGAGATAAAACACAGTGCTGAAGACAGATTCAGTGAAGAATTATTTCCTGAAAAGGTTGAGGAGCCTTTAGATAAAGTTACATTGCCTGAAACAAAAGAGAAAACCCCTCCTGAACCCAGTAAAGACTCTCTGCCAAGAAAAGATTCTGTAAAGGATGGAAAGGGGAAAATGTTTTCAGTTACAGATTCAGAAACTCACAAAATGCAGATAGAAGAGGATAAATCAGGCATGTCAACATATTTTGAGACTTCCACCCTTAAAGATGAAGCTATCAAGAGTGACCTGGTACAGCAGGGCAATGATTACTATGAACTGAGTGATACTAAAGAACAGTTGTACGACCCTTACAATAAAGATTTTCTTGTATCAAAAAAAGATACAGAGGACTATCAACCAGAGGCATACCAACACCCTAGGATACCTGCTCATGAAGTAGGGTATAGTACTCTTGCTCAGGGCTTTCCAGAAGATGAAGCCAAGGAATCTAGGTCTCCTACAGAAAGAATGTACACTATTGACCCAAACGTATATGGAGATAAGAGAGAACTCCACAGTAAGAATAAAGATGACTTAACCCTAAGTAGGAGCTTGGGGCTTGGTGGAAGATCTGCCATAGAACAGAGGAGTATGTCAATTAACTTACCAATGTCCTGCCTGGACTCTATAGCCCTGGGGTTCAATTTTGGGCGCGCACATGATCTTTCACCTCTTGGTTCAGATATCATGGACAATGCTAGTGAGGATGAAGGTGATGATTACTTGCCAGCCACCACCCCAGCAGCCAACAAAGATCCCTCCTTCCCAACAGAGAGCAAGGAAAGGGAAGAAGAAGAAACAGAACAGGAAGAGAAAACAGAGGAGTCAACACTTAAAGAAGGGGGTGAAATCCAGGTGGAGCCTTTGTGTGAGTCCCCCTTTTTGGCTAAAGATTATTACAAAAATGGAACTGTCATGGCTCCTGACTTACCTGAGATGCTAGATTTAGCTGGCACAAGATCACGACTAGCATCTGTGAGCACAGATGCTGAGGTAGCACAAAGGAAATCCATTCCTTCAGATGCAGTTGTAGAGGACAGCAGCATAACCCAGCAATTCATGGCTGATGAAAGCATGACTTTAAAAGCAGACAGTCAACTAGAAGATTTAGGTTACTGTGTTTTCAATAAGTACACAGTGCCAATGCCATCCCCAGTCCAGGACAGTGAGAGTCTGGGAGGAGAAAGCTGTCCTTTTGATGAGAACATTAGAAGAGGTGTAGTTGCAGACCTCTCATTAATAGAAGTGAAGCTGGCAGCAGCTGAAAAATCCAAAGAAGAAAAAGACATGTCTTGTGACTTGGCGATTTTGGGCAAGGACTTTGAACAGGAGAGAAAAGCTATTGATAAACTAGATACTGTATTAGAAAAGAGTGAGGAGCACACTGATTCTAAGGAAGGATATTATCCTGAGGATATTGAACATGAAAAAATAAAGCCTGATTCAGCTTTAGAAAGTGCAGATGATAAAAATCTAGTTGGACTGGAAGAGAACATTACTTCATTAATGGAGAAAGAGGAAAATGCAATTCATGTTGCTGCCGAGGTGGGCAAGACAGAAATTTCCTGTAAACCAGACTATGATGCTATAAAGCATGATATGGATTCTGCAGCTAGGCAAATTGAGCAGGAATACCAAAGTAAGTTAGTTCATACAACTGAACATGTCTCAGAGCAAGGCACAAAGATTCAAGAAAAGACCCTCTCCACATTACCCCAAGAATCCATTGCAAAAGCAGACTCTAGTCAAATGAAGGATGCTGCCAAGTTGTCTGAAGCTGAAGTTAAGGAAAAAGGGCCTAAGCCTGATCTGGTGCATCAAGAAGCAGTAGATAAAGAAGAATCTTATGAGTCAAGTGGAGATAATGACCAAGTGCAGGAAGGTTTGCCTGAAGAAACTTCAAAGACGTGTGGGGTCAAAATAGAACCCGAAAGCCCATCTCTGTCAGAAGAGGAGACTGCATCACAAGTGCTAGTAGAACAACCAGTTGCAGAAACACATGTGTCTAAAACTCTACAAGAAGAAGAACCCAAAATTCAAATGGAGATCATACCACAGCCCAAGGAAGGCCAGGTGGAATCTCTGGAGTTAGCTGACTCTGTGAAAACTGAATATTTACCATGTGATTTAAAAGATGAGACAGTAAGTAGAGATGCAGAAGGAGAAAAACAAGAGAAAGAGATTGATCAAGTAGAAGAACAGAAAGAAGAAATTAAGCAAATGGAAAAACAAGAGGAAGAAGTTGAGAAAGCAGAAGTATATGAGGAAGAGTTTATGGTAGGAGAAAAGCATGTGGAAGAGAGTATGATAGAAGAAAAACATATGGAAGAGAGTAAGACGGAAGAAAAGCATGTTGAAGAGAGTAAGATAGAAGAAGTACATGAGGAGGAGGAGAAAAGGCAGGAAGAAGAGCAAGAAAGAATTAAACAGGAGGAAAAGATTAAGCCAGAAAAAGAACAAGATGAAGAAAATAGGCAAGAAGAGGAAACAAGTAAGCAAATAAGTGAGGAAATGGCCAAAGAGGAAGAGGAGGAGTGTAAAGCTGTTCCTGGAGAAATGCCTGAACTCAAAGGAGTAATAGAGTCAGTTGTTACAATTGAGGATGACTTCATCACAATAGTGCAGACAACAGTTGATGAGGGAGAAACGGGTTCCCACAGTGTGCGCTTTGCTGAAGCACCACAGAGTGATGCAGGAGAAGAGGGCTTCCATCCTGAAGAAGACGACATGGAGGTAGAGGAGGCACCTGAATTTGAAACAGAGATGAAAGAAAGCTTTCTGGAAGCCCCTGGCTCACCTAAAAGGGAAGAAATCCCATTAGCTGATTACAAGACAGAGATGTATGATGATTATAAAGATGAAACGACCATTGATGACTCCATCCTTGACACCGACAGCATATGGGTGGATACTCAAGGTGTGCCTTATCTTTTTTTTTTTTCTTCCAAAATAATTTCCTAATAATGAAACAATAATGATTAACAGTGGATTCAGGAATGTTAGCATAATGTCAATATGAAGCAACCTGAATATATTTTTTTAAAAATCTGAAATCCCACCAAAGCACAATTAATATCTTTACTAATCCTATTTTTGTTGTTGTTATAATTTGCTCTGATCCTGCAGATGATGATAGGAGCATCATGACAGAACAGTTAGAGACTGTCCCTAAAGAGGAGAAGGCAGAGAGAGAATTGCGGAGACCGTCTCTTGATAAGCATAAAAAAGAGAAACCTTTAAAAACGGGGAGAGGCAGGATTTCTACTCCTGAAAGAAAAATAGCTAAAAAGGAACCTAGCACAGTCTCCAGAGATGAAGTGAGAAGGAAAAAAGGTTCATGTAATACTTGGTCTTTTTCCTTTCATGCCATACTGTGAGTTGTTCAACTGTTTTACAAGAAGAGCATTCTAACAGTAATGTCACACATTCCAGTCAAGAATATTCATCTGTGTTAACAGCAAGGCATGCAGTCTATATGACTTCCATCATTCCAGATTTATGCTGGTGATACTCTCTTGTGGATCAGGTAAATAGCCTACAGGCGATTCATCTGGCTTCTTAGTTTCATTAATCCTCAAAAGATAACACCAGCATAACCTCTCATCTGTACCTTTATTTCACGAGTGTCTTGGGTAACCCCCCGACAATATTTCCATCTCATCAGTTGCCAAAGACCCATTAAGCAATCTCCCTATGACTCCCATTGTACAAAAAGGGCAACTGCAAAGGGGATGTAGATGCATACTTTCTAAACTGGATCATACTGGCCAAACCAAAGTTGGGTCTAGAACCTGCAGATCTATCACTGAGCTAGAACACTCTTCCATTGTATATAATGGTGTGAGTCAGCATACTCTCCCTGAGTGGGCCCCAGAAGAGCCTGTTACTGACAAGTCTGGACATGGATAGGGCCACAGCATCACAAAGTAAAGGCATAACAAGCATGTGCAGGATGGAGCAGGGATGTTTCTCCATGCCATCATTCCAACATGACCCTATGCACTTTGAATAGAACATCCCTGGCTTGCAGAAGCTCTGTCTGTGGTAGCAGATGGAGTGCCACCCTGAAGTGTGCAGCTGTATCACCAGCTGCAGCACCTCTGGGCCTTGGTAGAATCAAGTCCTGCCTCAGCGGCTCCCTTGGCACCAGCAGCCAATATGTTATGTTGAAATATATTTCCATTTCTGATTGTGTTATTTCTGATTGTATGCTCTTGTTTTCTTATCTATAGCTGGGTATAAGAAAGCTGAACTTGCTAAAAAAACTGAAGTTCAGGCTCACTCTCCCTCCAGGAAAATCATTTTAAAACCTGCTATCAAACATACTAGACCAACTCATCACTCCTGTGTTAAACGGAAGCAGACAGGTGACTGCGCTGTCTTGACTTTATGCAACGTGGCTGGCAAACATAGACATTTCTCTTGTTATTATTTGTAATCTCATTGCTCAACTGGCTGCTCTAGTTTTTAATTTTATTTTTTTCCTGTAAAACTTTTTCTGCCATCATGAATGAGACTGCTTTTTTGGTTCCTTTCATACCATGCTCTTTTCTATTTTAGTTTTTTAACAGAGGCCATGATCATGTGTGTTTGTCATGCTTGGACTTCCCAAATTCTGTAGATGTTTCTTGACATTGTGGTTTGACAGTGGTGTTGTAGAAATCTTTCCATTTGGCTTTGTTTTGTTTTACTTCTTGTGTAACATTTCATTTTTGCTCTGTTTTGATGGGAAAGTGCTAATGGCTTTAAACCATGGTTTACATTTTTTTTCATGTATTTCCCTTTTTTCCCCTCTCATGCATAATAAGAAGCAGCATTTCAGCATTGCTCCAGCTTGTATTTATATCATGTGCATCAACTCTTTCAAATCTATGACTGTTTTATGTATTAAACATCTTATATGTTAAAGCACAAGACCTGCAGGGCAAATTGAGCTCTGTCATGAAGACAAAAGAGAAGAAGTCTGCCATCAGAACAATGGACATATTCAAACAGAATTTCCCGGATACTAATCTTTGTTTGCAATGAGGAACTTGGAGAATCTAAGAGAAGAAAATGCGGAGGGGGGGAGGGTCTTGTAACTTGTGCATATTGTGGTATTTCTTTGCAGAATGAGGCTCTTGGGCTGTGCTGTACCTTGTGGGCAAAGAGTGGATGGATAAAGGGATATAATCCACATGGAACTACACCCATACGTGTTCCTGTGAGGCACAAAAAGGGATTGTGTTGACACAACTATCAGTCATTTTCATAAGGGTCAGTGTCAAGGGTATGGATTGGGCATTTGCCAGGGGTCCACATCCCTGCAAGGCCCACTGACATGAACCCTTGCCCTTGGAGTTGTTCCTTCTCTCACAAGCATCCCATTCAGCTGCCTTTTACCTTAGAAAAGGCCAGAGTGGTACTGGGAAGGGGAACAGCAGATGCCACTGCTGGCTTGCTCACTGGGTCTCCATGTGCCAAGCAAGAAAGTGGTGGCAGCAGTAAGAAAGAGGAGAAGCAAGAACAGCTGGAGGCAATGATGATAAGGCTGACCTACAAGGTGGGGGCAGGGGCACACAGGCAGTCAAAACCTGCCATTGGCACTGATGTTAGTTCCACTGACATGAGAAGAATTTAAGGGAAGTGTGTTTGCTCCATCTTTCACTCACACAAGCTATCATACACACACTTTGTTGGCTACACTTTAGAGAGAAAAAAAATGAATGCCATCCTTACCTGCTTTAAAATGTTATATAAAGAATTTTCTCCTTTCATCAGATGACTGCTAATTCAAGGAAAACATTTTTTTCTGGCAATACAGAAGTGTTGGAACAAATGATTCAACCCAGCAAATTTTTGTAAGATTTTGTCTGTTTGGAGGGGAGAGGATGAGAACACTTCCTGAAGATTTGATTAATCAGTAGGGGACCAAATACAAAGACAGTTAAGAAAGTGTGTGCATGTATATAGAAAAGCCAGGTATTTATCTTTCACACTTTTTTAAAGCAACTTTTCCCCTAAAGGCTTTCCCTACAGAGTGTCCCAGGAACACAATCCCACTTATTTATTTATTAAAATATTTATAGGCCACCCCATCACAACAAAGCCTCAGGGCGGCTTACAACATACTAAAAACAGAAAATACATGGTTCAGCACATCTCTAGAAACTCAACTATGGTTTAGTGTTTATGGAAGCTCAGCCATCAAACCAAATTATGGCCAGTGTGATGTCTGAACTGAACATTCCTGTGGTCTATCATAACTAGTGGAAACAGCAAAGAACAAATGTGGCCAGCCCACACAGACTAAATGTGAGTGCTTTGAGACTGGGAAGGAGAGCGATTGCCTAAGACTTTTCAGTGATAGGTGTATATTCTTAAAAACAGACTGCCAGATACTCACTCTTGCATCTAAATACCCAGCAGTCTTCTTGGCAGCCTTGACTGCTGCAGTCCTAGCCAGGGAGCACAGTCTTTCAGCATAAGGCCAGGTAATGGTTGCTTTCCACTTCCAGCATCTGCAATTGCTGGAAAGGCAGATGAAAGAACCTGCTGGTTCCGCTTCTAAGCCCCTGATTCCAAAGTCTGTGTGAGGGAGGAATGGAGAACCAAGAAGCTGGCTGGAAGCATCCATCTCCCCATTATAAAGCAGTTGTGCAATTTTCACTGGGAATTGAATCCAGCTGAGAGAATTGCTACAGTCCTCATTCTATTAGAGATGCCTCATAGCACCCAACTACACAGTTCTAACATTTCCTAACATTATCATTCTTATCATCCAAAGCAGGCTGAGTAAGGGAGGGTAGGGCAAGAGGCAAGGGAAAGCTTAATCACTTCTGTCAACTATTTGGCAACTCAAAATTACATTCCCCTCTCAGGGAGGAAGGACCCTGGGTGAGAAGTTATTTTGAACAGACAAATGGAAAGCAAGGAAAAGGTTCAACAGCCCTCCCCTCTGCCAGAGAGAGAGAGAGAGAGAGAGAGAGAGACTGAGTTCATTCAACCTGAATCCACATGCACAAAATTTCAGTGTAATTAGTATTAAAAGTGAGAAAGAAATCATACAATTTATGCAATGTGTAGCCCACTATACAGGCATTTTTGGACCTGGGGCATAAAGTATGGCTTTTTTCACTTTGGTTTGTAATATGACTATAAAACCAATGTTGGCAAAGATGCCCTTTTGGCATTATGAAAAACTTCCCTCAGCATTTCCCCCCACATGTTCAGATGTCACTATAAAAACATGCAAGAGCCAAAAGAGTCTCTCCACTAAAATTCCACCCTTGGTGCAAGAAGCAGGTGTCCATGTTTAGATCTAACTACTGTGAATTATCACTCACTATAGAAAATCAGACATATGCTTAATTAATTCCATGGTGAGTGATTTGGGTCATGAGCAAAGCTCAGTAATCATACATCAGGTGGTAAAAAGAAGTAGTAGGTGTCTAGGATTTATCAAGCTACACTTTCTCTTTTTCCATTTTTACATGGTAGGTTATCACTGTTCAAGTAGCAGCTCTATTCCCTCTGTTATCAAGTGGTCAAAACAACAATTAGGTTCCGTTTAAAGCATTTTTATTTCAGATAAAATCTCCCCTGTGCATAATATTAATATCACAGTACACATATGCCAAATCTGGCAGTGACTGTCAGAGAATATTATTGATGAGCAAAATGTGAACTGTTACCTCCTTGCTAATCACTTAAATATAAATTCAAAATTATAAAGAGAAACACTGTTGAAATGTGCTAAGTATTGTCCCTCTGCATACAGGCTATATCAATGAAAGTGTATCAAAAGTTCAGTCTGGAAGTACTGAAGGCCTTCTAGCTCTTGGAGAAAAACAGCCACAGCAAGAAAGTTTATGCTAAAGGAGACTGGCAGATATTGGAATAGTCCAGTGCAGAACAGCCAGAATCTAACTACAAGTAGCTGAGCATATTAAGTTATTTAATTATGTTGAACAATAGATGATGATATGTTTAAAAATAAGTGCATAGTGCTTGTCAATCATCCCAGCCCCATTTGTCAAAATGCTAGAAGCCAGAACATGCAGGCTTCTATTTGAGCCATTAAGCAGAGTACTTTTAGCATGTGCTTCATTCTATCTGTAATGTCTGGTACCAACACTGAGGCATAAGCCATGGCAAGTCACAGGCTTGGCCACTCCCCTCCCCAGTTTTTGTTCTAAAGAAGGAAATGGAAACCACCTTTGATTTTAAATTAAGCATAGTTTCACATGATGTTTAAACTTGGGACATGATGGTTTGTTGTATGACTAAGCCAGGCTCAAACACTTTTTCTGATCTTGACTTTTTCTCACAAACTAGCACAGTCTTCCCCGCCCCAGTACATGCCACATGTTTTAGACTAAATTCCCATCATTACTTATGGAATCCTGTGCTAGCTGGGGATGATGGGAATTATAGTTCAAAATGTCTGGAAGGCAATGTGCTGCAGAAAACTGACCTAGAATTTAAATGAATCATAGTTCTCTTACCTCAGAGGTCACTGGGCCAGAGCAGGGGGGCTGTTGTTAGTTTAAAATTAGAAGCAGAAGCTTTGATCTTCTATGCTAGAACATAAAAAGGAGTAGGAAATATTCAAGCCTGAGGCTAACTTGTGTTGCATATGCAATGGGTTTCCCATTATCTGAGTCTGGCTTATGAGTAAAAGGGATAGAGACATTTTTTAAAGCTAGGGATGGAAAAAGTGAGTGTTCCTCTCTGTGCAAGGGACTGTAGGATCTTAGAAAGCTAGCAGCCGATGCCCTGCTTTAAAGCCATGGAAAGAGTGCAGATAGGTCTTTTTATGACTTTACTAAGCCAGTCTTGCTTTTAGTTTTCATGGCTATTAACTGAAGTCTTGTATTTCCTAGTTTCCAAACAGGAATAGGTTTGTTTTGTTTTTTGTTTTTGTTTAGTCACTAAGTTGTGTCTGACCCTTAACAACCCCATGAGCAACATTCCTCCAAGCTCTCCTGTCCTTCACCATCCCTCACAGTCCACCCAAGCCCACACCCACCACCCCAGTGACCCCTTCTAGCCACCTCACCCTCAGTCATGTGATAGTTACATAATATGATAATAGCTTAAATACCAGGATTATGCAGTGCCTGTCTTTTGTATGCCTAGGTTTTCAAACTGTGTATTTTGAAAAGGCAATAATGATTACAAATCCTAGAATCTTCAGAATGTTCTATTGCATACAGAATGTGTTCCATATTTTGGCTGTTTAGTAGGAGAACCCTACTAATTGCATATTTAGACACTAATAACCCTTCATAATTACCTAGACACAAGTACAGAATTGATTAGTTGGCTTTTCTTCTCCCATACTAGAGGCATTCAAGAGTCAGCTGGACAGCCATCTGAGAGGGATGGTTTAATGTGGAGTCCTGCACTGAGCAGGGGGGTTGGACCTGCTGGCCTTCTTGGCTCCTTCCATCTCTACTCTTCTATGATTATAAACACGCATAAGGTTGGGTTGTATGAAGGGCAATACTAGAGCTTAGGTTTTAGAAAAAGCAAACTTTTAGAAGCAACTTCAGGATACCAGATATTGTTCCAAATGTTGGTTCTAGCTTGTTATTCCTCGTTCTTGATCCAAAGGTTTGAAGAAAGAATTTTATGTCCTCACCCTTACCTGAATGTTGTCTTTGTGCTTTATCCGTTGATTGGTTGAAAGGGTAAGACTATGCTTCCTTTGTGACATCACTGGATTGATATCACTGGGCAAGCAGAAGCATCAGGCCAGGCTATGACCTGAGCCAAACATGCATTAGGTTTGTCTTCCTTATCTTAAATTTCATGGTGTGTGCCCCAGAATCAAACATGTTTCTTGCATGATTAAACTGTTAGTCAAGCTCCAAGGGACAGGGTGAAGCCATGATCCAGGTTTATTGTTCAGATGGAGGACTTGTTATGCTTTCAGGTAAGTCATCCATATAGTTGTGCCCCCCTCTTTCATATTAGTGAGGAGGGCTGCTGTCTGATCTTGCAGAGGAACCAACAGTTGACAAATACAAAGCAGGAAGCTTGTGGGGAGGGGGCATAACTTGCCCCTCCCAATATCTCCAACCAGAGCTGTCCTTTCTGTACTCTCCTTTTGCGTGCCCCTCCACATATCAAGGAGAAAGTTCACTCATGCTGACCTTTACATTTTGTTGCGAAGCAGTGGAACACTGCCAAATTAAGCCTGCTGCATTTGCCTTGCCAATAAGAATCTATCATGGCTGCTCTTGACTCCGATTTGAGAGAGTTTGGAGAATGAAAGGAAAGCCTTTTATTCTCAAACGCTGCCTCTGCTGGCTCTTAATACATAAGCCATATCCTCTGCTACAGTTATGCTTCTTTGGAGTCCAGCTGATGGGCAGCATGATAGTGTGTGCATTAAGCCTTGTCCAGCCTTCTCACATGAGGACAGCCAAGCCCTGCACCAGGCATTTCCACTCCTGTGCACTCAGTCCCTGCCCTCTGAAGGGGATTGCTGTTCATTTTCACGTGAATGCAAGTAGATACCTCTGTGCAATTGTGCAGAAAGCCTCCTTCTGACCTCCCAACCCAGATGGAAGGTTGGAGACAGAATATTCAGGGATCTTTGCATGTGTCTTTTTAGCCCTGGCATGAGCAGGACAAATCCCTGGCTAAAGATAGACGAAGATGCAAATCTGGCCAGTCTTTCCCAAAGAGTGGAAACCATTCTAGAGGCTTACACGGTGCATAGAATGTTGGAAATCCAATACTGTAGAGTCCCGAGAAGGGCAGGATACAAGACTGCCATATGACCCATTAACACATCTCTAGGTGCTGCCTCCTCTCTCTGTTGGAAGCTAACTTCTCGCCAGACCTTGTTGGGAGCAACAGAGCTCACCCAAGCAGCTTTTTGGTGCTGTGTGATTTGTTGGGTTTCTTGTGCTGTTACAGCTTTCTTTAGCTGAGAGGAAAGGGCAATGTACTGGGAGAGGGGGCACCTGCGTGATAGAGGCTGCCTCCAGCCAAAGGCCATCACACAGAAGCAAATCTCATACCTCTCTCTTCCTAAAGGGGCATGGGTGATCACATGGTATTAGGGTTATTGATGGCTTGAACCCCAAACTCACAAGTTATCTTGGAAAGCTGTGATTTTTACATCCTTACTCAAGATGAGGAAAACTGAAGAGTATTCCTTTCTGATTTGCTAATTCTGATTTGTTCTTTACTTAGCAGCAGATATGGCTAATAATGGTTTCATTTGCTTTTAAAATTGCATGGCTACTGAAATGGAATATATTAAAAGTTAATTTGAAATTACCATATTTTTTGCTCTATAAGACTCACTCCCCCCCCCAAAAAAGTAAGAGGAAATGTCTGTGCATCTTATAGAGCAAATATGTGCAGTAAGTCTGTCAGATGTGCAGCCCATGGGGAAGTGATGGGGAATGTGCCTGTGATTATGTGCCCATTTGATTCAGAATATTTTTTTTCTTGTTTTCCTCCTCTAAAAACTAGGTGTGTCTTATGGTCAGGCACGTCTTATAGAGCGAAAAATACAGTACTATTGTAATTAGTATTATTATTGTAAAGCATTAATAGCCTTTTTGTTTATTTTTCCCATGTGTATCTAATAGCCGCTGCTGGTGAAACAAATCAGACTCCTGGGGTGTTTAAGCAAGCAAAGGAAAAACTTTCTGTGAGTAAAATTGTCTTAATTATTCATGTCTCCTCATTAATCTTTTGTGTTTCAGGTGGTTTTAGGGTCATTTTATGAATAATTTAAAGGAACCGTTTGCCAATTTTCTGTTTCACTTTGGGATTAGTCATAGATTACTAAAACTTCCTAATTGTTGCACAGTGCAAAACTGATATATTGTCAAATTATGTAGAAATTATCCTAAGTATTTGATTTTCATTTCATTTCATCTGATATAACCACAATAACCCCAGTGGCATTATTCTAAAATAATTGTTTTTCTCCTGTCCATGTGAAACAAACCAACCCACTTTTCCATGGAAGTACTTGGATTTGAGGCGCACATTATTCCTTGGTTAACAGTACTGTTCTCCCCAGCTTTATGGGGGAAAATTCTGCTATTTGTTCTGCTAATGATATGTTTACAGTTGTATTTTTATCATGATTTTCATGCTTTAATATTTACTTCTCTCTTTAAAACTATTTGAAATGGCTGTTTCCAGATTATTTTAAAGTGTTTATCATTGGTTCCATTATATTTGTTTACTATGTATGAGAGCTTTGGCTCTAGGGTACCATTATCTTCATTATTATTATTATTAATGCCAGCTGCCATCATGCACACAAAATTAGGTTTTCCCCAAATGCTCAGATGGCCAGGGAGTTTCAGACCCAGGCAACAGCTGGCTAATATTTAGCCTCTAGAGCAGCATCTTGCCTCTACTACCAACAATACATAGATGTTTCAGTTAGCAAAACTGGAGATGAGCAAGTGTGCAAAGATGAGAAGAAAAAAAAAGGAAGACTTGATCCTTCCTGTTCTCTTGCCTTACCTCTCAGTTGTCTGAGACATTTGGCCATAGCAAGAAGAGGAGGAAGAACCACAGACAAATGGAGGTATTTATGATTAGCACAATGTATAAGCTTTCTTCAAGTTTTCCACTTCATTAGTCCTCAGTGCCTTGCCTTTTTGACCTTTCTAGAAAGATGTCTTAGGCAGCAGGAAGGGAAAGATCAGCCTTGAATCACCTTCTTTCCAAGTACATCTCTTTAAGTGGGAGATGTTCCACTGCTTGATTTTTGTGTGGCGTTCTGCACTATGCAAAGAGAGATACTTATTTTGCTTCAAAATTTCTGAATGACATTAGGAGTCACTATAGTGAAATGTTTAGAACCAGAACACATTTGTTGCTAGCAACGTTAATGAAAGCTGCACAAAATTGCGGAATTTAAAGGCCGAATTCTTACATCCCATTTTCACCAGAGCTTGCTTAAAAAAGAAATGCATATAAAATTCTGCATGCCTTTTTCTAATATTTGCATTAGCTTGCCTATTTCAAACATACACATTTCGGGATCAAAAAGCCCACTTAAAGCACATTTTTCAAATGTCTGTATTTTGTCAAACTTTTTCTGTTCTGTTTTGTGGAAGGCTTTGCACAAGGCTTTGCATGGCTTTCTGACTACAACTTCTGTTCAGTTCTGTATTTGGGTCCAGGAGTAATTGGGTAATTCTATCAGTCTATATTTCCTCAACAAAATGAGTTTCTTATACATCCCTTTATAATATGTTTATTATATTGCCCTAAGTGTGTAGTTTGAGCAGCATATGTGTTGTTTCTGTGTTGGTTCCGTTCATATATAAAGTGTGGAGATGTCCATTGGGTAGTGTGATGTTTAGAGTAAATGGGGCATGTAGGTGGAGAGGGGCTGAATCTGGCCTCCCCCCCGCACCCTCTTATGGGGCCACTTCTTCTCACTGCAGGAACTTTCCATGAAGCAAGTCAGGCTGGAGGAAAACATGGCAGAAATAGGCAAATTAAGGATATGGCATGTCTCCCACATGCTATTTTGTTATAAAGATTGGACACCCCACCTTTCTACTTTAGTGGGGCAAGCAGACATGTGAAGAAGGAGGAAGGAGGCTGCTCTATCCATCCCCCTTCCATTTAGTTTAAGGACGTGTTTGTGAGTTTCACCAAACTCTCAGCACTTGTTGGGATCACTGTGTTAGAGGCCATAGCTTTGTAGAATGGGAGGGAAGATGCCCAGTTTTACAGATAGGAACATGCTATCAGGGTTCCCATTCACATCATCAGTTCAAGTGATAGTTTCCAAGCAATAAAGTGGCTGATAAGAAAGCTCTCTCCACAAAGCCAAGTTGTCATCTCATATTCCCAATTGTTATAGGGATTTGCTCTCAGGTTGCAATGAACTTCATAGGACTTAACCTACAGAAAATATTTATAGAATTGGGACATCTGTTTCTTTAAAACTGTTCTTTTTCATCCCCATCCTTATAACTCCTTACTTCAAGCTCTAAACAGTCTTGATTCAGTCCTGTGCCTACCTTCTTCCTTTCTTGAACTCATAAACTTGTCAAATCTTATCCTTATTCTTGCTGTTACAGAATAACAAGCCTACTCTTCTGGAATTTATTCCCACTGCAGTGTTTCAGGTGCCCAAGTTCTCTCTTTTTTAATATTTGCACAATTTTATTTTCCACTGCTCTTCTCCTTCCCCATGCCTTTCTAACCTTTTATGTATTCTGATTTAAGTAGGACACTAGTTGGAACAATGGCAGTGCTCTGATTTGCTAATTTAAAAATAGAATTTTAAGTGTATTGAAATTCACACAAATATAAATGCAATTTAGTCTGGCAAAAAAGCTAGCATCTGTATGGATAGCCCTTAAGGCGCCACTTGTGAATTACAGCAATAATGGGTTAAATAGAGGGCAGGGGACGCTTTTATGTCTTAAATGCATAGCAGGGCAATATTTCTGTTAGGACCAACTAGAATTCCACAGAAATGTGCAAGCTTTTGATTTCTCCAGTGAGGTGGTACAAAAAGGAAGGGGGTGAGTGACAGGAAAGTCCAAAAATTTGAACAGGTATTGTAGCAGGGACACTGCAGTCTCAAAATTCAGATTTACAGTAGGAATGACATAGGTGTTGCTGGGATCATTTTACACCTGTTCTGAGATAGTGAAGTGATTGCAGAGCTCCATTTCTGAAAATTCAAGGACCAACTGTAAATCTGGCCTGCCTATTTTCTTAAGTGGTTTGCACACATTTCTGAGCAGGCATATAGCAGAAGTGCAGAAAAACATGACAGCCTTGTGTTTACGAAATCAGAAGTTAAGTTTAGGTAGTGCAATTGAAGCCACATTGTATTTTTATATCTTGCTCTGATGTGAAAGTATCGAACCAAACAGGCTAGCATCACTTCCATGTTCACATAATTGGTATTGTAACTTTAATTACATGGAACTTTCCTTAAGGCAAAGACCAGTTTCTTCAGCAATAAGCAAATACCAGTGTTTAACTTGTTACTGTGACAATCAGTACCTGCATGATACTGTTGATGGAGGCATCAGGTAATCCTTGCCTACCAGGAATCTTGCTGTGAGCTCATCCACAGTTGGATTTGTTCTTACTGACCTTTTTCTAGCACCTTTACAAAAATGCTGAACTTAGACCATGCCTGAGTTTGTACAACCCATTAACCAACCCCCTTGGGCTAGCTTCCTCTATGCCTAGCAGGTGATCAGGGGTGTGTGCCTTCCGCTCCTCCTCTTCCCCCTCCCTCAGTCCTGCACAAGCACCAAGGTGTCCCCTGGGCCACTGAGAACCATTGAGCACTGGCCACTGATTGGCTTTAGAAAAACAAATGCCTTTGTGCTTTCCACACTTGGGAAAGTGAAAGCAATCCAGGGCCACACCAACACCTCCCAGAATGCCTGATGATTCTGCTACAAAGGATATTTTGCACACCTACACATTTTAAAAATCTGAAAAAAGTAATTAGCGGTGGGCTACAAAGTATCACTATGACATAAGTGTTTGTCTGATACAGGGTACATGCCCAATTGCAAGTAATATTTAGCTATTTTTTAAGGTGCCAGGTGGAAAACACACTTTCCAATAGTATCCTCAGGAGTTTTTTCTGGTGCTTCACTTGGCTCTGGGCTGCTTATTCTTCCAAGAGTGGATAACAGGTGCACAAGCCCCCTAAACCTCTACCAAAAACCTGTAGAAAACCGTTTGGGCAGCTGCATCCTCAGTTCTCTCTTCCGTTCAAGTAAGATCCTGAAGAGGTTTGTGTGTGTGGAGGGGGGTGGGTTCTAGGAAGCTCCTACTGAGCCCTCAGTTTTTCATTGAACTCGTGAGTGGACAAAGCATTGGAAGTGGCAGAAACTGAGGGAAAGCCCAAGGGAGGAGGCAGATAGCAAGGTTTGTGATTTAGAGGGACCAACCTGCCCCTTGCAGAAGGGATCTCCAATTGTCTCTCTATTAGCAGGGAGAAGAGACCCTTTGTGGTACCTGGAAAAGACAGTCACTCACTAGCCCTTTGGCTATACTTGCTAAAGGGCTGTCTGGTTTTTTGACTTCACCATGGCTTACTTTGTTGTTTGACTTCAGACAACACAGTAAGCCATGGTGGGTCTATTGAAACCTTACTACAAACCATGGCTAGTGGGTGTGGTTCAAAAACCATCCTGTGGGAAAAACACTGGCTCGGGCAACATTCTATAAAGCATTGTGTCTTACAAACCGCCATGGCCAAATGTGTTGTGCAAACCCAGCCAATGGCTCTTAGAAATACTGTCTGAATTTACCAGAAAGAGAAGAGAGAAATGTCTGCCTAGCAACCACAGGGATGCTAGTTCAGGAATTTGCTTCATCATGTCCTTATGAGCATTCATAAGAAGAGCTGCCATGAACATGATAATCACATTCCATCCAACAGATTATTAGATTTGGATCAAGAAACCTACCAAGGTGCATATGGGAAGCCAATAATTAACAAACAGGGAAACAATGGTGTGATCCTCTGGCTAGGAGTCCATAGCATGTGTACTGTTCCCAGGTCCAAGGTCAGAATAGAGCTCTGAGCTTGGAGATGGGAGTCTGTACCGAGATTTCCTGCCCCCTCACAGCCAGCATGGTATGGTCTACAACAGCTAAGACTGAACTCAGGGAAGGGTGAAGGGGGCATTCCAAGGGGCAGGGAGGGAAGGAGACCAGGGCCACCAAGCTGTGACCTATCTTGGTGGAGCTCCAGGCTCTTTCCCTACCTGTCTGAAACACCTCAGCTGGGCAACTGAATTTGGCCATCTAGCTGAGTTGCAAAGCAGGAAGAGTGGGGAGTCAAAGATCAGCATCCCACCACTTTTAGGAACAGTAGTATTAGTAATAACAACAAAAACAACAATTCCATGCCACTTCTCATTTGCACGAATTCTAAAGCAACTTCCAACATGATAAAATAAAATAAATCCACATAAGTGCAGTGTTAGAATAGTTTGAGACAGCTGATGGCCAAAGTAAAAGGAATAATTGCTGCAAGTTGTGGTGAGGGCCACTGCCTTTAGATGGCTCTTCCACTCCTGGATCTCTCTCAGAGGCAGAGAGCTGACAGCTAAGTCTGTGCGTTGCTGCAGGTGCTGGCACTGCCTGGTGTGTGGAGGGCAGTTTGTGCCTGCAGGCCTGCCATGGGTACTTCACAGGCTGCTTGAAGAGCCTGGCGTTTCAGTGGCGGTTTCTTACATGCTGCTAGGAGAGGGAACCTGTTTATTTAATGGCTTATTTATTTATTACATTTATATCTTGTGCCCCTTAGCCAAAGGCTCTCAGGGCAGCTTACATAAACGAACAAAACAACAGTAAAGCTGTACAATTTAACAATGAAAGAATGAGACAACAAAAGAATAAGATAGTTGAAATAGGTCAATAAAATTAAACAATCAAATTATCGATCCAGCCATTTAAACAATCATTTTAAAATGAGAATAATAATAAATATAAGTATCATCTGGCCACTGAACACTTTCTATGGCAGCAGCAGCAGCAATATAGCAATTAACACCACTAACTCACCAAAGTCACCACGAGATAAAAAGGTCTTCATTTAGTGCCTGAAAGAAAAGAGTGACAGTGCCAGGCAGATCTCTTTGACAAAGGGGCTCAGTATTGGGCACTCACAGTGCAGCTTTCTTGCAGATGTCTGCCTCATGTTCACCCTCAACTTCACACACTGCCTAAAACACCTTAGCAGAGCAGTCGTGCGTATTCTTTGCAGGCCAAGGGTTCATCTTTCACTCTTTGACTCCTCCAGTTACAGGGATTGAATAGCAAACCTGCCGACTGAGATTCTGGGGAGCCCTGTGCATATTCTCCATTGCACAGCCCTGGGCTAGATGGACAAATAGCCCAAATTAGGCCAGTTCTTATGAACTGTACCTTCTCTAGCATCTCCCCTTCATTTTCAGAGTTCAAGCTACCTCGGAGTGTGATTACCAGCTTTTGAAATTACCTTCTCCAAGCACTTTGATTGAAAAATAGGGGTACTGTCTACCCCATGTGGACACAGCTCCTACCCACACATGGTGACCACAGAGGACTCAAGAGGGCTCCCCTTCCTCCCTACTGAGGCCCCCTCACTGCACCAAGAGGGGAGTGGGAGCAGAGTTCAGCCAAGCCGCACAGCAGTCTCTCCCTCCCTTCCCTAGAAGGTAGAAATATACAGTATTTTTAAAAGGGCTGAAAGATTTTGGTGGGATTCTCACCAATAAGTCTATGGGAGATAACAATTTTGCCAAGAGTTCCCCAAAATTGGAAGTAAGCTTTCTTATTCTTCATTTCCTATCTGAAAAGCAATGAACTTTTTTCCATCAGCACGATCATCATCAAATATTTTCAGATTTCTATTAACAAAAGTTTTTAGTCATTAATGTTAAAGAAACAGGAGTTAGGGAGAATTTTTATGAAAACAGTTGGAATGGTTCTTTAAAAAGAGATAATCATTCCATTCTTTTTTCTTCCATATTTTACCAGCTTATATTTGAGTTCAAAATATAAGAGCTTGCACCATAATTGACTTGACCTAGAACAGTTAATATTTTGTACACTTTGTGATTAAAATTAGAAACATTTGATTTTTTTTTCTGATTAATCTCAAGTATGAAGAATCATTTTTGTTAACATTAACTTGTCACTTTTTGTCCATGATTTTGAACCATGTATTAGCAGCTGCAGCTTTTAGCATTTTAGGTTTTCAGATGTGTAGAGTTAGCATAATTGAAGACCAAAGGCAGAATGCACTGGGGTGTTAACATTCCACTAATGCTCTTGTCCACTGCCAATTCCACTGCACAAATGGGGCCCACCGCTTGCACTAAAACTTTGTTCTGGAAGCAGAAGGTACTGCTTGCAGGCAGGCATTGGTAGGGTGCGAGAGAATCATCCGGGGTGTTAGTGTCCTGTTGGATTCTCCCCTAAATGTTCATATTTGTATTAGAAAGGCAAAATTTATCTTGGCCCCAGAGGAAGGACAGAGTCTTAGCTTTGCATCCAGGAGGTCACAGTTTCAGCCCCCAGTTTCAGTCTCCTATTAAAATCCTCTCAGGCAGCAGGGGTGAAATGACCCTGCTCTAAAACCTGGAGAGCTGATGCCTGGAAGGGTGAATGGTTGCTGGATGAGCCAGTAGTGCTCCAAGGCAGTTTCATGAGTCAGTGTGGCTGTGCAGGGCCTCGTTGGAAATCTGAAAAATAACCACTAGGCAAGCTTTTCCCAACAGTTCCCATAATCCCTAGCCACCATGTCATGCTGGCTGGGGGTGATTGGAGTTGAAATCCAAGCTGTCTGGAGGGTGCCAGGTTGCCGAGGACATGCTAGATTCACGTTACCTTGCAAGCAGTGCAGCAGCCCCCCTTCCATGTGTGCCTAGCCCTGCACACATGATGGCTTCTAACGCATTTTGTTTTGTGGTCTGTTTTCCATACTGCATGCCTTTTCTGTTTGCCTCATTGCCCACCTTCATGTTGTGCTTTTTCTGTTTGTTTTCTCATGACTAGACTTCTTCTTTGTCAAAGATTCCTGCCTCAAAAATTAGAGCAAAGTCATTGCTTCCTCCGAGACCCAGCTCAGCTTGTTCACTAACTACTACCAAAAAAGCCACTTTGCTTGATACAGACAATTATATTACACGGCCCTCTTCAGCAGGCCCAAGAGACTGCTTGCCAAACTCAAAAACTGATGCTCAGGTAAGGCAGTGGAGTTAGTATAGTGATAGTTCAAGAAGTAGCAAAGGTGAAATCTGGTACCTTCTTTATTGCCCCCCTCCCCCATCTATGAATATGTTGCACCAGCATTCTGTGGCAAAACAACTGTATGGCACAAATAAAAAAATGACTTATGATAATAGAGGGATTTATGCCCAATTCATGACTTGCTGTTACTGTAATGAAGCCATTTTCAGCCTGATCTCACACTGGATAAATGATGTGGTCCATTCCCATGCCAGCATCCAAGGAGAAGCAAGATCCTTTGCTACTTGCATTGTTCTTGCAGCATACATTTGGAAAAACACAAGGGACACACACCAGAGTAGGCGGAAGAAGATTCTTCAAAGGTGAAGTCTGGGTGGAATCTGACATGTCAGGAGTTAAAACCCAGCATTTAATAGGAAGACTTAAGGAGTGAAAGAGGGAAGAATGGTGTGGATGAAACAGAAAGCTGGGACAGAAGAGGTAGAAGGTGGTCAGAATCTGGAATTCCCTGTTAATAGATTATTTTGTTCTACTATCTAGACCAGTGATGGCGAACCTTTCAGACACCGAGTGCCCAAACTGCAACTCAGAATCCACTTATTTATCGCAAAGTGCCAACACTGCAATAAAACCTGAATTTGTTGACCATCAGCTCAAGGGGGCAATGTTCCACTGACCTCCAGCTTTTGGTTGGCCCTGAAAAAGGCATCTGAGTGTATTTCCTACCTTCGGCTCAAATCACAACAGGTTGTGCTGCCTCGAACCGGCGACCTTTCGATCAACCAGCTCAGCAGCACAGCAGTTTAAACTACTGTGCCACCTGCATCCATGCAAATCCCTGGCAGCTCACTGACCTCCCATGCCAGTCAGGGCTAATGAGTGACATTGTTGCCTGATGCCCTTAATCTTTCCGAATATGCACATGGCTGCTGGGACAATCACGTGCAGACAGAGAGGGCTCTGTGTGCCATAGGTTCACCATCACTGATCTAGACCATAAAAATCCTAGCTATTTGGTAACATTTTGCAATCTCTTTTCAACAAGATTAATATTAATGTGCATTAAGGAACTATTAACTTGGTTGAAAAGTGTTCCAACAAAATAACTTACATATCTGTAAATATTTGTGTATTGTGTGTCTTCCCTTGTGAAGTTCTTGACTTACCTGTTTACAGTAAGCATCCATTTATCTTTAAGAAAGGTGTGGTTAAGCAACTGAGCAATTCATAATATTATTCTGAGAGGAAGATGGTGTAACGCACCTATTTTCACATTAAAGGGATGAATCAGAGGCTGATGTGAGTTGACAGTAAGAAAAAACACTCCTGAGTAATTAGGGATTCTGGATCAAGGAGCTCATTGGGTCATGATTTGTAGGATGGCCATGGTTATTAATTCACAAAAGGTCAGTGATAAAGAGAGCAATGTCGTGGCCCTCTGCATGGTGTCTGGTGGTCCATAGGATTGTTCAGAGCCCCAGCTCTGAAGCCAGGAAACCACTTTGACTTCAGAGGTGGGAATCTGCCCCAGATCCCCCTCCCTCCTTGGATCTTTCATGGAGAGAACTGCATTGGCTGTGTCTCAAGTCCTAGGAATGATCCCAAAGAAGAAATTAAGCTGGCACTCTGGGAATGGGGAGGGGAAGTCACCTGATCCACCAAGATGTTACTTGGCAGCACTCCTAGATCCTTCCTTCCCCATCCAAAATGCCTCAGTAAGGTGGCCAAAATCACCCTGCATACCTGTAAGCCACTCTGCCCAGTGGCTTATGGGCTTCCTTACTCTATTGTGGCCTCAACTGTTAAAGTAGGAGCACAAATTATGGATTAGATATTCAGCAGACGGGGCTCTGAGTTTAGAGCCTTCAGTCCTTCACAAGCCCTATGGTCAAGCAGCAGAGAAAACGGGGAGAATGCAGTGGTGTTTTCCTCTCTTGCACCTCCGTTTTTGCATTTTTAGTTGGCCCTGTGATTCTGCCCACATGCTTATTTTGTGGGCAGGGGCAGGGATGAAGCAGTTCTTGAGTCCAGCAACTCTGTGTTCTCCCTGCTGCCTGCCCACCAACACACCCCTGGCCCCCCATCACCTTCTAAGGCCACAAGAACAGCTGTGGCAGAAGAGCCACTTCAGAGCTTTCCCTGGGAGGGGGAGAGAGCTGAGCAGGGAATCCTCCCTTCCCCCATGAGGCTTCAGCTCTGCCTGTCTTTTGGACAGCTTTTGAGAGAGGACACACCAGGACTGCCCTATGGCTTTTGGAATGCCCTACCAGGGACCCTCTGATTGCTCTCTAAATAATGTGATAAATGTTAAGAAAGGAAACCAGTTAAATCTCAAGGAGTGGGGAGCCTGTCGGAAACTGCAGAGCAGCTCTTGTATTACATTTGAAACAGTAGGCATCTTTAATTCCTGATCATCCTCCTTTCAAGCATACACCCTAGCCAATCATACAGCCTTTCTGAAGCTTGGGTTAAACAGGAAACAAAGTGCAGGCACTAAGATCTTGCTTTTCCTATTACATGACCCATAAGTAGTCCTTATCCCAGGTCTTGCAAGTTTCAGCCGCTTCCCAAAAGCCTGCAAAGCCTGTTTTATCAGAACTGAAGGCGAGCCAAAAGGCAGGTGCTGGCAGAAAAAGCAAGGGTGCCTCTGGCCTACCACTTTCCGCTTTGAATGGCCATTGACTGGCTGCAGCCGAAGTTTCCAAACCTTGTACACCAGAGTGGATCAACATATACCCAACTGCCTGCGTATTCCAGCTGTTCAAGCAATTTGTGAATTGCATTATTTGACTTGGTGGAACGAGAGTTCTTTGTGGCCATGACATGCATATGTGTGTGCTTATAGTCACTTCAATCCAAAGCAGAGATGGGCTATTTGGGCTTTTTGCTCCCAGTACAAAAATAATTGAGGCTTGGCCTGTCACAGTTGCAGCCAAAAACAAGCCAGTATTCCTCCCTCTGTGTCACATCCCACCCCCACGTACCCTCACTTCATTTCGCTTTGTAGTGGCTATGACGATTTTTGCTAATGACGTTGCTGCAAGCAAATTTAGGACAATACTGGATTCCTTTCAGGGGGGAAAATCTCACCTCCTCATGCTTGGATTGCTGAAAATTAAACTATCCAGGTTTGAAGTGATTTTTCTGGCCTGGGGATCATTCTGAAGCTGCTGCTGCAGGAAAACTGATGTAAAGCTAAATACAGTCTTCAAAAGTTTATTTTACCCTATCTTGTTTAACACACCTAATATTGTTTCTAATAGGATGGAGTGACCAAGAGTCCAGAAAAGCGTTCCTCTTTACCAAGACCTTCTTCTATTCTACCCACCCGGAGGGGCATATCAGCAGACAGAGAGCGAGATGAGAATTCTTTCTCCTTGAACAGCACTGCACCATCCGTACGACGGACGACTAGTATGTTTCTCGGTACCATGCTTTTGCCTTAACCCCACTACCTCTCTTTTTCACATGCAGATGTGGGCTTTATGTAAACCTCCGGGTGTCTGTCTGGGCTTTTTAGATACAGAAATCATGTTATAATGCAATATATTGTAATATAAGTAATATACTATTAGCTTTGTAGCCATTGTTGTGGCTGAGAAGTTCCAGTTGATACATGCAGGGACACCCTCCCTTCTACAACCTTGGCTCCTATCCTTGGCCATCACCTAGCTTCCCTGAGCCACCACCTAGCAATTCATCTTGAATGGCCCCCACTCTTGCCCTTGTCAGACTCACCCTGTCCTGAAACTGCTACTTATCCACTGAGCCACTTATATAAGGTGCAGCACTGGTATGACCAAGTTGCATTGGGTACCAGCTCTCCGAATTTGCTCATGTTGTACATTAACCCATTCATTCATTTGGATTGCAGGAGGGTTCTCTGAAAATACCCCTATACCCAAGCACTGCTGCACCAGGATGTAGCTGGCATGGCAATGGAACAGAGTGGATAGACTGCTGGGCTGGATAATCAAGTCCAAATACAGGAATGGCTGGGTATCTTCAGGGACTTAGTACCTCCCAGTTTATCCTGATTTACTGTGCAGCCATTGGGGTAAAGCAAGGGAAAAGTCACAATAAAGAAATACAGTAAATGCCTTTGATTTTTCCAAGTGCATGCACTGGGGATTCTAACTGTGCAATACTATACCTAGCAAGTGTGAATAATAATGTGAAAGCAAGTTCCACTGAGGACAGTAAGTCTCACATGCAAGTATAGACACTGAATTCAAGTGCACCTCTTGGACCCTAACCAACCTTGGATTCCCTTTTTATATATTAAAATAAATGTAGTGGCACTATGTTTGTGTTTGCATTCCAATAATAGAATATACTTAGTTACTATAACTAAGTATATTCTTAAAGCACATCAGGTTTTGCACCAATGTCCTACTTGCCTTCAGTGAAAGTACTTTGCAAAAACAGCCTACATTCATTTCCCTTTTCTGGGCTATTTAACCTTCATTTGTAAAAGGGAAAACTATTTGAAAAATATTGCTACCCTTTGATGCACCAGATTGTCAGTATGCCTCTCTGTAGATCCTTTCATGCCTTCCTATGGTGCAGGAATCAAAGCTTTATATATCTGTTATATACTACCATCCAAACAACCTTTTATATCTTAAACGGCTTCTCCCCCACCCCAAGCAGATCTTTTTCCCCTTTTAAATTACTTGCAGATTTTGGTAGGTCAGATAAAGCAGTCTACAGCCATGCATATGCATTCTCTGGAGGAAAAGAATGCCAGGGAGGATAAACTGACCAGGTTTAGCAGAAAAGACTTGCAGCAGTCTTATGGTGCTTCAAAACCCACTACGTTTTACATGGTTTTCCTCATGTACTCTTCCTAAGTGATTCTGGCTCCCTCATCTGTGCTGCCTTAGCTCCCTTTCTCCTGTTTTTAGTTTACATTTTTAAAAAATCCTTAAATGTGTCCTATGCATCCAGTTTAGGGACTGGAGAATCAGCAAGGCTCAAGCTTGCCACAATGCTCCGAGTTCAACTTGGAAATTCAGTTCACTTTGTTTCCATTTTCAGTTATGATCAGGTGTGTTTTGTGTGTGTGTGCATGTGTGTTTGGTCAACTAGGAAAACAGTATTTCAGAACACGTTTTTGGAAAGTGTGCACACAAAAGTGCATAAAAGACTAAATCATAAAAATTCATGAATGTACCGTAAAGGTAAAGGTAAAGGTAAAGGTTTCCCCTTGACGTTACGTCCAGTCATGCCTGACTCTAGGGGGCGGTGCTCATCTCCGTTTCCTAGCCGAGGGAGCCAGTGTTTGTCTGCAGACAGTCTCCGTGGTCATGTGGCCGGCATGACTAAACACCGAAGTGCACGGAACACTGTTACCTGCCCACCGAAGTGGTACCTTTTCATCTACTTGCACTTGCATGCTTTCGAACTGCAAGGTTGGCAGGAGCTGGGACGGTGCACGGGAGCTCACCCCGTGTGCAGATTCGAACCGGCGACCTTTCGATCAACCAGCCCAGCAGCACAGCGGTTTAAACCACTATGCCACCTGCAGTCCCTGAATGTACCATATCTCTGCATTAATGTGCAAGTCAACTACAATATATTTAGACTTTTCGAATTGATTTTTCCTTGAGACTTTGATTGGCAAACCAACTTTATTTTTTTAAAATAAGTTTCTTTAAACCCTAACCTACTTGTGGATTATGACACTCTGGTCACTTAGGGGGTCATTGCTCAGTGCTGAGGATCTCTGTGGATTTTAGAAAGATTTAGAGTGAGTCATCCTTCTACAAACTGCATCTTCTGTGGACATGGTTATGAACTGTTATATGCCAGTGCTCCATGGAAGCATGGTGTGAGCATCATGGCTTAAATGATACCTTTGTCAATACAGGGTCAGAGCCTATTCGAAGCCGAACAGGAAAAAGTGGCACATCAACCCCAACTACTCCAGGATCTACTGCCATCACTCCTGGGACCCCACCTAGCTATTCCTCTCGCACCCCAGGAACTCCTGGGACCCCTAGCTATTCCAGGACCCCTCACACACCGGGCACTCCCAAATCTGGTATCCTGGTACCCACTGAGAAGAAAGTTGCCATCATACGCACACCTCCAAAATCTCCAGGCACCCCTAAGCAACTACGGCTCATTAATCAGCCTCTGCCCGACCTCAAGAATGTCAGGTCCAAAATCGGCTCAACGGACAACATCAAATACCAGCCTAAAGGGGGACAGGTAAGGCCTCCATTCTAATAGCAACTGGCACTTTCATATTTGGGTTAGCATGAGAACCTGGGTAGGGAATTTCAAGATTGATTTAAGCCATTAAGCATTTCCAGTGTCAAGGATTCAGAACCTCTGACCCAGCTGAGGTCCCAGCTTTGCGAGATGGTCATGCCCAAATTCCTCCAACCACATTTGGTGGTTTCCCAGGCTTTTTGCAGTTCCACCACCCTCTAAATTATTGAAATGTCTTTCTGAAGCTGTGGCCATTTCAAGCTTCCAGCTAAAATTTGCCAGCTTTTTTGCTCTTTGCTCTTTTGGCTTGGCTCCGCCTGCAGTGGAGTTCCTCTGAGGTGGCCCCAGCACTCAGCCCAAAAGAGGTTCTGCACCCCTGTCCTGCACCTTCAAAAGTTCACTTGGGGGAAATAATTTTACCTGGTATGGCTTCACCTGACAAAGTAGCCGTGTTGGAATTTTCTTTCTATGTGGTTCAAATATACAGGATCCTCTCAGAATCTGGACCTGCCCATCTGGACCTTGGGTACCCACATTTCTTCCAAGAGTTTCAAGATGGAGCTGCCCTAATACAAACTGCAAGTCATGGGCCATTGTCCCTGTTCTAGCAAGGGGGTGGAAGAAGGATACATGGCATGTATCTAGTAATTGCCAAATGCACTCTTTGCTTACTTCCTGAATGTCTTACTTCACTCTTGCAGACCTCCAACAAAGGTTGTAGCACAGCAATGGGTGTGAGTGCAGGACATAAGAAGGGGAGGGATTCCAAGTATTACCCCTGGAAGCAGCATGGAACACCAGCCACCATTTTAAAACCCCTGTCCTTCAGGGTCTCATGCAGCAGAAAGAAGGCCTGGTGCATGGAAACTATGGAGTCTCTGTGTCTCTGCATAGGGAAGCCCTTCTGAAAACCATCTTTCCAAGTACCTTGCAGACCTTCTATCAATTCTGAGGTTTTAGCAACTCCCCAGCCAGGCGCCGGCGAACTTTTTTCTGTCTACACATGCACAGGATTGCACCTTTAGGTTTCAGTCGCATACCAGTTTATGAAAATCTAAGTCCTGTGAATTCAGTAAGACCTAACTTTTTGAATAAACATTTATAGGATTGCACTATCCAACCTTTTTTGTTCGGAATGTTTTGCAGATGGGAAACAGTTTTGCCAAATACATTATTGATATTTGTAGACTGAATAAGTTGGCAATATTTTAAAACCTGTTGTTTGTATGTGGTAAAATTAGTATCTTGCCAATTTACGTTTTGTTGTTGAAATGCTTTTAAATGGAAAATTCTTCAGTTATATATTTTATGTGTTATCAACATGGTTTTTTGCAGTAAGGCTAAAAAGAGATTAGAGGAATAAGTTCCTGATGCATTTACCACACAAAGCGCCTTAGAATGAGTGAATATTGTAAGCAGATAATATTATTTTAATTAAAAGTCCATAGAATGAGCCCTTCAAACATTACAATTGTAATTCATCCAGCCTATGGAATGCATACAATCCCTTTTAAAAAATCAGTCTGCAGTAAGTAAACCTCAGTGCACATAACAGGACTGTCCTCTGAGCAAATAATGATTAAGATAACTCTGCAAACTGTATTCTTTGTTAGAGTTGCTTTTATGTTTTAATAATATGTGGAAATGAAGCCACTAGGGATCGTTTGTCTTGAAAGACAGTTTACAAAATGAGCCAAACGAGCCAGAACAATTCTGCACCACTCTACCAAGACTTTTATTCAGCCTTTTGCCAAAAGCTTTCAGTCAGCCCCATACTTCTATGGTGGCACCCTCTGTGTATCTATTTCTATGTCCATGTTTGAGAATCCCGGGTGCTTGAATAGGAGTACTGCTGAGGAGAAAGTTTTGACCCATGGTAGAGCCCTCTTGCACTTGTAGAAGAAAAGCAGATGGTGGAACAAACCCCAAGTGCATATTCCCAGGTAGCACTAATGGGTTGTTAAAATTTGGAGAAAGGCCTTTGGGAGATGGAAGTTGTCTCTTTTGTAGAAACAAAGCCCTGCCTAGAAGGCTGGGGTCACAACTCCTCTGTGTATGTTTTCCTGCATCATTTCTGGAGGTGGTTCCTTGAGCTAAAGAAATAAGCTGCATTCTGCAGCATCTTCTACAATCAGTATAAGGTGGTGAATGGAAGGCAGTCTGGGTTTCATAACCTGAGCTGAAATTGTCATTTTGAGAGTAATAACCCTGGAAGGAGCAAGGAGTAGAAAGCCATGAACAGGGAACATAAGCAAGTATGACAGGATAGTTACTCAAAGAGTATAACTAAAGCACCCTAAACTGTCATTTGGAGATAGACTTTCTCCTTTTGCCAGGTGTGTGTATTAACCTAGACGAATGATGGCAAACCTTTTAGAGACCGAGTGCCCAAACTGCAGCTCAGAACCCACTTATTTATCGCAAAGTGCCAACACTGCAATAAAACCTGAAGGGGGCAACTTTCCACTGATCACCAGCTTTTGGCCGGCCCTGAAAAAGGCATCTGAGTGTATTTCTTACCTTTCTACCTTCTGCTAAAATCGCAATCCAAGCAAATCCCTGGCAGCTCACTGACCGGTCATGCGAAAACTCGGGGAGTTGCGGCTGAGTGCCATCTAATGAGTGACGTTGTTGCCTGGTGCCTTTCATCTTTCCAAATATGCACATGGCTGCTGGGGCGATCACTTGCCGACAGAAAGGGCTCTGAGGGCCCCTTTGGGCCCAAATGCCACAGATTCACCATTACTGACCTAGAAGCTCAATGTCTGTTCTTAGCTTGTGACTGACCTGGAGCATTGTGAGTGGAGGGCACCAAGCTTTGGAAGTGCTTACGCAGGACAGCAGGAGGTGCTTGAATGTGAAACAAAACAAAAAAGAAGTACATGGAACTCATTAGACACCATTGAAAGCATTCTTTTACTGCCTCACTCCTTTCTGCATGTTTAATCAGCAGGAGGTTTGTTTGTGTCTATAGTGCACAACAACTAAAGCTCTCTGTGCAGTTCTCAATGATTCTCAAACTATAGCATCAAATACAAATGCAATAAAATGCAGCATTAAAAATCTAGCATACAAAATTTAATCAGGTTAAACAGCTAAAACAATTTCCATAAAATACCAGGACCATGAAAACTGCTGACATGTCCCACAATAAGCCATTAAATGTCTCAGTGCCAAAAAGGTGACACTGTTGACCTTAGGCAAGCCTTGACAGGGAGATTGTGACACAGGTGGGCCCACCAATGAGAAGGCCCTCTCTCTTGTTGCCACTGTCTGAGCTCCTTTGGAGGTAGCACTTGAAGAAGCCCTCAAATGTAGGTTGCAGTTTTCAGGCAGATCCAGGTTAAGAGAGGTCAGGTACTGTGATCCCCAGAGCAAGTGGGCCTGAAAGGGTCTGATGCAGTCAAACCTTCTGGTTCCAGTTATTAATCTGACTGCAACATTTTGCACAAGCTACAACTTCTGAACAGTGCTCAGGGGCAGCCCCAGACAGAATACATTGCAGTAGTCTTAGCTTGAATGTTGCCACAGTATAGATTACAGTAAGTGGGTTACCCTGTCTTCTCCTCTTGCTGCTCCTGCTACCACCACGGCCTCCCCTCCCATGTCTCCCACCTTGTTGTAGCAGTGCAGCAGATCTCCAGCATCACATCTCCTCTCACAGTGCCTGGCTTTACGGGAGCCAGGTACCAGGCCTGGCCACTTCCCTGGAGAGCCAGGCAAGCTGCCCTTCCAGCTGATGCCGCTCTTCAGAGAGTGTGCCAGCTGGCCGAGTGGGAAGTGGCAGCCAAGTGGAAAGCGAGGGGACATAGGAGGTATGTGAAGTGTGTAGTGATGCAGAGTGCACAAGCAGGCTGGTGGGTGGAAGGAAATGGATGCGGAGGGAAGGTGAAGCCGGGAAAACATGCAGGTGGAGCAAGACTGTGGCAGTAGTTCAGCCAGTTGCCACGTACGTTCCCAATTTGGGTGGCAGGTTGCATTATGCACTGGCTCTGTTGACTAGGCCAAAGCATCTGGAGGAGCACCCACTGCACACCCCTGACCTATGCAGTGGGGAGGAGAGAAGTGAGCAACAAGAGGTGAGTTACATGGTGCGCAGAACCAAGCTATGTTACTAGCCAAATCACACAGTTTTTCTCCTGATGGATTCTACCATTTGAGATTACAGGCTCCATGCTCAGATGGACTCTAGCATAAAAGCTCTTTGCCCTTGACAGCTAGCAGTGTCAATGAGAAATGTTCTAGCCTTGCCTACTCTCTCACATGCTAATTCTTTATAGGCAGGTAATTTTTAATCACCAATGACATTCTGTACTTGCGCATCCTAACAATTCTGTGACTTGACACACAGCAGAAACGCAGGGCAGAAGAGACCGAAGGGGATCTTGCCATTTCCCTAGACTCCCCAGGGGAGCCCACTTTACTCTGTGGCATTGCAGCCACATTTGCAGCTTGTGCCTCGAGGCCTTTGTGGCTTTATGTAGGACCAAGAAGCAAGGAGATTGTGCATCTTATGCAATCACCCAGGAGAGAATTGTCTGTAGTGCTTCTTAGTGGATTTGCTGGACAAATGTTTTCCAATCTTGGCAAAGCTTCAAAGCTGCTTGCTCTTGGCCATGTCTGATGGGCTTCAGAGGGAATCTAACATCTTCTCTGCCAAGAATGGAAAATACTGCAAGGAGGGGCATTCAGAAGCCACCTAACCAATGTGCAAAATGGCCCCAGGACAAAAAGGATACAGTTCTGTGATCTATGCCAAGTATCATTTTCTCTTTTGGCAATTATTTTTCCTGCATTGCATTTATGGTAATGAAGGAATGTACATAAACACATACAAATTACAAAGAATAAACTGTATCCCATCACTCATAGTGTCAAGTTTAAAAGAGGAAGAATGACCACCATTACAACTCAGCCTGTGGCAATGTAAATACCTTAGTATTTGAGAACCTGTGCAGACATGTTAATTTTAATAAAAAGAATTAGCTGCAACACAGTTGGGAATGCCAAAGGCAGTTCTACAGTCTGGACTTGGTCTCAAGCCTAGATGCTCATATTAGCAATATGTATGCATATATTTTTAGCCACCCTAAGACCACATCTTGAAACTTTCAAAATCAAAATAAGCTGTTCACTACTGATTACTGTAGGAAGACAGTGTTCTTGAAAAGAAACTAATACATTCCAAAATAAAAACAGCAGCTAGCTCTCCCTCTTCTGCCATGATTGTTAGTTAAGGATGTAAAACTTACCTGTTTCCTGATGTTCCCATGTTCTGTTTCTCCTTCTGCTCCACCAGACCTCCACCCTGCAGGTACCCAGGAGCTGGGGAGCAGGCAGGGCAACATGGAACGTCAGAACACAGATGTTCTGTATACCAGATGGTGGGTGGGAAAATAAGTGGCTGTTTCTGTGGCAAAAGCAAAAGCCTGTTTCAGCTAACTGGCCCTGCAACACGTTGCCCGTGCATCAGAATATGCAGGAGAATCTGATTACCTTTGATTCCCCCTGCATGAGTGGATGCAAACACAGGGAGTTATATCCCACCAGGGCACGCTGTGTCTCCATCTAACATAGTATTGTCTACTCTGACTAAGACTGAGTCTCTACAGCAAGGGAGATCAACTTCTTTTGGCCTGGTGTCAGATTACCCCCCAACCTCCCCCTGCACAGTATCATCTGCCCTGCTTGTTTTTAAAAAATGCTCTCTGCCACCTGTAAGCAGAGGAAGGGGCATCTGGTGTGCGTCCCAGTTCCTACAAGCTCTGGCAGCATTAGGCTCCTCCTTTCTGCACCACTTACATCCCAGTCAGGGTGTGAGTGGTGTGGCAGGCACAGGAACTGGCTGTGCAAGTCACAGCCAAGTGATATGGGCAAATCCCCATCTTTTCTCCAGGCTCTTTGCACCACCTGCCCTGCAAAGAAGAATGAGTAGCACAAAGGGGGATTCCTTTGTTCTGTCTCTGGGCCCCCCAGAAGTCACCACATGAGTCAGGGGTTGCCCTCACCCTTTAACTGGAGAAGCCAAGACTTGGTATCTTGTACTGGACAACATACTCTCTCTGCAATCAGTTTCCAGCTCACAGTGGAAGTGTGGGAGGCTGGAAGTGCACCTCCCACTTACAACTAGCAATAGGAACACTTAGCAGTTATCTGCCACATGATGCTTCAGACATCATTTGAGCAATCTTTGCAACATGCCTGCAGGGAAGGGCAGTAGCCTTACCCTCATATTGCAGGTGAGCATCTGAGTCATGGTGAGCTTCTAGCTGAGGCAAAGTATGAACTGGAGCTTTCCAGCTTACTCCCTTAGCTGCTCTGCTATGCTGGAGTAAGTCTTACCTGACGCTCCCAGAGCTGCAAAAGCCTATTAGGCAAGTGTTAATACCTAACTTGTTTGGAAGACTCAGCAAAGGAGTGGCTCAAGAGGTCAGCTAGCAGAGCCCATGCCCAGGGGCTCCAACCAGGCTGCCCAGTCCTGTTCCACTTTGTAAAATAGCACACTGGAAGAGTGGGCTGAATCCTGCTGTCTCTCTGCATACCAACCCTAAGTCGCATTGACTGTGTCACATCCTGTATACTTCAAAGGAAACTTGAAGGCATCAAGAATGGCAGAATTGGGCCCTTAAGGAATGCATTATCATGGAAAGTGATGCATACATACTCAGAGGAGAATTGCCCCTGAGGACTGCATGAATTTTAATAAATCTTTCAGGAGAGTGCATGTATCAGCCTCATAACTCCAGTTGCATAAGATGCCAAACTAGCATGGCAGTATGCAAGGAACATGTTGAAAGAAACTGCAGGAGAGAAAATAGCATTTAACATTACTGGTTTACATTTTTAAATTGTTTTTTAAAAAGGAGACAGAAATGAAAACAGAGACTGTTCCTACTGTGTAATTTAGAGGAATGACTAGCTCCCACATCTTAAGTTTCTTGTGCAGAAAACCCATACTTATGTGAGAATTGCTTGCTCCAAGTTGCTCCTTTTATGCGTAAAAACATACAAGCAGGAATGTTTGCATTTTCTGGGTGCTGCTGCAACACTGTGGTGCTCCCATGGAGCCTGTTGTGCCTCTGTTAACACTTTCTAGAGCACCCCTGGAATCAAGAAGCACCATGGAGCTATTACACTTTTTCTCCATTAACAAATATTTTCTGGTAAGGGGGGAAATGGAAGGAGAGGTGAGAGAACACAGGATGCATACAAATAGAAAGTTATATTGTCCAGATTGCTCTTAAATTTCATGAATATGAAGCACCCTGTGTGTTTTCTGATTAATAAATACAAGATTCTGGGCATTGTTTTGCAGAGCTTGTAACAGAACTGCCATTGCACTCAGATTTATACAAACTATGCTTGGGGAATGCATTGGCTTCTCTCTTCCCAGAGTTGGGATCCTCAGGCCATAGCTAACTCCACAAGTGAAAAAAAGTGAAAAACTCCTTAAGTGAAAAAAAGAAAGCTCAGCCAAGTGGCACATTGAAATGATGATAAGGAAATGCCCTTGGAATCCTATTACAAAGCAAGCTGTAATTTCAGAGGAAGGGTCAGTAGTGGAAAATGTTTAAATGAGTTCTCTGTGGAGCTTGATCATTTAGGAAAACAGTTTTTGGATGGCAGGGCAGGAACCAAATGCTTGGGAAGTATACAGGGGGAAAGGAATTGAGGGCAGCCTCTGGAATGCAAAAGCAAAGGCATCAGGACTTGGACAAGACATTCAGGACAGAATGAGGACCTGACAGTGCCAGGAGATAGGCCAGGGTGGAGAACTTGTGATCTTCCAGGTGTTTGGGGGTTTCAGTTCCCATCAGCCCTAGCCAGCATAACCAATGGTGAGAGATAATAAGACACTGCTGTCCAACAGCATCTTGTGGATCAGAAGCTGCCCACCCCTAAGACAGAACAAGCTACAGAACTGGAGAAGACTGGAGAAGGGAACAACAAGGCGGTGGGGGTAGCTCCAAACTCACATGTGTGCTGGAGCATGCAAGGAGATGCTAGGAGACAGACGGCACAGATGGGGGAAGAAACGAAGTGGGGTGAAGGCATTCCAAAGTGAGACTCAATGAGCATGCAACCCCACCTCACAGCTGCAGGGCACATCTGTTGAGAGATGACCCGGACTCATCTAAAATGCTCCTTATATAATCTGACTAGCTGGTCATTCTACATGCCATTATAGCTAACCAGGGACTAAGCTATCTTCCTCCAAGAACTGCTATTTGCCCCTAGCTAGGCGTGAAGTAGGCCAAAGCCTTTGCTGAGATCAAAAAGAAGAGATGCAGCCTGAATCACACAAGCTAGGGTCATCTGAACTCATGAAAAAGAACATATTTTCCCTGCCACGTGAGTTCAGGGAGCTTTCCACTCTGTGTCAGAAACAAGCAGGAGTGGATTTATTTCTGAACCAGACTTTTAGAAGGCCTTGCAACAGTCTGGACTTGCTGTGCCTCTTGAAGCAGGATTCGTGGAGCAAATTCTTTTGCTTGTTCATTGCTCAGAGGTGAATCCTCCCTGTGAGAAAAAAAGGCAGGAAGGAAATGCTGTCGGGTCTTTGGATCACTTCATCCAACAGATTTTTCTGAGGGCCAGATCCAGCCTTCATAATAATCCAGACATCTAAAATAACATATATATGTGAAGTTCAAAAACATAAAGTTCTTCTGGCAGTTGTCTTGGGCATTCTAGCGAGCATCTGCTCCGTTTGATATCTCTATACACACCCACCCACACATATATGTATAAAAATTCTAATCCTCAGTACAGACATTTGTCAATGGGAAACAGTAGTCAAATAGGACAACTCACTGCAGCAGTTAGTGAAAGTGTGTTGCTGTCATTGTTTGAAAACACTTAACATCCATTGCAGAGATTTGACACAAGGCTTTATGCCCATGATCTTCTGAATGACATGTAATTGTGTAAATGAGAGAATGGCTCAACCTTAATTCTAAATGCCCTTTAAGCTTTAGTTGAGAGCATATGTGTTGCAAATCTGCACTGAATTCCTTTAACCTGGAAATATAATTATTGTGTATCCACAAAACACTGCCTTGTTGAAAAGAAAGGCAAATTTCTCAGCTTCAGCTTATCCTGCTTCAAACAGGACATTGCAGAGGTTGCCACCGTATTCTCTGGCAAAATCCATGGTTTGTTTTCCAGCTGCCTCCTACCTTGGCTCCTGCAACCATCCCTCTTTGCCTTCCACTCTCACAGCTTGACCGTTTCACCTCTGACAAAATCATCCCGCCGCCCCCCCCCCCCCAGTCATTTTATCATGTTACCCTTAAGCGTGTACACTGTGTACGCACTAAACAGACTGGTTTCCTGATCATTTCCAGGCTGATCACAAACAGCTGATCTTTAATTTCAGCACTCTTCATGGAAAATGGGGGTGCACCGTATACTCTGTACTGAGGTGGCCAAACTGAGGCTGTTTGTGTTCATTCTGTGGCTTGCTGCTTGCTGCTGCAGGCACCCATGGGTACCTGCTTGCCATCTCCCCCACCACCGCCTGAAGGCACCCACTTATCACTCACTGCCCACTGCCGCTGCCCACTGGCTCAGGACTCTCAAACATCCAACATTTACCATATGTGGCTCTTCCGTTGAGCAAGTCTGGCCACCCCTGCTCTGTAGTATAACCTATAAAGCCTGCACAGCTTAGGAGGGACCACAGTACCGGACTGAGCACTCCTGCCACCTTGAATCTATCCAGAACGCTATGCTCAACATCTGAGGCCTTTCCCTGAGTGCTATGTCCAAGGGAGGCTCATGGCAATGAGGGAGAGGCCTTCTCAGTGGCAGCCTCCCGATTATGGAATAAGCACCCACTGAGGCCCACCTTGCACCAACATTGGCACCGCGTTAAGATTGCTCTCCACTCCTAGACATTTAATGGCATGTGAAAAGACACGAGTCAGGTGTTTTAGCTAGTTTAATTGTTATAGAAGTTGCTTTAGTTGTTTAGACTGTTTTAAAATTGTGTGTTAGAATTTTATGAGGAATTTTATTGTATCTGTATTTTATTACTATCTTCTAATGCTATATCAAGACTTTCTTCTTGATGGTAAGTAGTAGATAATTGCCCAGCACAGAATCCATCATGTTGTTGCTACCCTTTGTTGCTTTCTTGGGGGTTCTCCACATGAGGATTTTAATCCACTGCTTTCCTGAGCCGCCTCCTGTGTGTCTGTGTGGGGCCCCTCAGGTGGGGCCCCTGAGGTTCGTATTCTTTGCTTTTCCACATGTTATCTTAGCCAGCCACAAGGTGGCACTGTGGTATAGCTGCAGTATAGCAGATTGGCAAATTCTGATGAGGCTTTTATATCAATATGGTTTAAAATTTAATACCTGACTTTCCTCACTCAAATAAAAACTTATTAATAGGTTTGGAAAACTCCAGAGAGGTTCTAGAGAATGATAACATTTTATTTATTTATTTATTTATATCCTGCCTTTTTCCTACAAAGGGCTCAAGGCAGCTTACATCTCCTCCTCCATCTTATCCCCACAACAACAACCCTGTGAGGTAGGTTGGGCTGAGAGTCTGTGACTGGCCCAAAGTCACCCAGTTGGCTCCATGGCTGAGCAGGGACTAGAACCCAGATTGTCTGAGTCCCAGTCCCATGCTCTTAACCACCACACCACACTGGCTCTCAGTGAGTCTGAGTCCCTTTACATCATGAAAGGCTGTACAGACTTCTGTGAGTAAGAGATCATAGGAGCACAATAAATGCCTCACATAGAGAAGGCCTTGCACTTTCATCCTGAAGTTCCGAGGATGTTGTTGTTTTAATTAACTTATTTATTTTTGTACAATGGACAATGAATCCTCATATATATGCTAAAAGGGGCTGGTTTAAAAATGAGACAGTCATTGTATGTGAATACGCAATCACACATTTCTCATGAACATTTTGTGACCCGGGTTGTGATTTTTGTTGTTGCTTGACTAGGAGAAAGGTGTTAAAAGGAATTGTTTGCTATCAAATCAAATCAAATCAAATCTAGCTTTTAAGCATGGGAAGCAAGAAGAATATAATCTCAGCCATAAATGTAGAGGAATTCATTGCAATAGACGGACATAAATCAGAGAGGGTGGGGGATGGTCTGTATTTATACTGATGATATTTCTCATTTCCCCTGAAGAGGATGAAGTTGCTAGTCAAGGAGGGAAAATTAAGTTCTTCTATCTACCATTCACATCATAAGGCTTATTGTTAACTCATTCCAATGACTATAAAACTTTTTTTTTCTTTGAATGTTCATCCATGGGTTCTGGAGTCAATTTATTTGGCACCTCCTTCTGACTGGATGGCACTGGGATCTAGGCATATTAAACCAGCAAGCAAACAAGCAAAAGTAAAAACATCACTAGGAATTTGAGCAGTAAGAGAGACTTGGCATGCAATGTTTTGTCAGCAGCAGTTGGCATCATATTTTCAGGCTAAATTAACTCTAAATTAACTCTAATTAATCCAGTCTCCAGAGAGACAGCTCTGTACATGGAGGATGTATAGTTTAGATCAGTTAATAGGATCAGATGGCAAGTTTATACCATTTCAACACTGGGGATTATATATTGTACCACTGGCAGTAAAGTTGACCACTATATTTGCTGGAGCTTGTATATGGGATAAATGCTTAAGCCTACAATATCTTAGGTAAGCCTACAATAGAGGCTTCTAAAATTCTTTTGAATGCAGTAAATTACCATATTTTTCGCTCTATAAGACGCGCCTGACCATAAGACGCACCTAGTTTTTAGAGGAGGAAAGCAAGAAAAAAAATATTCTGAATCAAACGGGCACATAATCACAGGCACATTCCCCATCACTTCCCCATGGGCTGCACATCTGACAGACTTACGGCACACACATATTCGCTCTATAAGACGCACAGACATTTCCCCTTACTTTTGAGGGAGGGGAAAGTGAGTCTTATAAAGCAAAAAATACGGTAGGTATTCAAAATGGAGAGGCAGGGAATAAAGAGTTAGAATGCTTTATAAAGTCTAATCAATGGAAGTTGCCCTGGGTTCCATGTAAATTGCTTCTGTAGATTTCAGATTAAGTCTGATTCCACAAAAAAGATAATTTTCACATGTTGCATGCCACCAAGGCTAGCTAAGAAGCTGGTTCTGCTAGATACTGGCGAAAGAGCACAGACAAAGTCTCATTGAGGCTTATGATGTGAACATGCCCAATGGTAGCCTCTTTTTGGAGGGCAGCCCTATTCATACATTTTGTCCTGACAAAATCTGTTGTAATTGCAGATGTTTTAAACTACATCCCTGCGTGTGTGTGTGGTGGGGGAGACATGGTTAGTGGATGGAGAGCAAAACTGGACACTGGGAGCGCTCCCAGTAACAAAGGAACTTAAGTTGCAAATTAGAAGAAAAAAAGCCCACCCACAATTCAGAATTTCTGACCTTCCTACATTTGAAATCATATCCTATGGTTTTCAGTTTTGTACAGATGCTTATTTAGATATACGGACTCCTTTTTTCCTGTTAAATGTGACTATCATGTATAGATATGTTATAAAAGGCATGCTCTTCTCTTTCTCTCTTTTATCAGTAGCTTTCCTACTCCTTTTTGCACTTTTTTTAAAATTGAAAATTAAAACAATTAAAATACTGGTAATATTTCCAGTTTGAAAATACGTCACAATACATCCTCCAACTGCTTTTTTTAAGCTTGCAGAGCAGTTCAGTGGAGTCTGCTTCTCAGATGGACTGTTTGTGGATCATTCAAGCATATGTATCCCTGAAATGTTAGTAGGTGTCACTATTTGTCTTAAACCATCTCGATTCTGTGGCCCCCTCCATCAGGTCTTTTTTGGCATATAGTAGAGGTATTCCCATCCCACTTGTTTGCCTTTCTATAGACTTTGGAGCAAGTGAAGGTCACATAATACATTGGAGCCTCATGTGTGAAAGCTGCCAAAAACGACTTCTGCATGGCAATTCTCCACATGTAAACTGTAATATTTGTAAGCTTCTTACCACATATGCAGGCTTAATCACAAACAATCCCCTGTGGAACATTCCCACATGGAGGTAGGTTTTGTCAAGCTCCATGCAGAAGTTTTGATATAATAAGTATCCCAGTGTCTAGAACAAACAAGTGTTAAAGGGACACAAGAGATGAGCCTTACTTAAGAAAGCAGCAGAGGTTTCAAGAAATTCTGCTCCAGCAGACATTCTCAGACCTTTGTTTTAATGTCTCCTCTGCTGGAACTCTACAGAACAAAATCATACAAAGGGGATGGCAGGAAGGTTGATGATGCGAGGAGGAGGACTGGAGGACTCTTACAGAGCAAATCATGTGGGGTTGTAAAGTGGGGCTGAAAAAGATCTGCAATAAGGAAATCCCAGGTGATAATAGAACTTGAAATCCTATGGTAGGCCTTCAATGCACAGATCTTACTGGGCAGGTACCAGGTGCAGGCTCCACCCTGCTCCTTCCATACCCCTTTGTAACAGTCTGGAGGCCTATTAGGACTTCCCTGTTCCCATTTTCATACCAATGAGCATTGAACGTGCACCTCCTAGCAAACACTCATCTGGGCACACCTGGTACCTCTCAGAATGTTGGAAATTAGTTTTCCTTTCCCATACAGATGCCTGGAGAGCAATGGGAAAGAAAGAGGAAGGCATATTTTCCAGTGGCGGCTGCTTTATAAGGCATTTGACAGAGTGGGGCATCGCTTTTAGTCCAAATGCCCCCCTTGGCTGAGGCAGGCAGGATCACGTGCATTGAGAACTGTGTAGACTTGAACCTTCTTTATAGCAAGTTAACCTCCGATTCCTTTTAGGTTAGGATTTTAAACAAGAAGATTGATTTTAGTGATATTCAATCCAGATGTGGTTCCAAGGATAACATCAAACATTCAGCAGGGGGAGGAAATGTAAGTAGAGATGGTAGCTTCCGGGGCACCCCAGCCGGTTGTGGCGACCCCACTCTTCTCTCCCTACCGAGCACTGCTTCCCTTCTCACTCCTGCTTCACATGCCACCTTGGTCTACTGTTGTGTCAGCATTGTGTGTTGAGTGGTGGATCTCTCACAGACCACAAGGAATGTCCCACTCCAAGTCGGGGTGGGGGGGGCACATTGCGACACATTCACAGCACTCTGTTCTGCAAGGCACTGGTGCAGTCAGGGGCTGCTGTTGGCTCTAATAAAATCTGCAGTTATGTAAAGCCCACAAAGAAAAACAACCTGGAGCCATGCAGGACCCAAAACTTGCTCTGCTTAACTGGCAAATTCATTCCCAGTGACATGGAGGTAAGGCTAGCAATAATTTTAATTTAGTTTAATTTAAACATTTATATCCCGTCCTTTCTGACAAACACTCAGGACGGCTTACAATAGGTACTTGGATGGAAAGGGATTGCACGTATTTGCCCATGCTTCTTCCTCCCCAGGTGGCAGCCATTGCTGATGAGAGTCAGGAGAGTTTAATTCAGCTCCTGATCAGTTTTGATGCGATTTCATCCTACAGCAGAGGCAGTGCGGAGCCCCTTTTGTGAGCCCAAAGGCCCAGTACGTAGCTGAAGGTCTGGGCAAACTCATTCCTAAGTAACTGAGGGAAATACTTTATGGTGGTTCCAAAATGGTCCAGAGAACAATTGTATTCTATGATATATATAATTGTAACCTCCTGAAGGGCCAGGAATACTTGGGAGAAGAAGACATTTTGTACTTTTAAAAAATCGCCATGTTTTTATATTTGCTTAGCTCAATTTGCCAGTACTGTAGGAACAAAAGACCAAGTTTCTGTTGAAACGTCCCATTTCCTTGGATTTAAATACATTAAGTTTAGTTATGCTTTTTTAAAACAAGCAAACAAAAAACCTTTTAACTGAAAAAAGAAAATAAACATAATTTGCCAGGCCAAACATTCCATCTGCAAAATTATCTATTTCTAGGTAATTAAACACTGCTGAAAGATTCTTGAAGCAGAAATTCAGATAAACCATAGAAAACAGGACATTCTGGAAAATCTTATATAAAAGGAAAACAGAAAAACATTACATAGTTCTCAGCACACAGCACTGCGGCCAACTAAAATGTGAAACATCTTAGAAAATAACTTTACTTATCCTCCTGATTTACTATCTTCACTTTACTAATAAAAAGGCTTTTAACATGGTACTACTAGGCTGGTTGTCCGAATGGGAAGCTTGCTGCATTAATCTGGGTGTATTTCCCTCCTTTGTGGCATGATGGTATTCTTCTAATCACCTATTCCCTTACAGTATTTTTCAAAGTCTGGGCACTTTCCCTTTCTAGTTTGTGTTTTCTTGTTCCTGAAATATGTTTTGGCTGTTTTAACAGGTGCAAATTGTAACCAAGAAGATAGATTTGAGTCATGTGACTTCCAAATGTGGCTCACTGAAGAATATCCGTCATAGGCCAGGTAATTTTATTTATTTATTATTTTATTAGATTTAGATCTGACTTTTTTCTTTTTTTAAAGAACTCAAAGCAATCATTCTTTTCCTGCTTTCACTGCTATCCCCCCAACAACCCTGTGAGGTAGGTGAGGCTGAGAGTCTGTGGCTGGCCCAGAGTCACCCAGTTGGCCCCATGGCTGAGCAGGGACTAAAACCTGGGTCTCCTGAGGCCCAGTCCTGCGCTCTTAGCCGCTTCAGCAAACTGTCTTTCTTGGAATCTTGACACTGCCTGGAAGGAAAATGAAATTTCACAGTAACCCCCAAATACCTGTAGTTTAGGGAATGCCTGATGTCTGTGTTAATGACTCGGGTGCCCTGGGGAAAACTGGTCCCTGGTGTCTGAGATACTGCCATTCCCACATGGGAAGTGAGGGAAAGAGGCTTCCTACAAGCATGGCCAATTGGGAAATGGGAACAGAAAGCTGTGTCTCTGGGAGCGTACTCTGCATCTTTTACTCTTTATTTCTGACTAGAAATTTATTTCTGGCTAGAAGTCAGAATTAGACACAGAAAAGATGGAAGTTTTCTGTTTTTTGGAGTGGAGAGAAAACAGTTCTGTTTTCCAAGCCCAGTACGGAAAGCAGCTGATAGAATTTGCCTATCATTCACTCCCAGCTTCTGCAACAGGCTATTGTGCAGCACCTAAGTGCCAAAATGCCATTAGAGGCTCAATTAGGTCTTTGGGGAAATTACTATGTGGATGCTGATACCTGAATTATTTAGTAATGACTGAAGAAATTCAATTTTATTTAACCTTCCATCAACAGAAAAATGAACAGAATTAATCTGGTTTGGGGTCAAATGTACCCAAGAAACACATTTAAAAATATATCTGGTGGATGTTAGTTTTTTAAAAATCAGGTCTAAATTGGGAATTTTCCTTTTCCAGCAAATTGGTATATCTGCAAATAAGTCATTGGGGTCAACAATACTCCACAATATCAAGTACATGATCTTACAAGAAAAGTATAAGGGCTGTAGCTACAGTGTTTTAAACAAAAAACATATATTCTGACTTCAACCTACATGTAAAATGATTATGACAGTTGCATATATTTGTAACAGTGTAGAAATTATGAGCTGTGTAACATTAATGGCAAATCACACAGACCTTGTAGTTATAGTACATGATTATGCAATTGATAATATGATTGTCCCATTTCAAACTGCACACGTAGGAGAGCCAAGTGGATGCATAAGTTCATAACTGCTGCAATTTTCTGTTGTGGAATTTCCCAGGGAGGTGATCTTCTCCCTTTTTCTTTGTGCCAGCAGTGATGGGCCATACAAATTCTAGGGCTGCCTCTTTCTGTGTCGCTAGCAAGCTGGGTGTGTGACTAGACAGAGCCCACGGTTCAATTTATTCAGATGTATGTGTGCTAGGAAAATAGATCTCTTGGGATGATCATACCTACATGGATTGCTCAGCTTTAAGCAGGCAGTGTCCAATATATTGAAAAACACACAAACACAATTGGTCCTCATTTGGTCATACCTGAAGAAGTATTTGTGGAGCCCATCTGATCACAGGTGTCTGCATCAGCTTTCATTTTATTATAGCACAGGATGATCTTGAATTTGAAATGCTAACCTGAGACAGTTGTACTGTTATGCATCAAACACAGGAGAATCACTGATCTTGCCATCTTTGGCACATAAAAATCTTTGGCACATGAAATCATACAAAGAAACTGCTAGGGTGATTTCTGATTTGTTTTGAGTTTGCCAACCATTGTTTCCAACCTCTCCCCTTTCACAGTCCCTTTCCTCCTCTCCTAAACTGATTTCCAAACTTGGAGAGGCAGCTGATGTGATTTGTACTGTGCTGGCTGCAGTGGGGGCAGGGCAGGGACAGGCTCTCTGTTTCGAGTCCCAGCACTGAAGTAACAGGTTCTTGGGACTGCAACTCCAAATAATCCCACTTCAGGTGACAATAGAATTGTGCCTTAATTCAACTATTATGAAATAGACCAAGTATTGTTATTTTTCCTCCCACCCAAGAAATGAAAGCAACCATTTTTGACCTAAGCATCTGCAATGATGTCAAATAGCTAATACATCTGAACAGCATTTGTTGGGGTCATCATGAACCCTCTTTATGGTTTTTCAGTTGTCTCAGTCATTTCAGTAGAATTGACCTCTAAAGCCAGAAATGCAAAAATATTGATTCTTTTATTAAATTGGGACAGGGGAAGGCTGAAGCACAACATGGCAATTTCCACCTCAGTTGTGAAAGATGGATTCAAAAGTTTTAAGATGTTTTTCCTACTCCTGTCAAGGCTGGTTTGACTCCCCTCTGTTGTCGGAGGGTTAAGTTTAGACCACATCAGTATTTTCTTTTTTTGCATTACAATAAAGATTGGGTAAATTTAAAATATTGTAATGGTTCTGTAATTAAGATCCTCCATGAAGTATGCCCCACATTAACTGGAAGAGGTAAGATAATTGTGACAATGGAAGTACTGAAAAATAGTGACAATGGAACAAAATGTAACGGGGGTGGGGGTTAGACCATATTCAAATGGAAAATGTTTTATGGTCACTCTCTTCCTAAACTAACATATTGTCTGCTTCCAAGAAAAGTGTTTCACAAGAGACCACAGGAGTGGTCATAGGAGAGTTTTGACTTTTTTCAGTCTTATTCTCTCTCCATAACATATAGGTGGGGGACGAGTGAAAATCGAGAGTGTAAAGCTGGATTTTAAAGAAAAGGCCCATGCCAAGGTTGGTTCACTCGAAAATGCTCACCATGTACCTGGAGGAGGTAACATTAAGGTACGGCATAGCCATCTAGACTGTCTTCATAGTGACACAATCACTTCTTGAATTTTCTGTGAACTTGTGAATTGTATCCAGATGAAGTTAGTTGCACTTTGGTCAGGTGCCATTGAAATCAATGGAACAACTTATCTTCAGCCCAGTTATTCTTTATTGCATGGATACTGCAGAAAGCGAGTTGCTGGTTCACCTCAAGGACAGGATGGATATGGAATGAGTATGGGTTGAATATAGGTTTTAGTGATTCATGGGTTCTGGAATCTTGGATTGTCATTACATGTAAACCCCACACTATGGGTTATTAGCCATAAACAGCCCAGATGTCAGAACCCAAGAAGGAACCATAAATTTTCTTCCTGCATTTTGTTTGCACATAACAGCTCCTGCTCAACCCATACTTAGACTCCGTATTGTTGTTTCATGCAGACCAGTTCCTGAAAGGACGGTTGTGCAGTTAGTTGCATGGAAATATGTATGTGATCATTAAGACAAAAAAGACTTCAGAAGATGAGTGGTTTGCAAGCAGCTTCTTACCTCTTTCATATGTTAGTTTGTGACATATTTGTATGCATGTATTTTCAAACATAGCTCAGTTTATTCTGCTCAGTGAAGAAAATGGAAGGATACAAGACAAGAGGGTTGCTAGGGACTGCATTGTGCAAAGCCCGTATCACCACATTCCAGAATTAATTGTTTGGCAGACTCTTTGTTTGCACAAAATAGCAGCAACTGTTGGAAGTAATTTTCCAACACCAAAATATATTCATCTGGAAACATGAAATACCAAAGGTAGGATCGCTAATATTACTGTCTCTGGAACCTAGATCTACATGTTTTGTAGCATTAATACAATGACTGTCAAAAGTATTTCAAACCCTCATCTTAGAGACTATATCACTTGTTCTCATCCTCACTTCTCCACCACACAGTCTCCCATCATTTTCCGCCCATGGCCCTGCCACCAGGCCTTCACATCTCCATCCTGGAGACAAGCATGCATGTCCTGCAGGGCCGTTTGTGGTGCAGACTTGATCACTTTGCCCCAAGGAAATCCAATGCATGCAAAGGAAAAGTCTGCATGCTTCAAAAGACATTATGACTTGAAGCCACCCTAATGCAGGTTCAGTCTGGGCTTGTCCCTGAGCAGGAGATCCTGATACAACCATGCCAAGGGCATTCATATTTGGACTGTCATTTTTTTCTCCAACCTGTAAAAGTGTCTTGTGACATGTAACTAGCAAAAGTCAATAACCTTAGATCTATGCAAATTTAAATGCTGTAGTTCTTACCAGTGAAATTACAACCATGTGCCACAAGGTTTTACCAAGTTTTGCCCATGACCCACTGGATTCCATCAGACACTTGTCACATTTTGTCTCAGTTCTATTTCTGAATTGAAACAAGGAACCTCCTCTTGAAAGCACCTTTAGACATAAAATAGACATAAAATAGTCTATTATAGACTAATATTTGAAAAACTTGTAAATGGAAGCTGGATACTGCCCTCATTTGGACAGAATAAATGCCTACGAATTCCAGCATTGCCCAGTCAGCCATGCTGGGAACTGGCTCACTTTGACTTTTGACACCTTTCCAAAATAAAATGTTTCCAAAATAGTTTTGGGAGATGTCTCACTCTTCCAAAGGAAGCAAATGAGTGCAACTGGCACAATTACTCAACAGAGATTCACACATCCCTCGTTGTTGCAATGTCTTTATAAGCCTCCTTTCCTTGCACAGATTGACAGCCAGAAGCTAAATTTCCGAGAGCATGCTAAAGCCCGTGTAGATCATGGAGCTGAGATCATCACACAGTCACCAGGAAGATCCAGCGTGGCTTCCCCACGGAGGCTCAGCAATGTCTCCTCCTCTGGCAGCATCAACCTGCTTGAGTCTCCTCAGCTCGCTACCCTTGCTGAAGACGTCACTGCAGCCCTGGCGAAGCAGGGCTTATGAATTTGCTTCATTTAGCAGTGCTCGAAGTAATAATATTTAGGCATGAGCTCTTGCCTGGAATGGGCTCTGAGCAGGTGTTAACATTCATTCCTTACCATGTCTAAAATTAAGTCACATCCCAAGACTGTAGTAACCATAAAATAAAAACTGGGGGAAAGATATATATAGATGCAGAAATTGGCCTGATTTCCATTTACAACAGGAAGACACTGGCTTTTATGTGGGTACAATTGCAGTACATTACATTGGACAATTCTTGTTGCTCTGCTCTGTCTTGCATGGAGTACCGTACTCTGATTCAATGCATTTTTACCTTCCATGTGGCTGAAGGCCATCCATCACTCTTTGGAAAGCCTTGTGAAATACCCCGAGTTGCTCATTTTACTGTTCTGTTGATGGATGGAATTAAGGGACATCTCCCACTGTCATTTATTAGCCAGTCAAATTAAACGGGAGCATCTGTGTACCAGATGGAAGGGCAAATAAAAATGGCGAAGCTTCAGAAGTGGGTGTGTGGGGTGGGGTTATTTTATATAAATGGGTAGAAGAAGAAAGAGTCAATTAAGTTATTAATGTTGTTGGACTTGGATAATTATGTCAGTGTATAGCTGATTCCAATAAATTATTTAACTAATAATTAAAGTAGTTGGGGAGGAAAAAAAAATCCTATGGACTGTATTGGGGAAGTGGCATTTTTCTTTTTTAAAAGCAGCTACTGAAACTAAGCAATGGAAATATGTCTGATTAGGATGTTGGCTAAGCAGCTAGGTTCATGTCTATACTACTGGTTTCACATCCTTTCCATCCGTTTGATACAGTATTATAGCTATATTTCTCTGTGACCATTTGTGATACGCCCTCTCATATTTGGATATTCTACTTTATTCACAGTATCTGTGTCTCTTGCACCCTTTGGTGTTGCAGTTTTAGGTATGTAAAAGTAGATGTTAGCAGGGTTTTTATTTCCCTATTCTGACTTATTAAAAAGGCAAAAAAGGCAACAATCCTTTTAGCATGAAATTGCTTTTTGTAACATCTCAAAACTGTGACCCTGTTTTAGTGCCAGATGCAAGTCTGTTCTGTGATACTAGAAAAAATACTCTCCATTCGTTCTCCCTTCATCATTCTCTTTTTCTCCACCATAACTGATTTTAATGGGTCTGTGAATTTGTTAAAAAAAGTTTCCAAAAAGATGATTTGGAATTTTTAACAAATGAGTAAAATAATGATTCTGTTCTGGCTTTTAAAAAATCCTGCAGTGAAAGTGAAGCTTGAAGTTGCTTATTTATTTTTTTCCTTTGCTAAAGTTGAAATTCCAAGAAACAAAGGGAGCATTTTAATAGAAGTCATTCCATTCCTTTAATGACATCTTTGCACAGATATGCTCAGGTGCCTCAGGAAGAAGATGCATATGTAATGCATGTTGATTACTGGAAACATAATTAGATAAGTTGCCCATACACATCACCAAGGTGATAGAACTGATAGATAGATCTGCAGAAAAAAATGCTGAATATAAAAAGTATATGACAAGGATGAGAAATAAGACAGGGATCCCTAAATATTAAAACAACTGGAATCTATGGGATTTCCACCACTGGAGTCTATGGGATTTCCATGGATACATGTGGTATGGGGGTATGGTAATATGACACATAAGTAGACAATAGTCTGCTCATGATATATATGCTAACTGACTAGATTATAATTCAGTTATCTATTTCAACCTGCAGCTTGGTTGCTTTTTCCCGTATGAAACCATCTATATAACTTTTGCATGCTGTCAAGTTCAGCTGTACATGATTGATTCATTAGGATGGCTTTGTGTGTTGGAAGCTGTTTGAAAAGGGCTACCTCTTAAACCTCTTAATTAACCTGGTGTGTGTATCCAAGACTGATGCTTAAATAACATTGAAAGAAGATAAACAATAACAGTACGAATAAAGAATTCATGGCACCGTCAATACACATTTATCATGGCCTGGGCATTCATTAGGATGCAATAATTAGATGCACATATCTCAAGCTCTGAACAGTATTTCAGGACAATTCCACAGCACTGGAATTAAATCAGGTCCTAATTAAACATAAGCTTCCTAAATTATTTAGTCTTTCATTTGTAAATGGATTGGAATGGCACATTCCCCACACAGTGTATTGTAGAGCTTGTTCAAACGACTGCGGATGAACTGACATTTTATATCATAAAAGCTGATTCATAAGTTGCCTCATACCATTTATAATGCAGCCATATTGTTTAAGAAAGTTAACTCAGAATCTGAAGTGCATCAGGAGGACTGCTCTACCCTTTGATTGCTACAGTGTTACTTGGAATAATGATAGGCTGCAAAGCACACTGATTAAGAACATAAGGAGAGCCCTGCTAGGTCAGACCAAGGGTCCAAATGGTGGGACTCATTCCCACTGCTTTGGAAAAGAAAGAAAGAAAGAGTAGTATTTTTAATCAAGCGTCACTCTGGCTCTGTGCTATTGATTCTTGCAGATTAGCCTCTCCGTGTTTTTATGTCTTTTTTCCAGTCTGAGAGTGAAAGGGTTCCCAGGGTACTACTGAACCTCACATGAACTGATGCGGAATGTCAGGCAATCAGAACAGTGTTCAGTCTGTGACTATTTTGTATTCTGCTTTTTTGGAATATAAACACATTCTAGATGGTGAAGTTATTTATTGAATATATGTGTCCAAAGCCTCTGAGTCATTAATTTCATGCTGGAAATTTATCTTTCTCATCCTAAAGCAAAGTCTTTGTAATCAATTGTCCTTCCATAGAAAGAGTTGCAGAGTTTGATGAAGTTATACAAGTTGAAAAGTCAGCAGGAAGCCATGTTGTAATATAAGAAATGCACACACAATGTTACCGGACTCTAGATTTACACCGGGATGGTTGAGTTGAGGGGCAGGAAAGGTTAACAAAAATTTAACTTCCCCAACATAGGCTGCTTCAAAGGGAATGGCACAGTGCAAGGAGAAAATTTCTGGCACTCACAACACCAAAACCAACTGGAGCCATGTGGGCACTACCTTTAGCCATTTCTCCTCTTGCCGAAATTTCCAGTTTCCCATCTGGACGTTGTTGGTCAAGTTTCCTTGAGGCCCGGCACAGTAACCTCCACTAGCAAACTCTTAAATTCAAGCCAAATAAACAATGCAAAAGAAAGATGAGTAAAATGTTTCAGACCAGCATAAACAGTTCAGGCAAGAATAAAACTGTCTCTTCAGAAAGCAAGGCCCCTATTTTCTCCCTACCTTCATAGTATCTGCTCTGTGTGACCTTAGGCATGAAGAGACTGAAAAAAGATAGACAGGTCTTTGTCCAGCAACAAAAGCAACAACAATAAGCTACTAATTATGAGTAAGTTCACTGCCCATTGGGTTATGATATATTGATTGTAAGGCATTAAGCACCTAACAATAGGCACGCATACAGCTGCAACCTTTCCCTTCATTCTGGCTGTTTGCAAATATCTACATCTGCCTAGCTAGCGTGTGTCTCCAGAGGATCCAGAAATGTGGACTACCATGTTATGATTAACATACAAGGGGTTCTTCTGTAGTACTGGATCCCAGAAACCCTTCCAAAAGATATGAAGTATAGATTGCCTTCGTGATTCAAGATGAAGCAGCAGACTCAATGTTCAGCCTAAGTGTTTGACCTGCTATGCTGAGCATGGCCTGCCAGCAGCTTGAGAAGCATCCTGGCTTTGCTACCTCCATAGAACTGGAAAACAGGGCAACTGGAAGAGTGCAATACATGGCTGGTGAGTTGTGTTCCACTCAGTCAGTCACAACTTGCATGGTCGTAAATAAATGCCGTGTTCAAGCTTGCTCATGACTAACAGGGTAATCAAGCAAATTCCTTTACAAATAGGAAGAGGATTTTGCAGATCTGGCAAGATCAGGCCTAGCAGCCATTTCAACTTTAGCAAAGAGAAATATAAAATCACCTTCTGTGTGCTGGGATGCACCCCATTTCCTTTTAAAATCATTTTAAAGAAACAGTATGCTGTTGCAAAGCCTGTGGGGTTACTTCTTTTTCCTAACAATTCTAGAGCCTGTTATCATAAAGGAGGCATTTCTTGGATGGCTGGTGGTAGGTAGTTCATGTTTTTCAATCCAATTTGCAATTGTATTTGTTGCTGTATAGTGATTGTTTTGCAAAATAAAATCGCTTGTCATCTAACTGCTTGGACCCTGCTTTTTTCCCCCTTAATGCAGTTTCTCCTCCCATGTCCATGCCATGAGCAATACCAGGGTGATTCAATCAGCATAACAAAACCAGGCCATGTAGCTACAGTGGGAAGCCCATACCTCAGGACCAGCCGATCCTAAACTGCTTCTGCCCCTACAGGCGGGTGGAAGAGTTTTTATTATGTATTATGTTTAGATCCCACCTTTGCTGAAAGAAGATTCCATTCCACTCTGGGCAACTTCTTTCTTCAAAATGTGAGGCAGGGGGACACTTCAGGTACCCAAATATTTTGAGCTCACAGAGACTATGGCTGAGTCCTATGGCTTCAGGCACCAGTGCCCCACAGTGTATGCCTCCAGCACCGGCAGCCCTACCTGCCCACTTCCTGAGGTGAGATGAGGAATGTTGCCTGGCAGTATCACACGTGGGGTCATGGAACATCCAGGACTACAGGGATGGCCCCCTGTTAGGGCGATGCCATCAGAACTGGGACTGGAGCTGAAAGGCATGGACATTGCATCTCCACCGCCATCTGCATTTCAACCCCTGCCAGCTAGGCTGCTGTCTCAGCATAGCCAAACTCAACAAGATGGTGACCACAGCCTCACCACCAGAGGGCCACCCCCTGAGGATGTGAAACAGGAAATCGAAGGAGCCCTCACCCCACGTTTCTAACTTCCTGCAGTGTGGGAACCTCACCAGAACTGAGATGGCCAATAATATGCTGTGCAAGAAAAGCCTCCCTTTGGTGTCTTCCCAGAAGGGGAGGCCAGCTTGCAGACCACAAGTGGAAGAAGGCACCTCAGCAGGTGGGAAAGCAGTTGGAAATGGAGGAGCCAGGTCCCCAGGCAGATCAGTCAGAGGAGTCCAAAGACACATCCCCTCCACACACACCCAGAGGAACGTTTACTCACAAACAGCATGCTATGCATCTGCTGAGCAGATAGGGTGCAGCTGGCTGGGGGTCTCCTCACAGCCATGGGACTGGCTGGAGAACAGACCTGTGAACTGTTCCAACACATGAATGAGCAAGAAACCCAGAGATGGGCCACCAACCACCAAGTCGCAGTCTGGCCAAGTGACAACCTGTTTCGCCCCCCCTCATTTCAGCACACATGGTATCTATGAAGCTTCTGCACTCCACACACACACTCCTGGCTCCATCATCCCGCCCCCAAGTCTTACAGCATGGGGGTGGGATGTCTCCACACAGCAGCAGCAGCACAATGCAAGCAGATGGAAGCCGTGCTTGCCGTTACATTGCATGCAGGAGTCATCCAGAAAAGAAAAGGGATTTTCTGGCCAGAAGCCCTGCATCCCCTGCCCATTTTCCAAGCTGCCTTTGCTGGGGGGTGGGGGGAAGAGCCTCTGGCTGGGAATGCTCTGCATCATCCCTCGTGCAACCAGGTACCGATGGTGGCAACTTCCAGCTTGGACCAGGAGAAGTGCCACAATGTCTTCTTCAGGGGGCAAGAAACTAACTGCAGACAGATGTGCCCCCCAGCATGGGCCCTTCCTCATGAGGAGGTGTGCATGTTCTATGTTGGACATGAATACTTCAGATGATGCTCAGTTTCATGCTCTGTTCCACATATTCAGGGCCATTTTGAGTTGTTCCACATATTCGGGGCCACCTTGAGTTCATCAATTCCAAATTTTGGACAGGATGCAGTAATGAGACATTTGCTCAAGCTGAGGGAGAGCCTTGTGATCATTCTGTAGAAACTGGGCTTCAGCCTTGGCTACCTTCTCCTGAATATCACCTTCAGTGTGGATAAGTCTATCACATGCAAGGACAGTCCATGTATTCAAGGTGGGGGATGAATGGAGAGATGTGACATTCTGGAGGCTGTGGTTTCCTTGGGCAGGGGGCTCCTTGAATTTCACACATGTGAATTTGCCCACCCCCTCACAGGAATAAGTAATGCTTCAGCCAGACATGCCTCTACAGGATGGGATGAGTGTAAATTGGTGACCTGCAACAGCAGGGGGCTGGACCTGATGGTCTTCATGGCTCCTTCCAACTCTACTATTCTCTGATTCTCTGATTTTAGGATGGTGCTGCAGGCAGTGGTGGACTCCAGGGGGAGATTTCTAGATGTCTATGAGGTTTTCTAGATGGGGCAGAATCATGGAACAACCCTCTTCTGAAATCCCCTGAATTTGGGTGGATAAACAGGAAAGAGGCCTCTTTTCTGAAGCACCCACCCCCTTTGGCCCCCAATCCTGGGAAACCAAGCTTTTGCTTTGTAGTCACAGCTGATGACAGCACCCTGACATGTCAGAATGATCAGGCAAGAGAACTTCAGCAGCCATGTGAGGATCCTACTGGAAAGAGCCTTTGGGTGGCTGAAGGGGCAGTGGCATGCTCTGGAGATGTGGACACAGCACTGGGTGTGCAGCCTGTGGGGAGATGTGGGAAGATGCATTGCTGGATGAAACCGCAGAGCTGCCTGAGTGGAGTGCTGAGATCGAGGTGATGGTGGCTGACAGTAGGCCCGTCTAGCCTCCCTCACCCCCACTTTCTCAGCCAGCTGTAAAGCTGGAAAAACTGCTCTCAAAAGTACCACTGCTAGGCCCAAGTCTCTATTCTCATATGGATGCAAGGGTGATCCCCAGCGGCAGCCATGGGAGAGTGGCCTAACAGGATTCCCCGACCTGCAAAAGGATGCTGGGTACTGGACATGGCCATGGTGCAGCTGTGCTCCCCGCAGGTGGTCCTGCAGGCACCTCTCAGTGGCCTTGGCATGTTGCCACAGCAAGAATGCCATGTGCATGTGGAGGCAGTACCTGTGTTGCCAGGGGGCAGGAAGGGCCACATCTGCATCTAGCCACTGGATGCCTGCTGGCATGGGGAGGGACGCAATACTGGGCGGGGGGGGGAGTGATAAATCCCAGGCACTGCTGAATGTGCATAGCAACAGGAGAGTTCAGCCTGCCTATTTGTAATATGAAACCTGTGGTTTCTTCTCAAAAAAATATTTTCCATTGCCCAATTTCCTCTGGTGCTGCTGCTGAAATAAAGATGCACTTTGCAACAGCTGCAACTTTCTTGTGGGGAGTGTTTGGTGAGAGGTTGGGAGGATGTGGGTATGGCTGCATACAGGCGGCTGTGTTGTCCATGGGGATGAGGCAGAGGATATTCTTGATGCTGACTAGAAGGGATGGGAGGAGATGGGGCTGTATGCGGAGCCAGAAAGCTGGAATGTGGACTGGTGAGTGGCAGAGGAGTGGGAAACTGCAATTGCTGGAGAAAAAGTTCAGATCTATGACTGGAGATTCTGTATCAAGGAAACAGCAAGACAAGCCATCGTGCCTGATCATGAAGATGGGGGCAGAGGGAAGACACTTGGCAGGATGCTGATGTGGGGAGCAAGAAGATGCTGGCGACAGGCATGGAGCAGGGAGAAGGACAAGCCCTCACGCATGCTCCCTGTGAGAATGAATTCATGGCAGGGGGCCCCTAACCAACATGCCTGCATTTCCTGCATTTCCTGCAGCAGGTCAAGCCTTTGTGAATCTTCATTGAAGGAAAGGGGAATAGGAGGGGGTGCAGATTAAAATGCTTTGATGTGGAGAAAGATCACAGCTGAAAAAGGTACAATGCAACTCCGGCTGAGGGATGCAGGGGTGGGAAAAGCAGGGAGACGGGTGATAAGAAGCCTGAGATGATGAAGAGGCAGATGACGTTGGCAGGGATCAGTGCACCTTGGATTGAATACCTGGCCTGGTGGCAATGGAATATGTGCCATCATTGGGAGGCTGGAGCAGGAAGGATGGAACTACACTAATGCAGAAACCACTTGAGCACCTGTTGGGTAAATTATACAGTTGCTTGCCATGATGAGCAAACCCAGCCTATATGTGTTGCACTTTGCTTCTCAGTACCCATAGCTGGTTCTCCTTTGGCAGGCTTGCACAGTTTCTGACTATTCAGACCTGAAGGCAGTGCAGTTATCAAGTGTGGCCACCCACTGCAGGGCTGGATAAACTGCTTTGCAGCCTCCAAGCCTCAAAAAACTGGGCCACGCGAGACCCGGTGGAGATAGGAAGTGGGGGTGGAAAGGGCCCTGAGTTTGGCCAAGAAGAACAGATTAACTGTTCCCTTTCCTCATATTGGTTTTGCTGTCCTGTTGCCAGTCCCATGCAGTGGTTCTGACGGGAAGGAAGTCAGCTTAGCCGAGTACCAAGAATCCATGCAGCAAGGCCATGGCTGGGAATGGAAATTCACCCCACTCCCCACCCCACCCTGCTTGTGATCTTGTCACAGGCTGCTGCTTATCCTCGGAGTTTTGGTAAGGTACAAAATCAACCGTGGCCAAAGCAGGTCAGAGGGAAAGAGGACAATGCATCTGAAGCTCCTCTGCACCCCTCTGGGCACCCCATGCTACTTACACAAGCTCTTTTTTCATGTATCAAAACACTTCCTTCTATGATTTTCTTTGATTTTTGAGTTGAATGAATGACAAGATTACAGAGGGGGTGACTGCTTTCACAGAATATAAAATAAAAGCTCACAAAATCCTTAGTTCTTGACAACGCTTCTCATTTATAGAGAGAAACTGCATTTTGCAGATGGAAAAATGAGAGTAAAAGATGTGAACTTTCACTTACTCACTCAGTGCATTTTCACAAGCACAGAAGGATCATTTTAAAGTAGCAAAAGTGCCGGTGGGGCTGAAAACGCTTTGAGAAGAGTTTAGATTCTAGACTACTGTAAATAATAAATTTTTCAAGGCTGTTGATCTGAAACAGGGACACCAACACATTACATTACCTAAGGCTTGCTAAAGCATCATGAAGGCAAAGGGGAGGTGTCGGGGAGAATGAATGAGATATTTGACTCTTCCTGCACCTGCCATTTTTCACCTGCCAAGGCCCCCATTTCATTTATTACATTTCTACACCGTCCAATAGCAAAAGCTCTCTGGGCAGATTACAAAGATGACAGACCTTTAAAATGAAGTAGTATTCATAAAATAAAAACAGTTTAGCTGCAGATGCACATGGATCCATATAGTGTCCCATCACCTGATAAAAATCATATGCTGCTAAGTGCATCTGTTGTACAAGAGGCAGCAACTAAAATCATCCCAAAGAAAAAGAAATGCAAGAAAGCAAAATGGCTGTCTGAGGAAGCTTTACAAATAGCTGAGGAAAGAAGGGAAGCGAAAGGCAAGGGAGAAAGAGAAAGATACAAACAATTGAATGCAGAATGCCAGAGAACAGCTAGAAGAGATAAGAATGCCTTCCTAAATGAACAGTGCAAAGAAATAGAAGAAAACAATAGAATAGGGAGGACCAGAGATCTCTTCAAGAAAATTGGAGATATGCAGGGAGCATTTCATGCAAAGATGGGCATGATAAAGGACCAAAATGGCAGGGACCTAACAGAGGTGGAAGAGATTAAGAAAAGGTGGCAAGATTACACAGAAGAACTATACAAGAAAGAGCTTAACATCCCTGATAACCACAATGGGGTGGTCACTGACCTCGAGCCAGACATCCTGGAATGTGAAGTCAAATGGGCCTTAGGAAGTCTGAGCAACAGCAAAGCTAGTGGAGGTGACAGTATTCCAGCTGAGCTATTCAAAATCCTGAAAGATGATGCAGTTAAAGTGCTACACTCAATATGGCAGCAAATTTGGAAAACTCAACAGTGGCCACAGGATTGGAAAAGGTCCGTTTACATTCTGATCCCAAAGAAGGACAATGCCAAAGAATGTTCAAACTGCTGCACCATTGCACTCATTTCACATGCTAGCAAAGTGATGCTCAAAATCCTACAAGCTAGGCTCCAGCAGTATGTGGACCGAGAACTACCAGAAGTACAGGCAGGATTTCGAAGAGGGAGAGGAACTAGAGATCAAATTGCCAACATACGCTGGATCATGGAGAAAGCTAGGGAGTTCCAGAAAAACATCTACTTCTGCTTCATTGACTATGCTAAAGCCTTTGATTGTGTGCATCACAACAAATTGTGGCAAGTTCTTAAAGAGATGGGAGTACCAGACCATCTTATTTGTCTCTTGAGAAACCGATATGCAGGTCAAGAAGCAACAGTGAGAACTGGACACGGAACCACTGATTGGTTCAAAATTGAGAAAGGAGTTTGGCAAGGCTGTATACTGTTGCCCTGCCTATTTAACTTATATGCAGAGCACATCATGAGAAAGGCATGGCTAGATGAATCACCAGTTGGAATCAAGATTGCTGGGAGAAATATCAACAACCTCAGATATGCAGATGATACCACTCTCATGGCAGAAAGTGAAGAGGAATGAAAGAGCCTCTTGATGCGGGTGAAGGAGGAGAGCGCAAAAGTTGGCTTGAAACTCAACATTAAGAAAACTAAGATCATGGCATCCGGTCCTCTCACTTCCTGGCAAATAGATGGGGAAGAAATGGAAGTAGTGACAGATTTTATTTTCCTGGGCTCCAAGATCACCGCAGATGGGGACTGCAGCCAAGAAATGAAAAGACACTTGCTCCTGGGGAGGAAAGCTATGGCAAATCTAGACAGCATACTAAAAAGCAGAGACGTCACCCTGCCAACACAAGTGCGTATAGTCAAGGCTATGGTTTTCCCAGTTGCAATGTATGGCTGTGAAAGCTGGACCATAAGGAAGGCTGAGCGCAAAAGGATTGAGGCCTTTGAGTTGTGGTGCTGGAGAAGTCTCCTGTGAGTCCCTTGGACTGCAAGGCGATCAAACCGGTCAGTCCTAGAGGAGATCAACCCTGACTGCTCTTTAGAAGGCCAGATAGTGAAGATGAAACTCAAATACTTTGGCCACCTAATGAGAAGGAAGGCCTCCCTGGAGAAGAGCCTAATGCTGGGAACAATAGATGGCAAAAGAAGTAGGGGATGGCAGAGGATGAGGTGGCTAGATGGAGTCACTGAAGCAGTTGGTGTGAGCTTAAGTGGACTCCAGGAGATGGTGGAGGGCAGGAAGGCCTGGAGGAATGTTATCCATGGTGTCGCAATGGGTTGGACACGACTTCGCGACTAACAACAACAACAAGTGCATCAACCTATCATTTGCTGTCTTAGTCTTTTTCTGCCTTCCTCCTGGACTTATTTTCAGTGCTAGGACTATATTAAAAGGAGCTTGGGAAGCGTTTGCTTGGGACACCAGGTGGGCAGAGAACTGCCCATCCAAGCTTGCCAGTTCTTCCCTCCAAATACCTCCCTGCCCCCTTGCCATATCATTAGGTAAATGCTCATAAATTGATTTTTGTTGACTTGTTAGTCTTGTAATTCACACTTTTGCCCTCAGTCTTCTGCTCCTGGGGCTTTTGCTTTGCATGGAGTACAAAATATACAAGGACAGCAACTGTCTGTGTGGTGTGAGGGCTTAGAGTGCTGGGAGATCCGACTCCTAGACCTCTAGTCTCCACTCAGCCACGGATCTCATTGGGTGACTTTGGTCCAGTTGTGCTCCCTCAGCCCAACCTACCTCATATCCCTTTGCCTCATCTGCACAGGACTTGTAGTTGAGTGCCAGCATTACTTTTTCTTCTTGAGTACGATAGCTTGGTACCTTGGTGATATGGGGGAGGGGGGCAGTGAACCTTTCTGCCTTTCTACCATGCAGCCCATTATCCTGTAGAGTGGCCTCTACTAACTGATTTTTTCACACTATAGTTCTTCAATATCGATCCTCTGTCAGAGTGCTGATAACATTAAGCCTGGTCCTCCTAATTTAAACTTCCTGTATGGCAGCAGCTATTGCAACTGTCCAACTGCTCTGAAGTTCTTCCAGCCATTGATGGTCTCACGTGTGGACCAGAGGCACAAACTGTTCTTAGCAATAAAGAACAACTTAGCAGTAAAGAACAACTGTTCTTAGCAATAAAGAGCAATATTTGTGACTGCACACTTTATCAAAGGATGCCATCGGAAGAAGCAAACATTCTTTCAGTGTAACTGATCTTAAATTGGCTCCTGTCTCAATTCTTTTCAGTATTGTTCCTCACACAACACTCCTTGCAACCCATTCTCAGGCCTCCATCCAGGGCAGGATTGCCTGGAGCTTTCCCTTGTGCAAGCACCTGATGCAGGAACCTTGTTGCAGTTAAACAGGGTCAGTTATGACCAGTGCCTAAGCGAGTGATCTCTTGGGAGCCTAGTTTGTGCTCCTGCAGGCCCCAAGGAGGAAAGTCACAATATCAATATAATGAGATGTTGTTACCAGGTCTTGCTATGTTCCTGGCATTTTTAAAGGTAGTATGGATTCCAGGTGGAGAAAACTGACACAAAAACTGATTTTAAAAAATCTGAAATGTAACTAGGTGCTTCCACCCATCTCTTCAAAGGAAATCCCAGTTTCAAGCAAAGTGTAAGGAGAAATGGGGGTTATTTAACTGCTGAATAAATTTCAGAGGCTTTAGCCAGAAGTATCAGTGTAAGCTCAGATTTTTTTTTTTCTTTTTCAGAATGCTCTGGATCAACAAATGCTGCCTAAGGCAAATTTGGCACCAATCTCCCTTGAAAACACTGCCTTAAGTGTTTGTTAAAACTGGAAAGATTTTGAGAGCAGCTGCAGCAATAGATAACTGGGAAATTGTGAGCTATGATATTTATATAGTGGTAGCTTGTGGTGACTTGATAATCTTCACAGTATATTATGCTTTTTCACCTCCACTATAGCTTTATTCATGGGATCTTGGTTATTTATTGTAATGCTGTATGCGCTCCATGTATCTGGGTTTATATTGGGCTGTAAATTATGGTAGGTGAGTCTTGATTATTTACTGCAGGGTGAAGAAGCAGTCAGAAAACACAACAGGAAGTGGGTATCATAGCAACTGCATGTCACTTTGTTCTCAGCCTGTTTTGTATGTATCTTACTGCTGAAGTAATGACAGAAATGCCTGCAAGCACCTGAGAGGTCTGCTGAAACCATATTTTATCCAAAAGAGATGTTTTCCCCTGATAATTATGCATCAGGCTAGGTCCTTTCCCCTTCTATTTTTGGACAGGAAGAAGGCGAGCTTACTCAGTGGTGAGCAACAGCAGGCACGACCCAGGATCTGTTTTGCAGCTAGCAGTACTTTTGTTTTTGTTTTTTTAATTGTGGTCTTGAGGGCAGCTCTTTTTTCATCAGTGCCTTCTCTTCAACTCCAGCATTCTGATTAACCACTGGAATGGACACTACAGGTGCCCTGGGACTAGAATTACCACTGCAACTTCCCTAGTCCCCTCTGCCTCTGGATGGATGACTTCCAATAGCATCTGGAGATCATGCTTTGTTTCCCAGGTCTGCTGGTGAGCATCACAGGCATAGACACAACTCATTCATGCACCTGTCTGCCAGTTTACTGCCCTGCTGTTACAGAAACTCTGCATTTTACTGGTGACCCAGCATGGTGATTGGAGGGGAAATTACTTCTAGATCCAAACAAGGCATGACATCTCTTAAATGAAACTGTCCTAAAAGGATGCACAGCTGAGGCTTTGCATGCCCTGTGCTAGATTGTGTTTTCAGCTGCATCATGCCAACAGATGCAAGGGGGACAGGATACAGGGCAATTGGAAGTAAACAGTGGCAACTTTGTTTGGGGGGTAGGATTTTCACCTCTTATTCAGAGGGTTCATTTAAAAGAGCTGCACTTCTGAAGGCAGAATGCAGAGCCATGTTGTCAAGCTAAATAGTCTCTGCTCACAGGTTAAAAAAAAAGTGTGCACGTGGGTAGGATTTTTCTGATCCCCAGGTCCATCTTGTATTTTACTCAACACGTTAAAGGTATGCTTGTCAAAAATGGCCTGATAAGAGTGACAGAATTTAGAGGACAGAACAAAGGTGTTCTTTTCAAATGGAATTCACCCTGCCTTTCTATCCACAAAAGCTTTCTTCTTTTGAAGAAGACCCATGTGTAGTGAAGTGACCCATGGGTAGGCTTCACTGCATTTGGTATAGCAGTCTTTGAAATACAGTGTACAGATCTACTTGCCTCATCTCAAAATGGAGTGCTTTACCTTGACCAACAACAAAGGCTATGCAGAGGCCTCTCTGGGAAAGCAAAACCAAATAAGCCAAGGGCTTTCATCTTTATGGAATTCTGCAGTTTAAATGCACATTTTCTGGTCAATGTAGAGAAGGATTCCTGCTCCTAGACTGCATACTAAAATATGAGAAGATGAGGCAAAGCAGAGAATTGTCTCTAAAATGAAGGCTGATCCCTCCTTGCATTGGATTATCTTTCCAGGACTGTCTGGTTCTTGGATAGCTTAGTAAATGAATCTCTGTTCTTGCAATCTTAAAAAGTCTCTCCATAGTGGCAATGATCTTGTTTCAAAGAGGTCACTAAAACATTCTGATTTGTTCTCCATCCTTCTACCAAAAATAAATGCACCCTCCAACCATGGTATACTGATTAGAGTATTAGACTAGGATTTGGGAGATCCATTTTCTAACCCCCGCACCTGCCCAGCCATGATGCTCACTGGATGACTTTGGAACACTTACTGACTTTCAGCTTAACCTACTTCACAAGTTTTTTGTAAGGCTAACACAGAGAGGAAGAGGATCTTGTAAACTATTTGTGTGTGTGTGTGTGGGGGGGGGTGTTTGCAGGAGCTAAAAAGGCAGGGTATAAGTGCAGTGAACTAACTGAAGCAGTGAACTAACTGAGGCAGTGAACTAACTGAACTAACTGCAGCTTCTATTAGCTTTTTTAGGGGAGAGGGATTGACCTAGTATGCCATCTATTTTTTTCTCTCGTCAACAACTGTCATGTACTTCTGTTCTTTGATTGCTTAGGATTGCATGTATTTCACTTCAGGGTGGAGGCATATCCTAGTAACTGCTGGATTTTATATTTTTAGAATGCAGAATGGGGCATTGTATATTCATTTGCTCCAGTAATCCTATGCGCAAATGGATGCTTGCAGAGAACCTTGCAGAGCCCAATGCAATTAACAGGAAGACTGGGAGGAAAATGTCTGACAGGAAGACTGGGAGGAAATGCAGGCATTATGTCTGCAGTGCACGGCAGCTTTCTTTCTCTCTGTGCAGCCCCTGCTTTGCTTCCCATCCAGCCTGAAGAACGTGAAAGTCTGCTCACTAATTTGTGAAATCTGGCTTAGTCCTAATGACAATATTATAAATCCCCTCATTAAATTGTAAGGAACTTTTAGCCTTTCTGTAAGAGGATGGTTAGTGCAGGAAAAGATTTCTGTATATAATCAATATCTACTCCACATAACAAATACATTGATTGTGCTGTCAAGCTGTGGAAATTTTTCCACTGAACTGTGTATAAATGTGATCCAGACAATTCATTTTAGGATACTGGAATATTTATTCTCACTAGATAATTGCACAAGCAACTAGTTAGTTGCTTTTTCCAGTCAAAGTTGGATGCAGTGGGCCTATGTTACTGTGGCAAACTTGTCCCATTGTTTTCAGTGAGGTATGTACACCAATGTTGCTCAGAGTTCAACAAGGGTTACTGCTAAGTGTGCTTAGGAGAGCAGCGTTATTTTCTCCGGACTGCCTAACCATAGATATTAAGATTGAACTGCAGAACAAACAAGCATTAGATTGGATTCAGTTATACTCAAGCAGACCTACTGAAATCAGGGCAGCTTGTTACTCATTACAATACAGTTCTCATTGATTTCAATAGTTCTACTTCACAAGAACCAACCCTAGATCCAACCTTTAAAGAGCGTTTGATCTGTTTACATCCGGAAGCAATAACCAGAGCTTCAATAAACCTGAGAAATAATGTCCCACTGGGGAGGGGGAATGTCCCACCCTCCACTAAAAAGTCCGTTGTTTATTAAGCATCCTGTTCCAAAAATAAGTGGGTCTGAAAGGAGTTACACTTGGGTTTCGAACCAAGCGCCTCTGCTTCGCTCGCAGCACGAGCTGCCAGTATTTGATTTATTCACCTTTCCAGGGGAAACAAACAGTGTCTCCTGATTTTAGCAGGGACGAGAAAAGCTGCTCGATGAAAAACAAAGCGAAAGAGGGGGGTGGGGGAGGAAATCTGCGCGTCCATGACGCGAGGATCCAGGCGCTGGCCTAGAGCCGTGCCGGGTGCGAGATCCTCCGCCTATTGCCCCAAACTTTCTCTCTCGGGGTGTCTGCGCGGCGCGCGCGGGGAGGCTGGCATCCATGGGTGGCGCCTCACCGCGGCCACCCACAAGCTGGCGGCGTCCCCTCGGCGTAGCGGGCGCACGTGCCTCCGCGCTTGTCGCTGTCCACAGAAGGAGGTGCTGAAGGAAGGGAGACATGCAGGGCGCGACGCGGACAGCAGCTTGTCCTTGGCGGCAGCCGCCGCAGCCGCCTCCCCGCAAGCTGTACTGACTTCCCCGCCGCCTGCTTGGCTGTCGCCGCTGCTTTTGCAGCCATTTTGCGCCGGCAGAGCCTGAGGTGGAGAAGGCTGCTGGCGAGGCGGAGCGATGGGCTAACAGCCGCTGCGGCCGGGCAGCCAGCACCATGGTGAAGAGGAAAAACTCGGAAGGCCAGGAGCAGGGGAGCGGCCGAGGCATCCCGCTGCCTATCCAGACCTTCCTTTGGAGGCAAACCAGGTGAGGCAAACAGGGGGCGCTGCCCGCAAGGCGTCGCTGGGGAGGGGGAGGCAGGGATGATGGCCCAGGCTGGGGAAGCGCTGCAGCTGCTGCTGGGGCTGCCCGAAACGGCGTCCGCCTGGGTGTGTGGCGTTGGTTTGGAAGGGACGACTGCCCGGGCGGAGCACCCAGGCGCTCCTGGTTCCCTGACAGAGTACGTTGCTTGCTCGAAGGGCTGCTTCGCACACTTACAGCCAAGGGGCTTGACACTGCTTCTCCGCCCACACCTCAGCCCCTGTTCTCCAATCTGTGGCCCTAGGTGGTGCTCCCATCCAGGGGTGCCCACACCCTTGAGCGGCAGGGCAGCTATACCGAGAGACCCTGGACCACTCCTAGAGCAGTGGAGGCAGCAGATTTAGAGCACATGTCTGTCTGGGTGGCACAGTCCACACCAAGAAACTTGGAAGCGAGCCGCCAGGCCCCCAGTATGCCTTACTCCAGCAAGCACAGTTTGTCCTGCCATTCTGGAGTGATGGTAGGTTACCAATATGACACAGGATGAAAGTCATGCATCTGAGTGTGATGAATGCTCTGATGGGTAATAGGAGGGATCAAGCTGCAAGCCTGCTCACCATGAAAATACTAGCTGGCCTGTGGCACATTATGCCTCAGTCTGGTGAAGCAGTTCTGTGTATCTGTACTCAGAAGTAAGCCCCACTCCGAAATAAGTCAGTGGCATATGCTTCCTCGTAAGTGCACACAGGTTGCTTATTTTTTCAGTAAACATTCCTATTTCACCATGCTGCACTAGGATTTAGCCAGCATGTTCTATTTTGTTTGTTTTATGTTACTGATATGTTTGTTACCCTTGGGGAACACCCATTTCTCTCCAGTTATATCAGACATCTGTCAGATGCAAACTACACTCCTAGTAAATTACTATTGAACTTCAACATCTAAAGTTACTAGTGATAAAATAATGAGAATGACAATAGCAAACCATAACATATTGTCTTATGGCCAATAGATAAGATAAAAGCCTCCAAGAAATTATTTCCCAATGTCTCTTCCAAGTCACATAAATATAATATGCTAAAAGTTTACCAATAGTGGACATCCATAGGGTGTTTACTTATCCCAGTAATGAAACCCAAAGTTACAGTCTGAGACCATTATTCATAGTAGAAACAAGATTTGAGCTAGGCCCACCTGGCTGAGAAACTCACATTTAAATGCTACACATCCTCACATTGTATTCATCTGGAACTCTTGACAGATACTTCTATTGTTCACTGCTTGTTGTTCTATCTTACAGGGAAATGGAAGCCTGGAGACATTTAGAGATGCAGCTTGAAAGGCTTCCACTTGTTATGACTTAGACACAAGTGCAGCTTTGGTTTAAAAATACAAGGAAATTAAAGCTATGCAATATCAGAGGTAGATAAAAAATAGATTGGGATCCCCAACCAAAATGTCACATTTACAAGCCCTGTCTATTCCCAGTATGTATAAAAATCTAACTCATCAATTAATATCCATTGCATTTAGAAGTTCTGTACTTTAGCTGGCCAATATTTAATATATTTAGTGTGGTTTGTTTATTCAAAAGAGATATTTCCTATGTTCTATGCATCTGAATATTCAAGGCAGCTTACAAAGAAATTAAAGGCCCTTACAAACATTAATTAACACATAAAAATAACCCACTCTCACAAATAGAAATATCAAAAGCTGCAATTTGCCAGTGATCAGTTCAAGCATCTGTCCATTATAGGTCTTGGTATATTGAACCATTTCCACCTGGTCCCTAGAGGAAATGAGTGAACATACCTAATAAACTCTCCAGGGCAGGAATTTATAGACAGAAGGTACTGCCCCAAAATGCCCTGTCAGAGTGGTGGAAATCCACCAAACCTCTGGGAGAAAGGGCACACATTGCTGGGCTTTAGGAACAAACAGCAGGCTTGGGAGATGCTGGTCCTTCCAGCATCTTGTGCACTTAGTGGAATGCACATGTGTTACATAATAGGCAGGTTGACTGGGGGCACACTTGGTTCTCTGTGGTGCTATGATGAATGACTACAAAAGGTATTTTTCATTTAAAAAGCATTAAAATGTTGCACAGTCTTCTTCCAAATGTGATTACCATATTGGCTTGTTTGTTATTTGGCTGAAAAGTAAGTATTACACAACTAGAATGGCAGCCAGTCCAGTACTTTTGTAACAGCTTGCACGTTGAGTAGAAATGGCTCCTACTCTCCATTAAAACCTGGTACTAGCCATACCTCTTGGCTTCAGCCACATCACATGCTTTTTCAACCAGCTGACAGGCCTCTCTTTTCCAGGCCTTTCAGTGGGCCTGGATCACTCATTACCAGTGGATTGTCTCTGCTGTTCATTCAGGACTTCAATCAGCTCCCCTCCTCCCACTTGCTGAATGGGCCTTCCCCTGCTCTGCATTCTGAGATGCACCACATAAGCCAAGTCAGTGCAGAGAAGATGGATCCTTCCATCGCCTGGCCCTCAATGTGATATCAGTGCCTGGAAAGTGCCCCGTGGAGTTCTTTTGTAGCAGAGTTTCCTTAGGACCTGGCATGTATTTTTTCTGTGTGTGTATATAAACACAAGTGCCTGTTTAGCCCCATTGCCATAAATAATTCTGCCAAGGTGACCTTCATCCTAATTCAACATATTTTAATTTGTTCTCTGCCTATAACTATCCTTTTAACACCTATTTGTGTCTTTCCTCAGTGCATTTTTGAGACCCAAACTGGGAAAACAATATGAAGCTTCCTGTGTGGTATGTGACTTTCAGAGTTCTTGATTCACTGATTGGCTTGTTTTGCATGCGTTGCTTTTTCAGTATGATAACCCAATAAATGTTTGTTAAACTGAATGGGCTAAAAGCAGAACCTCTTCACTATATTGCTATATGTAACATTGCAATAGGACCCATTGCTCCTTCTTTAAACACTCCAGTTATTTTTTCTGAATATTTGATGGCCCATCAGGTGCTTTCCAGCTCCATCATCTAAGGCCAGTCCCCTGTGCCCCCTTTCAAATGGGAGACTCTCCTCCACAGCAGGACCTTATGAGTCTTTGGGGGTGAAAAGAGCCTACCTGCTAGAAGACCATGCTGTCCCCCAAATGCTTTCCACTTGGGGATGGAGATTGCAGGGATAGACTCTGCCCCATGAGATCAATAAAAGATGTTCTTAAGGCCACCTCCAATCATTGACTCTTACACTGTATTTCATTATACAACAGCCAGATCTTCAAAAGGTGCTTCCTCTCAGCCAGGCAATTACAGAACAAGCTGCCACAGTCTGCAATGGTCTGGCTTCAGTAGGAGCTTGACAGGCTGGCTGGTAATTGGAAAATGAGAACTCGAGCCTCAACCAAGCCTTTTGTAAACCCTTTTCTAAGAAGAAAGCAACTTTCATTGCTGGCTTGGCTCTCAGACAGGTTCTCGGAGAATGTCAGGTTATCCTTTTGTCTTCTGTGTAAATTGCCTCTAACATGTTACTTCTGATGTAGGATGGAAATGCTTCTAGTTAGGAGGGGTGCAGGTATGTGTTTCTGGAGCTCTGGCACAGATGGCTACATTGCATAACACACACAGAGGCAGCACAAAACCAGCTTTCCACTTTGCATGATACCTCACTGCCACCATTCCTGTCAAAGCGAGAGACTGCAGCACTGTTGTAGGGCAATCCTTTGCCTCCCCCTGTCTCCACCCACAGGAATTTACCTTGCATCCACTTACTTAAAAGGGCAGGACAGTCGCCCCAGGGAAGCTCCAGGCCACTTCCTTGGATTTTCAGCTCTATTTATGTAGTGACCTTCTGGACCAACCTTTCCCACCCCAAGGCCCTTAGATGAGTATGCAATTCCTATAAGTCCCAGCCAGAACAGCTAATAGCCACATGAGGGGAATGGCAGTCCAACAACTCTGGAGGGCACCAGGTTGGAGAAGGCTGTTCTAGAAACTACATGTGGAAAAGTTAAAATGCCAAAAAAGGCGGTGGTGTGGGCGGGGAGGATTTTAGAGTGAAATTCTGGCTTTATTCTTCTCAGTTGTTCAATAAGAAGTCTGATTCTCTTTTCTAATGTTCTGGTCAATGAATGCAAAAGGACAAAGGATAAGTGTCCAGGCACATGGAAATCAAGAAAAGTAATATTGTACAATCTTGTTTATTGTAAACCACCTAGAGAGCCCTCTGGGCAATGGGGAATTATATAAATGTATTAAACAAACAAACAATATGTGATACAATTAAAGCTGCAATCCTACTAGGAGTTCTCCTAGGGAATAGGATGCCCTGGCTTAAGTCAAATCAAGGCCAAGCACTTCACTAGCAAACCTGTTGAATGGTAAACTGCCCCAAGGGCCTAAACAATGAAGAACCCTGTAGAATCCATCTCAGAGTTGGGGATGAGCCCTTAGTGGGTCTTCAAGAGACCCAACAAGCAGACAGGCAAGCCCAAGAAATTCTTCTGGATTCTCCACCCAGGCAAGAGGAAAGGGATAGAAGGAGAGAAACTCCACTGGGAAGGCAAGTTGGGGATCTTACTATCCCAGTACAGGTGCTAAGATTATCCTTACCAAAAAGCAGGAGAGCTTGATGCAGGCACCAAAGGAGTTTGTGCCAAGCTTCATTTTTCAGTACAGGTGTCTGGTTGTGTTTCCCCAAATGTGTGTGCACTGAGGAAGACTTCACTTGGTGAACTTCACCTTTAAACTTGTGAGTTTTCAAAGAACCACGTAGGTACTTAGACTGTAATTTCTATTTTATTTGCCTTTTGCTACTGAACTTCCACTTTAAATGGCTTATTACTTTGTGCCCTGAATATGACCAACCCTTTTCCAGTATTGTATTTGTTCCTAAATAACTAATAAATATTTTACCCTCTTTTCATCAACATCCAGACTGTATGCTTTGAAGGTGAAAGCGGGGAGGCTCACGTAGGGGCACACCACATTTATTAGTCATATTAATGTTAATTTAGCAACTGGGCTGTACACAACACACACCAAGCAAACCTTGGCTGTGCTCTCTGAAGGGACACACCTGTGTAAAGCAAAGAAGCCCGGTGCAAGAGACTCTGCTGGGATCCTTAGTCATTCCCAAGGGACCAAACATATCTGAGAGCCAAGGAGACTGGGTTTTGCTTTACCCTCAGTAATGGCAATCAGTACCAGCTTTGGTACCTTATGCCAGCAGTTGGGGTACCAGGTCACCACAGGGCTGAGTATTTTTTACCTGGCTGGGCTGAGGTTCTGGATATTTTGCACTGATCCTTCTCCTTCACCTCCCGTTCTCACCTAGTGTATCTTCTGGTCTCTCTATCACAGAACTACAGGTCTATGTATGGGGTAAAGTAAGGGGAAGCCCTCAGCCTTTCATTCATCCCATTTTTATGAGGCTACTGTATCAAGCCTAACATTTGTTGTCTAAAGTGAGCCAAACTGTGAAATCTTGTCTAAAATGGAATTTTGAATCAGGAACTCACTAGGTCTTGAAGCCAGTGAGTCAAATCCAATTGCTGCTTAGACTTCTGACAATTCATTTATACCCCACCAATTCCCAGCCATAAGTGGGACCCACCACTTTGAGAAGGAAGACTTAGCACTTGTGGGGCAACTAGAAATGAGTGAAAATGCTCATTTCCACAATGGAGCAGGCTGCGACAATTTGGTAAGGGTGTTCAAGGATAGGCTGGACCTGTACATGGTAGGCATGTCATGAGCGAAGCTGGCTGGAGCCAGGGATCAGACTAGATGGCCTGGGAGACCTCTCTGACTTGCTCTGTTTCTATGTATGGGAACCTTGGTAGACTGTCCTATTGAGCATTTCTGCTTTATTTATTAAAGCTTTATTTATTTCTTTAAAGCTTTCATATACCATGTAACTACTAGAGTCTTGGGATGTGACACTAGCTTCCTTCGGGGCATGCCTAATCTCTGTGGCACAAGTGGTGGGTCTCACCAATTCTGGTGTGTATGCAGGGTCCACCACTTGCTCAACAGAGGCAGAGGGGCTCAACAGAACTGGTGGGTGTGTAAAGGCCCCATTGGAATCTGCCTGGTCAACGATGCCAGTGCCTCAGGCCAGTCATTTAGTTCAGTGTTGTGCATGCTTTGTTACATTTGCTGGACCTCCTCGAAGAAAGCTGATTTGCTCAGCTTTGACTTTCCATGTTCATATATCAATTGCCTTACAGATGTCTTGTTTAAGAAACAGGAGCCATCTCTTTTCAGATCCCAGCAGGTCGACATAATCTACTTGATCCCCCCTGCAAGGACAAATAAATTCACCTTCTACATCCCATGCTGCATTTCACCTAAAGAAAAGTATTTTCTCTGCAGTTTCCTAAAGTACTTCCATTCTGATGTGGCTCCACCCGGTCCAGTCTTGTGAGGCACAACTGGCAGCTGCTCTCCAGGCTTCCAGGCAAGAATGCCAGAAGCTGCCCACCCTGTAACAGGCACCTCCCCAAACAAAGTTCCCATGTCAGAAATTCCCATGCCCCACCCAGCATATATTGGTGTGCATACAGGAAGCCTGCAATGGGGGGTGGGGGGTGGAGAGACACATTCAGGGTTGCATGCAACATGGCAAGAATTCAAGAACAAACCCGTCAAACAGTCTGAATGAAGGTTGCAGCTCTCAGCAGTGGTCAGCTTGGGAAACAAGATTAAAAAGTGATTTGTTACATTTTTTAGATTACATTTCAGTCAGTATAACACAGTTAAGGCATCCTAGAGGCAGTTTGGAGAGTTTATTTTCTCTAGATGGCAGATCACTGGAGACTTGTCTGCCTGTCCTTGCTTAATCACTGTTCTGATTTCATCCCTATTTGCAAAGTCTGAAACAGAAGCAAGCAGACCCTCCTGCAGGCCTCTGATTCCCCAAGAGATTCATTGCAGCCCAGAGTGCTTCCCTTTCAGACAACTCACAGCACCTAACTCTCTCTCCCTCCCTCTCTCCCTCCCTCCCTTTCTCTCTGATTTCCTAGCCTTGCTGAGTCAGGCATTAGGACTGATCTTATGTATTTATTTGTCTCTTTATTTATTATACTTATATACTGTCCAATAGCCAAAAGTCTCTGTGGGCGGTTAACAGAATTAAAGTAAACAATACAACAACACTACCAACAACAAAAAGCAATAAATAAATAAAACCAATCAATAGAATCAGCAATAGACTAACTACAGTGGCCGCAATTAAGTTGTGGAAAAGGCACAACAGCAGAAAAAACACAATACAGTGTTAAAACCAAGGGAAAAACCTTTCAATTATTAAAATACCTGGCAAATAAAAAGGTTTTCATCTGGCATCTAAGGAAAAAAGAGTCAGCACCAAGCATACATTTTTGGGGAGTTCATGCCATAGATGGGATGCCACTACAAAGAAGGTCCTTCTGGTCACCACCCTCTTTACTTCCTTTGGAGGGGTCTCTCTGAGAAAGACCCTGAAAGACAATCTTAGGGCCCAGGTAGTTACATAAGGGATGAGGTGTTCCTTCAGATAACTTGGCCCAAAGCTGCTTAGGGCTTTAAATGCCCAGACTTCAACAGGCAGGCAGTGCAGCTGAAAAAGGCCTGGCAAAATATAATCTTATGGGCTAGTCCCCATTAACAGCTGTGCTGCTGTATTCTGAATCAGTTGGAATTTCTGAATCATTTTCAAAGGCAACCCCCATGTACAGTGTGTTAAAGTAATCCAAATGAGAGGTTACTTGAGCATGGATCACTGTCGCTAGGCTCTGTCTGTCCAGAGTTGCAGGGTTGCAGATGGTATATCAGCCTGAGCTGATAAAAGGTGCTCCATGCCATTGAGTCCATTTGTACCTCAAGCAACAGTTCGGGATCCAGGAAGCCCCCCTCCCAAACTGCAAATCTTGCCTTTAAGGGGAGTGCAACCCTGACCAGGACAGGTTGAATGTCTCCTGGCTGGACAGGTGACCCACCCACCAGCAGCATCTTTGTCATGTTGGGATTGAGTCTCAGGTTGTTGGCCTTCATCCAGTCCATTACTAGGCCCAGACATTGGTTCAGAACAGCCACTGCCTCACCTCACTGCCTTAGATGAAAAAGAGATATAGAGCTGAGTGTCATCAACATATTGATGGCACCACAACCCACACCTCTGGATATCTGTGTCCAGCAGTTTCCTGTAGATGTTAAAGAGCTTGTGGGACAAAATAGAGCCCTACAGTACCCCATGGCATAACTGCCACAGTGCAGAGCAATAATCCCCCAGAACCACCTCCTGGGATCAGTCAGCCAAGGAGGAGCAGAACCACTGCAATGCAGTGCCTCTTACTCCTAGCCCAGCTGGCCTATCCAAGGTGGTTGATAGTATCAAAAGGGAATCAATAGGGTCACACTCCCCCTGCCTCTCTCCCAGCAAAGGTCATCCCAGACAGCAACCAAGGCAAAACCAGGTCTAAAGCCCAATTGAAATGGATCTAGATAGTCCTTGATTATACTTAGTTCTTTCTAGTTCTTATGCTCTTATAGCCTTATTAACAAGCCATCAGCTTAACAGTAGTCTTCCAGCATCTGCAACAGCACTATCATAAATTCCTTTTAGAGGCTGTATTGACAGGCTTGCTTTGTTGTATGGTTGGAACTTACTGCTCAGAGTACCACCAATATGTTGCCGAGGAGTGTGGGGACAGGGCACTGTTGTACATGCAGTCCTCCCTTATGCAGATACTGCAGTGGGAGATACCTCAGAGTATGCAGGACTGGAGTGGGGATGGCAACAAGTTCTGTTACTTCCAGCTGATTCATCCAAGAACTTTCAGAGTGCCAAGCAGAGCACGAAACCTGGGGAAGGGGCTACATGCAAGCTTTTTGCTCATGCAGAAGATTGCTGTTGAGAGACAACCAGCTACTACTTCTCCATACCCACATAGCTTCTTTCCCATCTTACCTCAGCTACATTGTGGATCAGATATTTACTGCTTCTGACTACCAGAGCATTACTGTTGGATAGAAGCCCTCTGCTACCAAAGCTTGTCCATGGAATTGCCCATCTCACTGAAATCAGTGGGGCTCTTCATTCAGCTCAGGAAAAACTGATTGAACCCTAAACTTACTCCTCAAGAAAAATGTTTGAGCTCTTCACTGTCCAGTCCTTTGTTCTCTTGACACTGCAATTTCCCAGCTGTCTAGGAAACAAAAGTCTCTTTCCTTAGCTATTCTCAAAATCAATAGCACCCCAAGTATTTTTAGAATTTGAGTTGCCAAGCTGAAGTCATTGACGTTTGAATTGGTGCATTATTTTTAGATGTGCCCCTTTGGTACCTGCTGTATTTGTGGCTATAGTTTGTTATATTTGGAGGTCATTTTTAATGCTGCAGTTCCTTGATGAGAACGAAGGTTGAAGTTGCTTAATGTCCTGATTGCTGAACTCTACAGAGCAAGACTGCCAGGTTGTCCTATGATTTACATATGCACATTTGATGGCAACCAGGGAAACATTTCTTTGTCATGACACTCCACCTTGAGAATTCTCTTCTCTCTGCAAAGCCAAAGCTGCCAGTCTTGATGGCACCTGTTGAAACACATTTGCTCTTTTTAATACCTAGCATGGTAGATATTTGCTTTTATTATGGATGTGTATTTTATTTTAATACTTGTTTTAATGTGTTTTATATACCAATTTGTCATTGGGTGTTGAAGGACCGTATATAAATATATTAAATAAAAATATTTTTTTAATAATATATAAAAATACAATCCAAGGGGAGAGACTACCAATCTTCCTAAGCTGCACTGCTAATTCTGCTCAAGAGTCCCCTTACACCAAGGCCTTGGTCCTAATAATGTGCTGGTGAAGAGAAATGCACACAGGTGCTGCTCGTAGGGAATGCCTTGCCCTCACTACTGAGTATCTGCTGTGAGCCCACTGCAGGTAGGATTTTGACATTTGAGGCTGTGTGTGTGTGTCCTCGAGAGAGAATTTAGCCATTTTGTATTGATCACATCCCCATCCCAGACACGTGTGTCTCCTTTCCAGCAGGGATATGGTCATATATGGCATACTCTGTGCATTATGGCCAGTCCCCACACTCCTGGTGCTTTAATTGGTATGGGGTGTTTATTTGGTGGTGTTTGAATACTGAGGCTGTGTTTTAATTGTTGCAGGATTGGTTTACATGAAAAACTGAGTTCTTTCCAAGCAGAAGGCATGGGATAGTTGGCTGCCCCAGCCTCTGCATAGTCCTTCAAAACTCCACAGGATGCAACCCTGCTTTTCGACTGGAAGTTTTGTTACTCTTTCCTTCTTGCGGGTTGACTATCCTGCAAGAAGGAAAGAAGGAAAGAAGGGATGTGAAGTTGAGGTTGAACTGAGAAATCTGCATGGCTGCAGATTTCTATCATAATTTTCAGCAAAGTCTCCCATTCCTCCAATGGAAAATCGTTCATGAATTTAGTAATATAGTTGAAGAAAAGCTGGACCATGTCACTCTGCTCTTATGTGTGGCTGAGCTCTTATCTGTATACTCACATAGCCAAAAAACCCACCAAAGCCAAGAAGACCAATGCCCTACATATTAAGAAGCCCTTAATAAGCCCTTAATAAGCCCCCAAAAGACACTTGTTTCACAAAGATATGTAGACAAAATCCTTCCTAGCTCCTGTTAGTCATGTTTGACATTCTTCCATAATCACATTCCTCATCTATTGCACTGTTGTGCTACTTACTAGAGGGTAGGAGTGGAGAGAGAGAGCGCGCATGCGTATGCGCTAAATTCTGAGTTTTGAGAATGGGAAGGAATGGCATTTGAAACATCTTCTAGGCCATATTTGCCTAGGCTTATATATCTCATTGAACACATTCAGATTGGCTAAACAACTTGAAATTGAGGTGATACAAGACAATTTCCATCTACTTCATATTAAACAATTGCCTGATTAAAAGCAATTACATGTTCTTTTTAATTATAGCTTTGCTTACATGTTATTCCTAAATGAAAAGGAGGTTGCAATGAACCACTCCTTAATAGTTACAGAGTCTTTACTTTAGCCACTTGTACTACTCAATAATACCTACCATATTGCCCTAATGCCATTCTGCTGCTGGAGCTGCTGGAGCTGGAGTGCCCTGTGCCTTCTGGAACCTGCCTGTTGCCTTGCTCCTGCCTCTGCTTCTAGACTATGCCTGCATTAATCTGCTCTAGCTTCTGCTCCTCATGGATCACTGCCTTGTCGTGGCGAAGGGGCTTGCGTAGCTCAATGAAGCTATGAGCTATGCCGTGCAGGGTCACCCAAGACGGACAGGTCATAGCAGAGAGCTCTGACAAAACGTGATCCACTGGAGAAGGAAATGGCAACCCACTCCAGTATCTTTGCCATGAAAACCCCATGGACATGAAAACCAAAAGGCAAAACGATATGACACCTTCCGACCTGAGGGGCTCATCTTCCGGTGTCATATCG
>JAIXND010000779.1:3477326-3542816 GCA_023646645.1 Varanus salvator macromaculatus | reverse complement strand
GATGGAGTCACTGAGGTGGTTGGTGTGAGCTTGAGTGGACTCCGGGGGATGGTGGAGGACAGGAGGGCCTGGAGGAATGTTGTCCATGGGGTCGCGATGGGTCGGACTCGACTTCGCGACTAACAACAACAACAACAGCTTCTGCTCCAGTCCCAGGTATCTGCTTCTCCTCAGCTTGTCTCTCTCACTTTCAACTCCTAATGGGCATTGACTGCTTTGCTCTATTTGATTGGTCTACCTCATACTTCTGTTGCCCACCTTGACTGTTGGACTTCCTGACTACACTTTGTAATGGGCCTGAATATTGTACTGATTATCTGGGTCCTGATGCCCTGACCTGATTCCCAGCTGCCCATGCCCCAGATGCTGACAATCGTCTGTTAAAGCTTTAAAAAAGTACTATGGACTGAGACATTATATGATTACCATATTTTTCGCTCTATAAGATGCACCTGACCATAAGAAGCACCTAGTTTTTAGAGGAGGGATCCATGGAAAGCTTCCTGATAATCACAGGCACATTCCCCATCACTTCCCCATGGGCTTCATTAAAAGACAGGTTGCCATTTGAAAACACACTCTGACCTGTGATTAACAGCTCTCACCTGCGCCGCCTGAGGGAGGCGGAGCAGGGCGAGCTGAGCACCTGCTGGCCCAGTGTGGTGCAGCCGGGCTAGCAGCGTGCCAGCGGTGGTCTTCCCGCGGCCACCCGCGGCTCCTCCTCCTCTGTGGCAGCTCTTCCCGGGCGGTGGGGGTGAGCAGTCTCTCCATGCGGCCGCTGGGTTAAAGCCCGCAGCTGCTCCTCCTCCACGGCAGCTCTTCCAGCTCTTCCTTCCCAGGCGGTGGGGGTGAGCAGTCTCTCTCCATGCGGCCGGCGGGTTAAAGCCCGCAGCTGCTCCTCCTCCACGGCAGCTCTTCCAGTTCTTCCTTCCCGGGCGGTGGGGGTGAGCAGTCTCCCTCCGTGTACCCGGCAGGTTAAAGCCCACGGCTGCTCCTCCTCCACGGCAGCTCTTCCAGCTCTTCCTTCCCAGGCGGTGGGGGTGAGCAGTCTCTCTCCGTGCAGCCAGCAGGTTAAAGCTCTCACTCCTCCTCCTCCGCACCTCTCCCCCTGAGTGGCACAGCTCTCACCTGCGCCAAAGGGGAGGGGTGGAGCAGCGCGTGTGAGCTTGTGCCGGCCAGGTGGTGCCACGTGGTGCAGCTGGCCAGCAGCGTCCCGAGCCTCGGGCACACACACATTCGCTCTATAAGACGCACTTTTTTCCCCCTCAAAAGTAAGGGGAAATGTCTGTGTGTCTTATAGAGCGAAAAATACGGTAACTTGGAGGTTACATGTACCCATTCATATTATCACTGCCTTGACGTGGCGAAGGGGCTTGTATAGCTCAATGAAGCTATGAGCTATGCTGTGCAGGGCCACCCAAGATGGACAGGTCGTAGCAGAGAGCTCTGACAAAACGCGATTCACTGGAGAAGGAAAGAACAACCCACTCCAGTAGCTTTGCCATGAAAACCCCATGGACAGTACCAAAAGGCAAAAAGATATGATGCTGGAAGATGAGCCCCTCAGGTCAGAAGGTGACCAATGTGCTACTGGGGAAGAGCAGAGGGCTGGTACTAGTAACGCCAGAAAGAATGAAGCAACTGGGTCAAAGCTGAAAGGACATGCAGTTGCAGATGTATCTGGCGGGGAAAGGAGAGTCTGACGCTGTAAAGATCTATACTCCATAGGAACCTGGAATGTAAGATCCATGAATCAAGGCAAGCTGGATGTAGTCAAACAAGAGATGACAAGACTGAACATCAACATCTTAGGAATCAGTGGACTAAAATGGACAGGGATGGGTGAATTAAATTCAGGTGACCATCAGGTATACTACTGCAAGCAAGAATCCCTCAGAAGAAATGGAGAAGCCTTCACAGTCAATAAAAGTGTAGGAAAAGCAGTACAGGGATACAATCTCCAAAATGACAGAATGATCTCAGTTTGAATCCAAGGCAAACCATTCAACATCACAATAGTCCAAGTCTATGCCCCAACCACTGGTGCTGAAGAGGCTGAAGTTGACCGGTTCTATGAAGGCCTACAACACCTTCTAGAATTAACACCAAAAAATGATGTGCTTATCATCATGGGGGATTGGAATGCTAAAGTAGGAAGCTAAAAGATAACCGGAATAACAGGCAGGTTTGGCCTTGGAGTACAAAATGAAGTAGGGCATAGGTGGGTAGAATTTTGACAAGAGAATGCGATGGTCATAGCAAACACTCTTTTCAACAACCCAAGAGATGACTCTACATATGGACATCACCAGATGGTCAACACAGAAATAAGATTGACTATGTGCTCTGCAGCCAAAGATGGAGAAGCTCTATACAGTCAGTAAAAGCTAGACCAGGAGCTGACTGTGGCTCAGATCATGAGTTTCTTGTTGCAAAATTTAGGCTTAAATTGAAGAAAGTAGGGAAGAGCACTAGGCTACTCAGGTATGACCTAAAACATATCCCTGATGAATATACAGTAGAGGTGACAAATGGATTTAAAGAATTAGATCTGATAGACAGAGTGCCAGAACAACTATGGACAGAGGTTTGCAACATTATACAAGAGGTAGCAACTAAAAGCATCCCAAAGAAAAATAAATGCAAGAAAGCAAAATGGCTGTCTGAGGAAGCTTTACAAATAGTTGAGGAAAGAAGGGAAGCAAAAGGCAAGGGAGAAAGGGAAAGATACAAACAATTGAATGCAGAATGCCAGAGAACAGCTAGAAGAGATAAGAATGCCTTCTTAAACAGTGTGGAGATCTCTTCAAGAAAATTGGAGATATGAAGGGAACATTTCATGCAAAGATGGGCATGATAAAGGACCAAAATCGCAGGGACCAAACAGAGGCAGAAGAGGTGGCAAGATTACACAGAAGAATGATACAACAAAGAGCTTAACATCCCTGATAACCACGATGGGGTGGTCTCTGACTTCAAGCCAGACATCCTGGAACGTGAAGTGAAATGGGCCTTAGGAAGTCTGAGCAACAACAAAGCTAGTGGAGGTGACAGTATTCCAGCTGAGCTATTCAAAATCCTGAAAGACAATGCAGTTAAAGTGCTACACTCAATATGGCAGCAAATTTGGAAAACTCAACAGTGGCCACAGGATTGGAAAAGGTCAGTTTACATTCTGATCCCAAAGAAAGGCAATGCCAAAGAATGTTCAAGCTACTGCACCATTGCACTCATTTCACATGCTAGCAAGGTGATGCTCAAAATCCTACAAGCTAGGCTCCAGCAGTATGTGGACCGAGAACTACCAGAAGTACAGGCAGGATTTCGAAGAGGGAGAGGAACTAGAGATCAAATTGCCAACATACACTGGATCAAGGAGAAAGCTTGAGAGTTCCAGGAAAACATCTACTTCTGCTTCATTGACTATGCTAGAGCCTTTGATTGTGTGCATCACAACAAATTGTGGCAAATTCTTAAACAGATGGGAGTACCAGACCATCTTATTTGTCTCTTGAGAAACCTATATGCAGGTCAAGAAGCAACAGTGAGAACTGAACACGAACCACTGATTGGCTCAAAATTGAGAAGGGAGTTTGGCAAGGCTGTATACTGTCACCCTGCCTATTTAACTTATATGCAGAGCACATCATGAGAAAGGTGGGGCTCGATGAGTTACAAGTTGGAATAAAGATTGCTGGGAGAAATATCAACAACCTCAGATATGCAGATGATACCACTCTCATGGCAGAAAGTGAAGAGGAACTAAAGAGCCTCTTGATGTGGGTGAAGGAGGAGAGTGCAAAAGTTGGCTTGAAACTCAACATTAAGAAAACTAAGATCATGGCATCCGGTCCGCTCACTTCCTGGCAAATGGATGGGGAAGAAATGGAGGTAGTGACAGATTTTATTTTCCTGGGCTCCAAGATCACCACAGTTGAGGACTGCAGTGAAGAAATTAAAAGACGCTTGCTCCTGGGGAGGAAAGCTATGGCAAATCTAGACAGTAAAAAGCAGAGACATCACCCTGCCAACAAAAGTGCATATAATCAAGGCTATGGTTTTCCCAGTTGCAATATATGGCTGTGAAAGCTGGACCATAAGGAAGGCTGAGCGCCGAAGGATTGAGGCCTTTGAGTTGTGGTGCTGGAGGAGACTCCTGCAAGTCCCTTGGACTGCAAGGCGATCAAACCGGTCAGTCCTAGAGGAGATCAACCCTGACTGCTCCTTGGAAGGTCAGATAGTGAAGATGAAACTCAAATACTTTGGCCACCTAATGAGAAGGAAGGACTCCCTGGAGAAGAGCCTAATGCTAGGAACAATAGATGGCAAAAGAAGAAGGGGACGGCAGAGGATGAGGTGGCTGGATGGAGTCACAGAGGCTGTTGGTGTGAGCTTGAGTGGACTCCGGGGGATGGTGGAGGACAGGAAGGCCTGGAGGAATGTTGTCCATGGGGTCGCGATGGGTTGGACACGACTTTGCAACTAACAACACCAATTCATATTATCAATTATTTTAAGAAGCCTTGTGCAGTTCAGCCAATTGCTGAAATGGGGCAAAACCACTACATATGAAAGTGTCACACACCTGCTACATTAGTGTTATTTAAAATATTTGTTTGCCACCCAATTGTGCCATAGCACCTCTGGGCACCTCACAAGACAAGATAAAAACACAATAAAAACTTAATAAAAACCACAACACATTACATGTTTAAAAACAACAATAAAATACAGCAAAACCTGCAAAACAAAGTCTATGGCAACTGGGTATTAAAATGTTTTTTAAAAAGGAAGGTCTTCACCTGGAGCTAAAAAGGAAGTAAGGAAGGTGCCAGGCAAATCTCCTTGGGGAGAGCATTCCAAGCATGGGGAGCAGCTGCAGAAAAGGCCCTTCTCCTAGTGGCCATTCCTCTCACTTCCTTAAGGGATGGCTCACACAGGAGTGCCCCCCACACAGATCTCAAAGGTTGGATATGCACATATGGGTGCAGGTGCTCCCTAAGGTAACTGGGGTCTAAGCCTTTTATATGCTTTATATGTCAACACAAGCACCTTGAATTGGGCCATGGCTCAGAGCAACAGTCCCCTAGGACTACCTTCTGCACTCGGCCAGCCAGGTAGGAGTGGAACCACTGCAAAGCAGTGTCTCCAAACCTGACCTCAGCCATCTTGTCCAGAAGGGGGCCATAGTTGATGGCGTCGAAAACTGCTGAGAGGTCAAGGAGAGCCAACAGGGTCACACTCCCCTGTCCTCTCTGCACAGGTCACCATACAGGGTGACCAAGCCCATCTCCATTCCAAACCCAGGCCTAAAGCCTGATTGAAATGGATCCAGATAATCCGTAACCTCCAACAGTGCCTGCAACTGTCCGGCCACCACCCACTCCAACACGTTGCCCAAAAAGGGGAGATTAACAATAGGCTGGTAGTTATCCAGGACCCCTGGATCCAGGCCTGGCCTTTTAAGAAGTGGTCTCACTACTGCCTCCTTTAAAAGGACAGGGATGATTCCCTCTGGACAGCCCTCTGGACCCAGGGCCAAACCCCATCAGATCTCCCAATCAACCAATATGGGCAAGGGTCAAGAAGGCACACGGTGAATCAGACAGAGCCAAGCAGCTTGTCCACACATTGCAGTTGTGATGGTCAGTCTGGACAACAAAGTTGTCACTTGATCTTTCTCAAGTGCTGAACTTGCAGGTGGAAAGAGAAAGGCCTAACTCAAAGTTTTTTTCTTTGTAGCATTGCCCTTTGAAGAAGTTCATTCTTAACCACAAATCATGCCATCCGAGGCCAGTCCAGGTGAATTACATTCCAGATACCTGACTTTGCCTGGCAGCCTTATTGGCTCTCACAGCAATCATAAAAGAAGAACACCATGGGTAAAAAGTAATGCATATTGCGAAAGAACATAAAAAGGTTCAAAAATGGAAAAAACATTTTAATACAATTATGCCATTTTACAGTCTTATCATTTTTATTTATATTGTATTGATTTTAAAATAAACATGGCAACCAATTAAAATTAACAAAGAGTCTTATAGCACCTAAAGACTAGCACATTTATCACAACATAAGTTTTTATTGTTTAAAACCATTCCACAAGCATATTTTTCCATCCACTACTTCCAAGAATGATCTTGCAGTTTCAGCCTCCTGCTAAAGTTCTTCTCTGTTAAGGACATTGGATCCTGTTGGGAACCCTTTATGTATTCTGTCTCAAAAACATTCCCAATCATAATGACATTGTATATCCATCAAAAGAACAAAAATGTGTGACAGAAGGAAAATGAAATAATGGAGAGAAGAGAAAAAAGAAGGGTGCAGAGGAGCAAGACAGAAATTTATGGATAGCGTTGTATGTTCATCGTGATAACAGCAACACCATTAGAATTTTGTCGGTTAATCTGAGGTTTTATTCTTCATGAAAACACCTTAAGACAATGTTTACCAATGTTTCCTGTGGCAAATACCTACAGTGTGGATGAGAGTGGAACATTTACAGTGTAACCCTATGGATGGCTGCTGTTATATGCCATCATGTCATCTCCAATTTATGGCAAGCCTATGAATGAATGTCCTTCCAAATGTTCAGTCCTTGGCAGCCCTGCTCAGCTCTTGTAAACCCAAGGCTGTGGTTTCCTCTATGAAATTGATTCATCCCACATTTGATCTACCCTCTTCCTTCAATTTTCCCTAGCATTATTGCCTTCTCCAGCAAGTCTTGCCTTCCCATGATGTGCCAAAGTACAGCAGCTTCAGTTTTGTCTTGTTTGCTTCCAGGGAAGGTTCTGGATTGACTTCATCTACGACTGACCATGGTTCATGTTTTGAACTCATCACTTATCCTTGACTTGGTTTTGACCAACAGGGAGGCGCTGATAGATGGGGTACACATAAGGGGAGTTCTGGATGGAGTGATCACTCCAACCTTTCCTTTGAGATTACAGGAATGGGGATGTGCAGCAGGTCGAGTACTAGAAAATGGGACCTCAAGAGGACCAACTTTGGCCAATTGAAGGCCAGACTGGGGAAAGTCTCCTGGGATAGGTTACTGGAAGGCGAGCGAATTGAGGAGGGGTGGATGGCACTCAAAAGGGAGGTTTTGGAGGCACTAGCCTTGATGATACCTCTAGTTAGTAAGGCGGGGAGGCGAAGGAGAGCACCATCATGGATGTGAAAGGAGGTGGTAAGAGGGATTAGGCTCAAGAGGAACCTCCATAGGAAATGGGCACTGGGGCAAAGAGACAAAAGGGTATAGCAGGGAGAGGAGGCCTGTTGCAGAAGGATTCTTCACAAGGCTAAGGCTGATTACGAGCTAAGACTTGCAAGGAATATCAAGATCAACAAAAGGGCTTCTATCAGCATGTAAACAGCAAGAGGAAGGGGAGACAAGTAGTGGGATCACTAAATAAGGAGGAAGGGGATCCAGTGACTGATGTGAGGGAACAGGCACTGATGCTAAATGACTATTTTGCCTCTGTGTTCTCTCCAAAGCAGGATGGGGGAGATCTGCATGGGTGATTATTTATTTATTTATTTATCTTTATTTTACATATTTATATGCCGCCCCCTCGCAAAAAGCCTCGGGGCAGCTAACAACAACAAAAAATACAATTAAAAACAATACACTATTTAAAAACTGGCCCATCTCAAAGTCTAAACTATAAAAATAGACTATATAAATATATAAATACAATATATACCGTATTTTTTGCTCTATAAGACGCACTTTTCCCCCCTCAAAAGTAAGGGGAAATGTCTGTGCGTCTTATAGAGCGAATATGTGTGTGCAGTAAGTCTGTCAGATGTGCAGCCCATGGGGAAGTGATGGGGAATGTGCCTGTGATTATGTGCCCATTTGATTCAGAATATTTTTTTTCTTGCTTTCCTCCTCTAAAAACTAGGTGCGTCTTATGGGCAGGCGCGTCTTATAGAGCGAAAAATATGGTAAATATAACAATATAAAATTACAAAATTAATACCTAATAATTAAAATATTTCTTAAATAAAAAGGTCTTTGCCTTGCACCAAAAAACAAATAATGACGGTGCCAGGCGAGCCTCTCTGGGGAGCGCATTCCATAGGTGGGGCGCCACCGCAGAGAAAGCCCTCCTCCGGGTACTCACCCTCCTTATTTCTCTCACAGAGGGTTCCCGGAAGAGGGCATCGGCTGCTGATCATAGGGGGTGGGAGGGCATATATGGTCGCAGGCGCTCCTTTAGGTAACCAGGACCCAAGCCGTTAAGGGCTTTATAGGTAAGAACCAACACCTTGAATTGGGCCCGGACTTCAATGGGGAGCCAGTGTAGCTGATGGAGAACTGGGGTGATATGATAACCATGCCCAGTCCCCGTCAGCACCCTGGCAGCTCTGTTTTGTACCAATTGAAGTATCCGGACCGTCTTCAAGGGCAGCCCCACGTAGAGCGCATTACATAAATCTAACCGGGAAGTCACCAACGCATGTGTCACTGTTGCCAGGCAGTCGAATTCCAGGAAGGGATGCAGCTGATGGATCAGCCGAAGCTGATGGAAAGCGCTCCTCGCCACCGCTGACACTTGGGCTACCAAGATCAGCTCCAGGTCAATGAGCACTCCTAGGCTGCGGACCCCATCTTTCAGAGGGAGTGCAACCCCATTTAAGATTAGAGTCAGGTCCCCCACTCCAAAGCCCGACCCATCCACCAACAGGACCTCCGTCTTGTCAGGACTGAGCCTCAGTTTATTGGCCCTCATCCAGCCTCGGCCAGGCACCAGTTCAGCACAGCCACTGCCTCACCTGGATCAGTGGAGAACAAGAGGTAGAGCTGGGTATCATCAGCGTACTGATGATTCCGCAGCCCACACCTCCTGATGACCTCTCCCAGCGGTTTCATGTAGATGTTAAAGAGCAAAGGGGACAGAATGGAACCCTGTGGAACTCCATGGCATAACTGCCATGGCACAGAGCCATAGTCCCCCAGCATCACCTTCTGAAATCAGCCATTGTGGTAGGAGTGGAACCACTGCAGAGCAGTGCCTCCAACTCCCAATCCCGCCAGCCTATCCAGAAGGATACCATGGTTGATGGTATCGAAAGCTGCCGAGAGGTCCAGGAGAACCAACAGGGACGCACTCCCCCTGTCTCTCTCCCTGCACAGGTCATCATACAGGGTGACCAAGGCAGATTCAGTGCTGTACCCAGGTCTGAAACCGGACTGAAATGGGTCTAGATAATCAGTTTCATCCAAGAGTGCCTGGAGTTGTCCCGCCACCACCCGCTCCAGCACCTTGCTCAAAAACGGGATGTTGGCCACCGGTCTATAATTGACGACCACCTCTAGATCCAGGGATGCCTTCTTTAGGACTGGCCAGACTACCACCTCCTTTAGAGACATAGGCACCCGGCCGTCTCTCAAAGAGGCGTTGACCACCTCCAAGATCCAGGGCACAATCCCGTCCTTGGCACTCTTTAATAACCAAGATGGGCACGGGTCCAGTAAACAGGTGGTTGAGCGTACCTGTCCAAGCACCTTGTCCACGTCATCAGGCCGCAAAAACTGAAATTCATCCATCAATGGGGGACAAGCCAGCATGGTTAGCCCCTCCCCAAGAGAATCTGTGTTAACAGTGGAGTCCAGCTCGTGATGAATCTGAGCAACTTTCTCCCTGAAATGTGTGGCAAAGTCGTCACAGCGGGCTTTCGAGGGCACTACCAGATCTTTTTTGGGGCCAGGTTTAACCAGCCCCTGAACAACCTGAAAAATCTCCACCGGATGGCATTGTGAGGAGGCAATGGATGCGGAGAAGAATTTCTTCTTCACTGCCCTCACCCCCACAGCATAGGCCCAATAATGGGCTCTAAGATGTGCTCGGTTGGATTTGTCCAGAGATTTCCTCCACCTACGCTCTAGCCATCTACCAACCCGCTTCATCGCTCATAATTCAGATGTATACCACGGGGATGAATGGGCTCTGCCCAGTTGGAGAGGGCGCTTAGGAGCGATCGTGTCAATAGCCCTAGTCATCTCCCTATTCCATATATCAACCAGGGTATCAACAGGAGCACCAGCCTTGTCAACTGGAAAATCCCCCAGAGCCCTCAGGAATTCATCCGGATCCATCCGACTCCAGGGGCAGACCATCACAATCAGGTCCACACCCTTACAGAGGGAGAGGCCACTTTCGAGCTTGAACCTCATGAGGGAGTGATCTGACCATGACAAGGGTGTCAAACGTAGATTCTTCACCCTCAGATCACCCTCTTCCTGTCCCATCAAGAAAACCAGGTCCAGAGTGTGTCCACGTTCATGAGTTGGGCCGCTGACATGTTGAGACAGCCCCATGGCCATCATGAAAGCCATGAACTCCTGAGCTGCCCCAGAAAGATCAGTCTCGGCATGGAAATTGAAGTCCCCCAGGACTAACATTCTGGGGGTCTTCAACACCAGGTCCGAGACGACCTCTATCAGCTCAGGCAAGGAGTCTGTTGGGCAGAAGGGTGCACGGTACACCAACAGAATCCCCAATCTGTCTCAGTTGCCCAACACCAAGTGGAGACACTCCAGCCCCAGTCTCGAGGGGACAGGAAGTCCCGTGAGGGAAAAAGAAGCTCGATAAACTAAAGCAACCCCCCTCCCCTCCCCTCCCCTCCCCTCCGGGAGTGGACGGTGCTGGACTAGGTACCCGGGCGGGCACAGTTCTGAAAGGGCGACATCTCCCCCTCCCCCGCCAAGGTCTCAGTGATACAAGCCAGTTTGGCCCTCTCATCCAAATCAGGTCATGGATGAGGATGGCTTTATTGTGGACCGACCTGGCATTGAGCAACAGCACCGTCAGGCCCGTGGGGCAGTTGACAAGGCTACCTGGCACCCGCCGGCTGGGGAAATAACCAGAAGGAGGGACAGGTGTTAACTATCTGTCCCGCCTTCTCCTAGGCGGCACCGTTAAGCCCCCACTGCAATAGCGACCATTGCCCATCACCACCCCTATGGTGGCCCCCACGCGCTCCCCAGGAAACATTCCTATACTGACCTGAGATGGGCCCCTAAAAACTAGCTAAAATTTAAAACTACTAAAAGCCTCCACCCACCGTCTAACCCAGCGGCCGGTCCGCAAAAACTCGGCCAGGGCCCCTGGCCAGCCCAGCCCCCAAGCGGCCCCAACAGCCCTAATGGCAACTGCCCTTAGGCTGTTGCCCTTTGGCTGCCGGCCCGAGGCCATCGGCCCCAGGTGCGGCCGGCGCTTTGACAGCCCCACCGGCCTCCGCTTCCAGTCTCCGGCCTCGCTCCGCCCCGCCCTCCTCGGTGTGCCTGCCACTCACGACTCGAGGGGGGCGGGTCCGGAGCAGGGGCCTCAGTGCCGGCGGGTGCCGGTGGGAGCTGTGACGGCCGCCCAGTGGGCCTCCAGCATGGTGGGGTGGTGCACCGGTTCGGTTCCGGTGCGGCATCCAGCGCGGCGATGGTCTGGCACGGTCTCCGGGGTCTCCAGCAAGGCGCAGCCTCCGGAGCATCTGCGGCGGTGGAGTGGCGCAGTCTCCGGCATGGTGTGGCCTCCGGTGGGCGGTGGGCTGGCGCGGGGGAGTGGCGGTGTAAGGCCGCTCTGAGCAGCCCCCCAGGTGCGGCCGGTGCTTTGAAGGCCCCGCCGGCCTCCACTTCTGGCCTCTGGCCTGGCCTCGCCCCGTCCTCCTCGGCGTGCCTGCCACTCACAACTTGAGTGGAGCGGGTCCGGAGCAGGGGCCTTGGTGCTGGAGGGTGCCGGTGGGAGCCGCGATGGCTGCCTGGTGGGCCTCCGGCACGGTGGGGTGGCGTACCGGTCCGGTTCCTGTGCGGCCTCCGGTGTGGCGATGGTCTGGCGCGGTCTCCAGGGTCTCTGGTGCAGAGCAGCCTCCGGAGCATCCGCAGCGGTGGAGTGGCACAGTCTCCGGTGTGGTGCGTCTTCTGGTGGGCGGTGTGGTGGCGCGGGGCAGCGGCGGTGTAAGGATTAGATGAGGCTGAGGCACAGATTAGAGTCACCCCCCTAGAAGTCGAGGGGCTCCTCAGGGCACTGGATGTTACAAAGGCGCAAGGCCTTAACGGGATACACCTGAGAGTACTTCAAGAGTTGGCAGGGGTTCTCTCATGCCTGCTGGCCTCCATTTTTGAGGCCTCGTGGAGAATGGGTGAAGTTCCGGAGGACTGGAGGGTGGTGTCAGTGGTCCCAATTTTCAAAAAGGGTAGTAGAAGGACATGGAGAATTACAGACCAATTACAGACCAGTGTAGGAAAAACAATGGAAAGGCTCATAATAGTGAGAGATCTGGTGATGCTAGATAGTGAAGGGAGGCTGGCGGCCACAAAACACGGCTTCCACAAAAACAGGTCCTGCCAGACAAACCTTGTGAAAACTCTACGACAAGGTTTCAAGGTGGCTAGATGGAGTGGATGTGGTTTACCTGGATTTCAGCAAGGTCTCTGACAAAGTGCCCCATGATATCCTGGTTGAGAAACTGAGGAGTTTTGAGATAAACCAATGCACTGTCTGATGGATTAGGGCATGGTTGACTGACCGAAAGCAGAGGGTACCCATTAGTGGGGAATCATCAGGATGGCGGCCAGTGACAAGCGGTGTCCCCCAGGGCTCTCTCCTGGGGCTGATCCTGTTTAATCTTTTCATCAACGACATGGAAGAAGGAGTGAACAGTCTGCTGATCAAATTTGCAGACAATACTAAAACAGGGGCAGTGGCTACAACTGAGGAGCAGGAACTCCAGACCCAAAAGGATCTGGACAGACTATGGAAGTGGGCGGGAGACAACAGGATGGCATTCAATGTGGATAAGTACAAGGTCTTGCACTTGGCACATAGGAATAGGTGTCATACGTACAGGTTAGGGAACAAGTGACTGGAGAGCAGCACTTGTGAAAGGGACCTCTGGGTCCTGGTTGACTGCAGGCTAAACATGAGTCAGCAGTGTGATGCTGTCATCAAGAGGGCGAACGTCACCCATGGTTGCATAGCCAGAAGTGTGGCTTCTAGATCGAGAGAGGTATTACTACCACTCTGTATGTCTCTGGTACTCCCACAACTGGAGTATTGTGCTCAGTTTTGGGCCCTTCATTACAGGAGGGATATAGCCAGGTTATAGTCAGTGCAGTGTAGGGCCACAAGGTTGGTGGCCGGTTTGCAGGGGATGCCGTATGAGGCGAGACTGAGGGAACTGGGTCTCTTCAGCCTGGAGAAGAGAAGACTCAGAGGGGATATGTTGGCAACATGCAGGTTTGTGAGGGGGTGTCACATGGAGATGGGTAGAGATGTATTCTCCCCTGCAGAGGAAGGCAGGACGTGCTCCAACGGAGCAAAGCTCAGGAAATCAAGGTTCAATTTGGATGCCAGGAAGTACTTCCTGATGGTTAGGACCCCAAGGGTATGGAATGGGCTTCCACAGGAGGTGGTTGAGGCCCCATCGGTGAGGGTGTTCAAGGATAGGCTAGACATGTGCATGGCAGGTGTGTCGTGAGCGGAGCCGACTAGAGCTGGGGGTCATACTAGCTGTTCTGGGAGGCCCCTCTTGACTTGCTCTGTTTCTATGCTTCCATGCATCCATATAGAGTGATCAGGAATACACTAGTGTGGATGATCCAGACCACTGTGACTTTGATTGTCTACTCAGAAGTAAATGCCACTGAATTTCAAGGGACTTATTGCAAGTCAAATAGATATAGGATTGGAGTGTTAAATGCCCATGTATGCGTGTCTGAAGAAGCAGTGGTTTAAACATAGTTCAAGATATATGTATATTAATTTTTTAAGACAAGTGCATACTCTCCACATTTTGGTTAAGGCCAGAAGAACCAGTACAAAATGCATAGATTAGACTTTGCAAGAAAGAGCTGTACTACTAGAAATTTATTACAAGTGTATTGTTTATTAAACACTTTTAGTTATTATTATGCTGTCTTTCCCCCATCTCCCCCATTTAGTCATTTGAAAGAGTTTTGGTCGAGAACAAGCTGCATGGTCTTTCTCCAGCCCTTTCTGAAGCCATCCAGAGCATTTCTCGCTGGGAACTGGTCCAAGCTGCCTTGCCACATGTACTTCACTGCACAGCCACTCTGCTTTCAAATCGGAACAAGTTAGGTTAGTGTGCATGTTTGATTTTTTAAAAACAACTATTGTTCGATATTAGGGTACAAATATGATTAAACTATGTTTGATGTGGTTTAGAAGTGTTCTCAAAGAATGAGTTGAGCAACCCTAAGCAGTTGCTAGTGGATAGCCAGGTTCGCATGGCCACTGGGGAGTCATGATGGTTTCTTTTCCTTACCCTCAGTGCCATTCACGTACTGTATGCCTAACTGCTCTCAAGGCGTGGGCTGCCATGTTGTCCAACCCTAGGAAGGTACCCAGCATGGGTGATTTTGAAACCACCTCAAAACCCATGGCTTACTGTAGTGCTGTTGCCAAGTTCTAGAGCAGTGTGGAAGCTATTCCTATCACACAAATCAATGAGCTTGAACAGAATGGCAGCGGCTCTTTTTCCGAGTGATTGTGAAAACTTGGCCAATGTATAGGATCCCCCAACTCCTTTTCCACTCAGCTTCTAATTGGACCAACAAGCCCTCCTGTAGGCCCTCTTCTCAGTCCCTGTCATTCTTGCCATTGAGCATATGCAAAGAGTTGCATCATTATCCCAACTATTTGTCCTTTTTTTAAGGAGTAAAAACTGTTCTAGATAGAAAAAAGCAGAGTAGAAATGAGGTATGGGGAAAAGGATGCTTAAATCTTTCCTTGCCTGCCACCTTCCCACTCAGTTGCCCTTTAAGCAGCTTTTTCTCTCCATGGGATTCCAGATATCTTGCTTCACCTCATCCCAAAAGAAAATTCCATCCATTTGTCATCTGACATGATCTTCACTTCTTCTGATGCCTATCTCCCCTTGATGATCTGATGGGCATGTGAAACAGGCTAATACAAGGAAGCTGTGACTATTGGAGTTTGTTATCTGAATCTCCCAATAACTCCAGTTGGACAGACGACTGGGGGTGGGGGTGAGGGATTAGAAAGAGTTGCTTTGGAATTTCTCTGGAATTTTCAGCTACTAATTATATGTATGAAGAGGAATTACTAAATTTATTTTGCTCCTTTTCAATTATTTATTCATGTATTGAGTATATTTCTATGCCACTCTTTAATATAGTAATAAATCAAAAGCATAATCATTAAAACAAAACATAAAGCTCTGGTTTAAAGTTTAAAAGTGCAGTTTAAAATAAAAACAAATTTTTAGCAGCAATTCAAAGATTTAAAATGCAGTAAGGACACACTCCTAAGACTGCTTGTCTGCCTTGCCACAGAAAAGGTGGAGTCCCTGCTGCCCCCTCAGAAAAGCCTTTCAAAGCCACTGCAGGGTCTCTTGCTCTGTAAGAGCCCTGCTGCCCCCTCAGCAGCTGCTGGAAGTGCCTTCCAAGAGCAAGACACCAACACCACCTGCTGATTCCAGGCAGCATCTTGGCCTCTGCTCCTCACAAGGAGGGGGATAAACTGAGATGGCCATCCAAGTATTTCTGGGGTGGGGGTGGGGAATGGAAGCAACTCCAGCCTCCATGCTCCTCCTAACTCCATTGAATGACCATAACTTTCCAGACTCAGACAGTTATAGGCAGCCATATAGTAGGATTGAACCTTAGAATATATCAACTGAAATATTGAATTTCCCTGGAAAATAAAAAGGTCTTCAGCTGGCCATGGAAAATGCACAGGGTTGGTGCCAGGCAAATCTCACTGGGAAGCTCATTCTGCAGCTGGGGTGCCACAACGGAAAAGGCCCTCTCCTTAGTAGCCACCATTCTTACTTCCTTTGGCAGTGGTTGCCAGACAAAGACCAGTGAGGCAGGCATAGGGGAGGAGACACTTCAGGTAACCATGCCTCAAACCATTTAAGGCTTGGAATGTAAATACCAAGACTTTGAAGTAGGCTCAGGCATAGAATGGCTGCCACTGCACATCGTAAAAGCACTGGCATTATATGATCACATTTGGCAGTTCCCATTGGACCAGCTGAAGTTTCCAAACCATTTTCAAAGGCAGCCCCACATATAAAACATTGTAGCAGGCCATACAAGGATTGCCAAAATGATTATCCATTTACCCTGGATAATTGTAGCTAGACTATCTCTGTCCAGGGAAGGACAGAACTGGCATTTTAGAGCAAGCAGTTAGAAAGTGCCCCGACCACCAAGTCCACCCGTGTCTCTAGGGACTATACTGGATCCAAGAGCACCTGCAAAACTAAAACACAAAAGTCAAAACTAAAGTTTATCAACATAACGTACAATGTGCTGTATGCAGAAGTGATATGCTCCTTTTCCAGGAGTTTCCAAGCTTTGTTTCACTTATGTACTCCAGCTGGAAAGTCAGTTGGGAAACACTTAACTTCTGTACAGTCCACGCAATATTAAATTGATCATGTTGCTCTTCTTCTTCTTGTTGTTGTCATTAATTCATTTCTTTTCTATACCATTCCATAGCTGAAGCTCTCTGGGAAACTTACAACAATGAATACGAGTAAAATAAAATAAAAATATCAAAAACCTCATCAAAAGAAACACTGAAAAAATAAACAATAACCCTTTAAAAATGCCTAGGATGGGTAATCCCCTCAAGCTCATGGGCAATTAAGTTAATATTTAAAAGCCTCAGCAAAAGGGAGGCATTCCCTCACCCCAGAGTTGGTGCTGTGGTCAGGGCACAGGGTCAAAGAGGGAGGGGCATAACAAGGAATTTGTGAGAACAGTGAGAAAATTGGAGAGCAGGCATTGAGGACAATGTGGTGTTAGGCTGCTTTAGGAAAGGCCCTGCCAAGAACCAACAGATGATGGTGGAAGCATTGGAAAGGGCTAGCGAGCCAGTGGATAGCTGAGGAGACTCACACCTTAGGGAGCAGCAAGGTGGAAGGCAGGGAAAGGAAGATCTGTGGCAGGTGAGGGAGGCTGGGAAAGCCTGTAGCTCAGTGTGGTGGGACACAAGCTTGAGACGTACAAAGTCCTGTGTTCAATCCCCAGCATCTCTGCAGGTAGGGTAGGAAAGCCTCCCACCTGAAAGCCAAGTGAGCTGCTGGCAGTCACTGCTTACAGTTCTTGGCTGGATGAGCCAAGTGTTTGGCTCATGATATGGCAGCTTCTTCAGCAAGTTTCTCTCCTTTGCTTCTCAAAAGTAATTATAGAATGCTGCATTCAAGTAGGGTTTGGAGCTTAGAAAGAAATAGTCAGGCACAAAAATGAATATGTCATACATGCCTGACAAAACAGAGATGCTTATAATTCTTTTGTAAGATGTTTCTCCTTACATTGTCGGTAGTAATGTACTGTATTTTTCCGTGTATAAGATGATACTTTTTCTTAAAAATATTTACCTAAAAATGGAGGGGCATCTTATACATGGGGGGCTGAGAGGAGAACTGTGGGTGCACTGGGGGGGGAGCTGGCACAATTGTGGGCGCGATCAGGGAGGAGGCAGGCATGGCCGTGGGCTGATCGGGGGGGGGGGAGATGGGCACAGGCACGATGGTGGGGGAAGCGGACGGGCGCGTGCGTGTGGGGCGGCAGCGGGCATAGCAGCAGCAGCTTGCTTGCTCGGGGATTGGTAAGAAAAGTGGGGGGCATCCTATACATGGGGGCATCTTATAGTCAGAAAAATATGGTAGTTAGATTTCAAATGGAACAGTAGAGAACCCAGCAGATCACGGTAAGAATGTTGCGAAGGTACAGAGAAGTCTTAGGAAAGGGATTGTCATGTGTTGCCATTCCACAACAGTCTTGTGAAGCTGACTAGTTGCACACTTCTTCTGATTGGCAGGATGTTTCCATTATCTCCTGTTCCCTCTAACTCTGGGTGGGCCTATGAGCTGGCTGGGCTGTGGCAGTGGCAACTGGGGCCTCCAGTCACAACAGGCCTGCAATCTGCTTTTCCTTTACTTCGCCATAAGTGCAAATAGGTAAATGCAAAGTAGATAGACCTGAGTAACTAGGAAGGTGGAGAAAAAGGCTTGTCTGGGAATTGCCAGAGGCTCATGCTTGAACCTCAGGTCTGTCTTGAAAGATGTTTATTAAAGGAACATGATAAGATACAAAAAGGGAAAACAGTGCAGCTTACTTGAAAATACACAAAATGAAAACTTTGACAGTTATTGAGGTAAAAGACAATGCTGGAGTGATCTGGAGAGCTGCATCAAGCACAGCCTATTCAGGTGGTCACCGGGACCAGAGTGATGAAGAATCATATTCATTTGTATTATATTTGACTGTGAGGGCACTTAGGGATGCCCAACTCACTTCTCTGATCAGAGGAGTAGCAGATAAGCAGGGAAAGCGTCTTCCAACATTCTGACTAGTAAGGTGTTAAGCTAAGGAGATGGCTTTGGCTATCTCTGGGGGGCTGGATGCAGCAACAAGCTGCCTGTGCTGTGGATCCTGAATTTGCAGAAACGGCTGCGGCTTCCAAGCGCATTATTTCAAGTATGCCATGGAGGCGAACTTCCTCATCAAAGATGATTGTAACTTAAATAAACATGAAAAGACTGCTCCATGTGATAAGGCATTAGTCTCTATTAGTGTGATTACAGTTTAGAAAACAATTAAAATGAAATCTGATGCAAGTTTGGACAGGAAAAAAGTACCACTCCCAGCATGCCCTAAGCAGGGTATTCTGAGTGATGTAGGCCTTTTTTCTGTCTGAATTTGGCTAGTATTTCACCTTTAAAGTATATTTGCAATAGAAAAACCAACAAATCCTGAGACACAAGAAGCAATACAGAACTTTTCAGTCATCAGACTGAAAACCATAACAGGCCATTGCTTCTACCTGGAGTAAAATGTTTAAGCTTTTAATTTGAGATGGGCCAATTTTAGTTTTTAATTGGAATTTGGTAGGTCGTTTTGTGTTTCAATTTTATGTTGTATTTTGTATTATATGAACCTGCTGTAAGCCGCCCCAAGGCTAGCTGGCAAGGGGCGGCATAGAATTTTTTCTAATAAATAAATAAATAGTTTAATTCGGATAATTTTTGAATCAAGCCCTTAGAAATTATATGTCACGTTGCAATAAAAAAGGAAATTAAAATATGGCTTATGAAATTATCAAGCCAAATGCTGTCTACCAGTCATGCGCTTGATAGAGGCAGCAAATAGAGGAATTTCATTGAGCCTTTAGCTGCCCCTTATCTAGTAATCTGCTTGCCTTTTCTGGTTTACAAGTCGAGCAGACCTTTGTCTCAGGGTGTATTGAATGATCAAGGGCCCATAATACTTTTATTTATTATTTTTTGCATCTAGGACATCAGGACAAACTTGGAGTAGCAGAGACAAAACTCCTTCACACTCTGCACTGGATGTTGCTGGAAGCACCTCAGGACTGCAGCAATGACCTCTTTGGTGGAGGAGGAGGGGGAGGAGACAGGGGATCCAGCTGGAGGGGCAGCAGCAGTGCATTCATCCACCAGATTGAAAACCAGGGATCTCCAGGACATCCAAGGCATGACAGTACCAATGAAGAGGAAGAAAATAACAGAAGGAAGTTCTTTCAGAATTCCATGGCTACCGTGGAGCTCTTTGTGTTCCTGTTTGCTCCTCTGGTTCATAGGATTAAAGTAAGTGCTTCAAGAAAATAGAGGGGAAGCTGTGCAGGAAAGGATATACCTTGAGGTTCTCCCTACAGAAAGTTCTAGATTTCCATAGTGGTGCATGAAGCATGCAAGCAAAACTTGTTTTTTCCACATCGTGTGTGTTATCCAGTGGTATTTTTCAGGAGGCTGCAGGGTGTGTTGTGCTGAACTGCATGCTAAGGTAAAATATTTAAGCACAGCTAACCAAAGTTGGACAATTGAATCTATCCTTGGGTAGTGGTATTGGCCTCTTTTCTCCTCAAAGAGTTTGTGTGCTTTTAGCAGAGGGAGAAGGTCAGCAGTACAGCTTTTATCTTGGTCCTCTTGATTTGCTGCCTGCTGTGCAGCTGTTAAATGCACAGAGCCACTTTCAAGAAAATACCACAAGCCTCTTGGGATGTGGTCTTATTTTCCACTAGTGTTGTGTCTTGAAATCCACCCAAAATTCAGTAGTGACAGTATCTCTTTTCACCTGCCCCACCTGTTTTCCCTCCTCACTCATGACCCTGGTTCTGCTCCCCTACCCACCCCAGCATACACACATACAGATATACAAGCTTAATTCAGATCCTCAGAGCATGCTAATGTGGGCAATGTGTTCCTCCAGATGTTGGATTGTAACTCCCATTGATGATGATACTAGCTAGGGCTGATGGAAGTTGCAGTCTACTAACAATATTTAGAATCAGACTGTTTAGTAAAAAGAGAATATTCAAATATGATAATCAAGTGGAACAGGAAATGGACGATGATGCATTTTTTATGGCACCCTGGTTTAATTTAGTTATGATGGCTGTCACACTTTTGCTTAGCACCCATGGGCACCTGGCTTGCTATGGTGCTTGAATCAAGACTGCAGACAAGCCTCAAACAACCATAAAACAAGCTATAGGTTATTCAGGGCTGCCTAACCCTTAAATAATTTCTGCTGCCATGGCAAGCTGGGGCATCCATGCAGAAATGGTACCAATGATACCATGCAAAAATAGTACCCATGTACCCATAGCACAATGGAATAGCCTCTAAATGAATGAATGAATTCAGAGGGGGCTGTCATTTCATGTGAGGCAGATCAGGATCATCATTCTTCATTAGATCACACCAACAAATCCAGTTATGTTGACACTTCCTTATGATTTTTAGGAATCTGATCTGACTTTTCGTCTGGCCAGTGGCCTTGTAATTTGGCAGCCAATGTGGGAGCACCGGCAACCTGAAGTTACTGCCTTTACTGCACTGGTTAAACCCATCAGGAATATAATCACAGGTGTGTGGTTGTGTTATATATGTGTTATATGTGAAAAATGTTAACAGATGGAAGGTGTTTTCTTTCATACAAAAATTGCCATTTGACCGCCTTCTGTTGTTGTTGTTGCTGGACATTTGAGATTGACAGGATAGAAGAAGAGTGATAGAGGATAAAAAGAGAAGAGAGATAAAATGAGGAGGCTTCTTACTCTTGCTTACATTATTATGTTGATTTTCATAGGAGGATGGAACACAAAAGTTGTAAATAAAGCATATTCCAATGTCATGGGAGAGTTTGGAGCAGAAGTATGACACAAAGCAGGAGGACAACTCATAGAATCCTGTGAAGCCCGCCATATGTTTGTTGAAAATACATTCTTCGGGCAACTGGTCACAAGGGCATTCCCAGATAGCCATACAGAAATCAAATAGACTTTGTAATTAGAAACAGATGATGGAGAAGCTGTATTTGACTGTATTCTTACAGTCAAAACAAGACTAGGAGCAGACTGTGGTAGTGACCATGAACAGATTTGCATTACTGAACTCAACTGACCATGAACCAGAAGAACTCTGAACAGGAACTAGAGACATTCTTAGGGAGAAATGCAAAAATATAATTTTTAGAGTTAAAAGAAGAAAAAGCCTAGATGGATGAGAGGAGATAACATTCACAATTGCCAAGGATAGGCAAGATGCAAAAGGTAAAAGAAATAGGGATTAAAATCCTGAATGCAACTTTTCAGTGACTATCACATAGAGACAAAACAAACTATTACAATGGTCAGTACAAAGGAATAGAGAACCACCAAAGAGATAAAAAAGGAAACACTTCCAGAAGATCCAAGCAATCAAAGAGAAATTCAATCCTAGCTTAGGAAAAGCTGAAAGACAAATATGGGAACAGACAATCTGACTTGGCTAGAATAAAGAGAAGATGGAAACAATATACAGTAGTCCCCTGAAATTTGCGGGGGTTACATTCCTAAAGCACCCATGAATTGTGAAAAACCATGAATTTGGTGCCGGCGATGGGCACCGGCTGCCAAGGCGGTACAGGCGGGAGGTGTGGGCCGGGCTGGGCTGGGGGGTGGGCATGCATGCATAGTGAGGCAGGGAGTCCAAACTCAGAGGAAACGATCTCCAACTAAGTCGCCGCACGGCAAGGCTCCATCTTATTCGCAAGGAGATTGGTTTGGACTCGCTCGGAGAAAAATCCCACGAAAGACTGAAGCCATGAACACTGACCCATGACTTCACAGGGGTATACTGTACAGAAGAAATAAAAAGATGGCAGACTTCTTTGGAAAGGAATCCTGTGAGGAAGAACTAGTAATATTAGGCAGTGAAATGAAAGCTACTCTGAAAGCACCTGGAATAAAGCACCCATAATAGAGAGAGTACCAATAGCATTATTTCAAGCTGAAGAGAGTGAATGAGTCCAAATCCTAACAAAATATTATCAACAGATATGGAAAAAAAGCAATGACCCACAGACTGCAAATGTTCAATATACATTCCAATCTCCAATATTGAAAAGAGTGCAGCAACTATAGTTTCCTGGCACTAATTTCCATGCAAACAAAGTTATGCTTAAGATGTTGGAACAAACAATGTTACCATATATAGTATGAGAAAAACCTGATACTCAGGCTGGATTCCAAAAGGGAAGAGGCATCAAAGAATTTCAGAAAACGATCACTCTGTGCTTTGTAAGACTACATCACAGTTTTTAACTGTATGGTTCACAAGAGACTATGGATAGTCCTGAAAGAACTGAGTGTGTCTCAACACTTGATTGTCCCGATGTATAACTTGTATCATGGACAAGAAGCTACTGTTTAGACGGAATATGGAGAAACAGAATGGTTTCCTATAGGCAAAGGATTCAGATAAGAGTATATTTTATCTCAGGATTATCTGTTCAGTCTGTACCCAGAGCATATGTTAAGGAAAACTGGATTAAGATCTGAGGAAGTAGGAATGAAAACTGGTGAAAGATACCTCAATAATTTAAGATATGCCGATAATACCATATTGCTGGCAGAAAACAGCAGCAAACGGAAGTGACTCCTGATGAAAGTGAAAGAAGGAAGTGCAAAAGGAGGAATGCAGCTGAACATTAAACATTAAAAAAACCAGTAGTCATGACTACAGAATAATTACAGATCTTTACTGTCAATAATGAAGTAATTGAAATTGTGAAAGATTTTGCATAATTTGGCTCAAATCAGAGACTGCAGCCAAGAAATTAAAAGAAACTGAGACTTGGAAGGAATGCAATGAATGAACTAGAAAAGTATAAGGACATTTCACTGGAAACTAAGGCCAATACACTATTGTATTCCTGATCGCTATGGATGGATATGAAAGCTGGATAGTGAAGAAAGCTGGTTGGGGAAAAAAAAGATATGTCTGAAATATGGTGATGGAGGAGAGCTTTGAGAATACCCTGGACTAATGGAAAGACAAATAAGTGGGTCCCAGATTCAATCAAGCCAGAGCTTTCCCAAGAAGCAAACATGATACAATTGAATCTGTTGTTCTTCAGACACATCATAAGAAGGTAAGACTCACTGAAAAAAGGAGTCACTGAAAAAGTCACTCACTGAAAAAGTCAGAAGACAAGGGGAAGATCAATTATGAGAACAATCAGTCCCATTAAGGAAAACACAACCTTGAGGTTACAAGAGCTGAACAGGGCTGTCAAGGACAGGGCATTTGGGGGACATTACTTTATAGGGTCAGCATAAGTCAAGAAAGAATTTGATGGCATGTAACAACAACCCTCTCTGTACCACCCAACAGCTGAAGCTCTATGGGCAGTTTACAAGGGCACATAAAATACAATAAAATGCAATATAAATATAGCTAACAATATCAACCACATAACAATTGCAATACAACATTTACAAGCAAGCTTTTCCACCTGTTTCCGGAAGCTGTTTCAAGAAATGTATAAAGAGTTCTGAAACAGTTTGGGAGGGCAAATATTGAGTGAGGGGCAGAGCAGTAAGACAGAATGGAAACAGATTCCTGGAGACTGCATTTATTTCTCAGCGCAGTTATAAAACATGGAATATAAAAGAATTTGGATTTTACTTCAACACTAGCTGCCTCCAGCACACCTGAGGGCAGTAAGGTGGCTTAAAACATACAGCTCTGCCCTCCAACACCACTCTGCCACAGCCTGCCACTGAATTTGCCCCATGAGGAGGCTGCATCACTCTGTTTAAAGACAGCTGGCCATGTGATGCTGGAATGGGACATAGCTATGTTGGCAGTTCTTCCCATGAGTGCATCCAGCAAGCATGTAAGCAATAGAAAAGCACTTAGTAATCCTTATAATAAAAGTTTCAGAGGTATTCTCCAGCAGTCCTCCTCCTCCTCTTCCTCCTCCTCCTGCTCTTCTTATCATCATCATCTATTACATTGCATTTATATCCTACCCTTTTTCCTTGGTGAGGAACCCAAGGCAGCCTACACAGTTCTATTTTATCCTCACAACAACCACCCTGTGAGGTGCATTGGTCTGGGAGTTCGTGACTGATCCAAAGTCACCCACAGTGGGCTTCAAGGCTGAGCAGGGACGAGAACCTGGATCTCCCAGGTCCCCCATCCCCCCAACCACTGCATCACACTGACTCTCTAGCTTCTGCTAAAGGACATCTCCATCTGAGGAGAAGCACTGCTTCATTTTGGATTCAACACTTACCAAGGCTCAGAGACTCTAAGACTTCTAAGTACATTAATACCAACCTCAAATTAACTATCATCAGAGAAGTCTACTTCTTCCCTCCAGGCAGCACAAGGCCTCCTAGCACTATCTCTCCCGGTATTAGCTCTCAATTCGTCAACAGTATTTTGCATACTGTTTACCACAGCAGCATAGGATTCGGACTTCAGTTTCTATAAACCAGGGTTCTCTGGCCCACACAGGTGTATTAACTGAAGAGAATTGTCTCATATGAGCAACTAGAAGCAAGGAGCTTGATTTATTTTAAAATACAGTGGTACCTTGGCTCACGAACTTAATCTGTTCCAGGACTCTGGTTAAATTTCCCCATAATCCATTCTGTAACCATATTTTTTAATCAGAAAAATGTGAAACAAAGTGACAAAGAACAACAAAGATTGCAGCCATCTCTCCCTCTGTTCCTGCCAAGCAGGAGTGTGGCCATCTCCCCCCACCCAGCACGACTGGAATCGCACCTGTCATCCTGGCGAACTGCAGAGGGAAAGACGGGCGCGGGGGCGGGGGGGGAAGAGACGGGCGGGAATGCAGGCATGCTGGGAGGGGAGAGAGACAGGCACGAATGGGGCACGCTGGGGGATGGAGAGGGGTGCAAACGGGGCGTGCTGGGGGAGGGAGAGACGGGCGCGATCGCAGCCATCTCCCCCCCCCCGCCCCCAGCACGATCGTGGCCATCTGTCCACTTGGAGGGGGCAGGGAGATGACCATGATCGTGCTGGCTGCGGGAGGAGGTGGCCAAGATTGCGCTCATCTTTCCTGCATGAACGGAACTGTGATCATGGCCATCTCCCCACTTGGGGCGGGGTGGGGAGATGGCTTCGATCTTGGTTGCCACCCAATGTGGAGTTCGTGACCTACATCAAAATTTTCATGAAATTTTTGTTCGCGACCCAATTTGGTTGTGAATCAAGGCGTTCGTGAGCCAAGGTACCACTGTATATACTCCTGTGAAGCTCAAAGACAATTTCAAAGCTGCTCAGTTTGCACAGTGTGAGTACTAACAAGCTCTTTAATTTTCCAGCCAAGAGAAGTTCTCCGATCAAAAACCAGACCCTGACATGTGAATCTCCTAATCTGGATGCTGGGCATACCGAGGTAATGACTGAGGCTAGACAGAAAGTAATGAGGCAGGAGGGATAAGCTGAGTGCACTGAGTGAGGGACATTTCGCTCAAGGTGCCTCCAGAGGGAAGTCTTCCAGCACTCCCAGTCAAAAAACACCATGCAGCCACCCGTTTCCTTTGGATGTGCCTTTGTCAAGGAGACCAGTCAACTGATTCAGTTCCCACCCAGACTCAAGAGCATCACATAAATCCTTCATCCCTTCTGCCTCCCCTGGGTTTGGGCGCTCCTAGATGGAAATGAGCAGGTGGGCTGTACCACTGACTGCAGAGGAGGTCTCACCAGACAGAATGGAACTCTGTGCAGAAAAATCCCCTAGAGAGGGAAAAACTGCATACACAGAAAAAAGGTTCTATTATGTATAATAATATTTTTGCAATGTTTAGACTTTAAAAGTGGTATAGAAATACTATAAATGAAGTACATATATTAAGTGAAGAGCCTTATCTGCAGCCTGTTGTGGTACAGTCTAGGTGCAAGCTCACCAGCTCTTCCGAGCCCAGTAAAAACTAGTCTTTGCTTTATTAGGGTTTTAAACAGGAAGAGTATATCTCCAAGCTTCCTATAGATTTGCTTTCTCCCATTATTCTCAAAGATTTACTGGGAGATTCATAGTATCTGCATTACATAGCTAGAATAATCAATCGGATCTGTTGAGGTTACTAATAAGTTTTATTTATCTATTTAAAAGACTAAAGGTATTTTTTCTGTTTAAATCTGCTGGTGGGGGCATCATATGTTTGAATGTTCCTCTCTGTATAAAGCAGTCCCTACACCTAGAAAGGTAGCACGTGAGGGGAAAAGGTTGATCTCTCAAATTTAAATAAAGTTTAACATAATGGTATTTCAGAGAATGGGGGTAATAGTTTGAGCTATGCAGTCATCAGTCATTGTATTCCTTATGAAGCTTTTTTTCTCTTTAAACTAAGATCTTGCTCTGTATTCTGTATGCTTTTCTGGAATTCTCATATTCCAGAAAAGCAAATTATACATTTTATGTGTATTTCTTTTTGTGGAAAAAAAAATCTATAGGGACTGCAGGTAGTGTGTGAAACGGCCCTGCCAGACTCCATGCCTCTGAAGCCTGCTTTTTCAGGCTGTCACCGTGGAAACTCCATTGAGGGAAGTGTCTCATCCCAAGCATCCCAGGAGAAAGGACCACCATATCCTAGGTACAATTCAATTTGTAGAGGCAGATGTTGTTCCTCATCTCTTTGTGTCTTTGTCTCACACACTCACATGTGCACACTCTAGTTCATAGTTAAATAGATCTACAGTCAAATAGATTCCTGCTCTAAATGCTATGGAAGGAGACTCCCAGCTGTCTGGCTGAATTTATAATGTATCTTTTGAAATAGATTTGGAATATGAATCAAATGTTGTAGCACATGTATTAACATTTGATTTTTTTTCCTGTTAGTCATCCTTCAGGACCTCACTTGACATAATGACCAGTCTCATGTGATTACAGAGGGGGAAATAGACCCTTGTGGTGTGTTCCAGGGGGATTTGCATAATCATTCTTACCTATGTGACTGGGCTTGTCATATGAACCAGGCTAGGGTGATTTGTTGTCATGGTTGACAAGCTATCCAGAACCCTAAAACGTTTCTGTTTTTGATGGCTCTTTAAAGATGGCAACAGCCATGCATGCTGGGATCACACAACACAGCAAGCATCATTGCTGAGAATAATTATTGTATACATATCCCCCAGTACATTACTGGTATGAGAATAAGGGATATAAGCCACTGTGGCTTATTTCCCCCTTCATGATCCTGTGAACAGGCCCCCAAATGTGCTTTGATAGTGGTGCCAAAGTAGTGGTGGAAAGTGGTGGAAACAACTCTTTTGCATCCCACAGTGCTGCTCCAATGGCCCAATAACCTTATTTACAATTGTCCTTCTGTGAGCCTTCAGCCTGTTTGCTTGTCTCTTTCTTTGCCAATTTTCATTTTGGGGCCTGGCTGCTAGCATCTCTTGTTAGAGCACTTAAGGAGAAAGTCCTTTCAACCAAGCTGAGTAAAGCTGAATGATTCAGACAAGTCAAACACAATTTATATAAGTAACAGTTTATTTGCAAGATGCTCAGGCACACATCTTATTCTTCATGAAAATATTTTAAATTGTTAAATACATTGTTAAAATATTTTAAAGAAGGAATTTAACGATTCCCATTTGCCGGTCAGTTCCCAGTTGTTGTTGATTGTGCTGTATGGCCATCACATGTGATTGGCCCCATCCAGGTGGTGCCAGAATTTAAATTTCAGGGCTACTCTGAGGGATGAGGCTATGAATAGCAGCTCCTAATTTCTGCTGCAGTGTATGGAAGGCATCCTTTACCAGGTCCGTCCTGGTGGGAAATGGAAATACAGATGCTTTTTGCCCAAACAAACCAGCATTATACACAGAAGGAAAAAAGAAAAGCAAATCAGAATTTGCTTTCTTCTTAAATAGTACAGTTGTTGAGTTGTCCTTTCTTCTCCATTATTTAACATGCAAGTTCAAAGTGCCTGAAGGAATAAAGAACTGGATTTTAGACAGCAAAAATGAGGCAATCAGTGTCTGAAACTGAGCTGGGCGGTCGCTATGGCAATGAAGCTGCAGGCAGGGCCTTCAGCCTGCGTCATTAATTTCTTCTCATTTGCTGAACTCATTGATCATTCCAAACCGAACTGGAAAAGGGGGGGGGGTGTTGCCTAGCAACAGAAAGGAAGAGCTAAATGTTGTTTGCTCCAGTTACCAAAGCAGCCTCCATGGAATTCTTTTGTCCTTGAAGACAAAATTAAACCAAATTGCTACATCCTAGGGCCCACAGTCTTTGAGAAGTGCAGTAACTGAAAGGGTGAGGAAAGAACTGACATTAAAATTCAGCACTTATTTGAAGGTTCTAGCAGTTTTTAAAAGACATTCATTTAACAAAACTCAGACTGGCTTTCTTGTAGATATGATGAACTGTTCATTTTGACATTCCTTTACTGAGTACAGTAGACAAGTCTTCCCTCCCAGTAGTTCCCCAGTTCTAAATTCAGAAGGGGCCACTGAAGTTCGTAGGTCCTGTGCACAAAGTTGGCTGGGATCTCACAATGTAACTGCCTCCAGAGTGGAAATTGCAGAGAGACTCTTCCCCCTCCACTGCTACATACCACTCCCAAATCGAAAAAGAAAAGCTAGAACCAATGGTCCAACTAGTATGGAGACAAGCTACAGGTTAGGGATGCTTTCATGCTGAACACTCCAGTTCTGAGCATTCAGGTTGACTTATTCATTATCTATCCATTCAGAAAAACCACATAACTCTTTTTCTAAAGAAATTCAGGAGGCGATATTCAGAGTCATAAAACAGATTTTACAAACCAGATTAAAACAACAGCTAAAAATATTTGCAGCTCAACAAATAAACCCGTGAAGGTAGAATTTAAAAAAATGTTCTTAAAGCCTTTGAAATCCTTTCCAGGTAATCCAGTCTCAGCCAAGAGAAGGCATAGCAACTTCTGTGGGGTGTGCATTTGCTTGTGACTGGCCTCAACCGTGTGCTGTTGCGTGTGGGGATTTTGCTCTCTTTTTCTTTCTTTTTGGTTGAGGCTTTTCTTTCTCTTTGCTTAGGTTATTGTGTTTGAGGTTTTTAACTGTTGTTTGTTCATTTGTTTAAATTGGGTGGAACCTTGGCAATGGATTACTATGAGATAGATGCATAGTTGATTGAGTAAGCTGGCTCCATGAGTGCTAATTAATGCCACCTCATCCTCCTGGAGGGAGGTCTCAAGTGAAGTGCTGCAGTGCTCCATCCTAGAGCCGGTGCTCTTTGACTTGCATGTAGGGAGGGTGCTTAGCAAATTTTGCAGATGATACCAAACAAGGATAATGCCCAACACCACAGAAGTCAGGATCAAGATTCAAAAGGATCTTGATAAGCTGGAACACTGGACTAACACTAACAAGTTAAAATGAAGCAGGGATAAATGTAAGGGTCTTGAATCAAAATCGAAAATAGAAAAGGCACCAGTAGTGCCTAGATGGAGGAAACGTGTGTGTGTCTTAGCAGATTACAGAATGACTCAACATTGCAGTGCAGCTGCTAAAAATGCAAATACAGTCTGAGACTGCATTAGCAGTAGCATAGTGTCCATGATATGGGAAGTAAGACACCCTCTTCAGGTGCTGGAAAAAATGGAAGGGTGGAGAGGAGACAAGAATGCAGTCTCTGCCCTTTTCACCTCCAGCCTTCCCATGTTGAAAGGAAAGGTATGCTGAGAAATTGTGACTGTGCTTGGCTGAATCAGGTTATGCTTCTTTGTGCAATTGGAAATACAGCCTAATCAAGGTACTTGTTTACACAAAAAAGCTATAAGCATGTTCATCTGAACACCTTTGAATAGAATAAACTCTATTTTTCATTTGTATAGAAAAAACTCTATTTGTTCAGTACCTAATATGGTCTATGATGCTATTTTAATCTGCCTTGGTCAGACTGCATTTGGGATACTGTGTCCAGTTCTGGACACCACATTTTAATAAGACATTTTTCAAACTGAGGCACATCTAGAGATTGGTAACCAGGATGGTGAGGCATGTAGAAGTCAAATCCTATAGGAATAGTTGAAAGAGCTGGGCATGTTTTGCCTGAAGAAGAGAATATTAAGGGAAGCTTTGATTGTGATCTGCACATCTGCTCAGAAACAATCACATATTAGCCGAGCACAGACAGATGACTACTGTTTTTTGACTAGCCCTCCAATTGGATAGATGTATAGGCATATGTATTTAGCATCACTAATGATCCTAGCATTCCTTTCTCTTTATCATTTATGACAGGGCATCTTTGGTGATCCCACCATGCCAGAAGTCACGGTATGCCACCTACTTTGACGTGGCAGTATTACGCTGCCTGCTACAGCCACATTGGTCAGAGGAAGGCACGCAGTGGTCCCTGATGTATTACCTCCAGAGGCTGCGCCACATGATAGAGGAGAAGCCTGAGAAGCCACCCGAGCCAGAAGTCCCTCAGCTGCCGAGGCCCCGCAGCAGTTCTATGGTGGCTGCTGCTCCTTCACTGGTGAACACTCACAAAACACAGGTAGGAAGTGTGTTGCCGGGCAGGATTACTTGCAAGGGAAATATTCTCTGAAAAAAGCCCTTCTCTGCAGCTGTCCCTTTGCAGGGGCAAATTGAGTTTGACCTTCTCTACATGAGGCATTTATTGGCTGTTGATTGTCCCTCAGTCATGGAAGTTTGTGGAGCTCTTTTATGACATCATTCAGGCCTCTCTCATGATTTCCAGCCACTGATTGGACTTTTCTTTTAAAGCAACCGACTATTTTCTTAGTCGGCACTATTATTCACTTACACAGGCCTAGTGTATTTTTGCACTTTCACTCACCACAGCACCACCTTGTGTTGTATAATGGAACATAAGGAAAATACAGAAAGGCAAAGCTTTTGTACTTGCTTGGTAAGAGGGTGTTTGAGATAGATCTTCATGGTTGTTTTAAAATGTTGATTGCAAATGGTAAAAGCAATCCTATACAGAATCTGATTCTTGGGAAAGGATCTTCTTCACAGCATGACTCTGACACTTGGCACCTTGTCCATATTTTCCAATGGTCCTGTCATAAAGCTGCCATCCTTATAACGACTTGCAACATCTTTTCTTCTGCCATCTCTATGAAAGCAACTCCTCTTTTTAGAAATGAGTAATTGTTTTCTTCATCTGATTCATTTGCCTTTTCTTCCATGCATCTCCTCCTCCTTTCCACTGTCCTTGCCTGCAAAGGAAAAATCATTCATTCTCCATTTGCATCTTAGAATCATAGAATTGCAGAGTTGGAAGGGACCATGAAGGCCATCAGGTCCAACCCCCTGCTGTTGCAGGGCACCATCCCACTTAGATATTTCCTCACACATACAAGTCCTGAAGGAACAGGTACAACTGACAACATAGTCTTGTTAATTGCAACTCATTTTATTAGCTTATTATGAACTGATAAAAAAATATCAACAACTGGGTCTTTACAGGAAGTATATGAGACAAGGAAGAAGCTTCAAGGGCATTTGATAAATGTCCTCTGTACTGAGAATGAATCATCAAACTGTTGTACAGTGAAAAGCAAAGCATTATGGGGACAACCATAAACAAAGCCCTTCAGACAATAATTTTATGTCAAACCAGTGGGGCCAAACATACATTGTAAAGATTAAGTGTTCATTCAATCACAAAAAAAGGAAGAGAGCTAGGCCAGGATAATTAAAGGAAAACCCAGCACCCTGTTTTCCATGTAGAATCCAAGTTGCATTGTAAAAAAAACTTCCCTTCATCCCTGAAACTCTTGTTTTGGGGAGGAAATTGATTAAACTTCTCCTTTGACCAAACAGCTTGAGAGTTTACTCCTGAGTGCTGCCTTCTGCTGCTGAGGAATTGTTTGGCAGCATGAGGGAAAGCTCATGGGGACAGCCCTCATCCCCAGTGGGATTGTGGAAGAGAGGGGAGATTCATGCATCTCTTTGTTGTTTTTTCTACAAGGGCTGGGGTCCCTCTCTCTTTCTGTTGTAGAACCCTTTGCTTTTTCACATGCAGACAGTGACTGAAGTTTTTCCCTGTGAGATAGTGTGGGGTGGCATACAGATAGATAGATCAGAAGCCTGCACAGAGAAGCTGTTATCTGATAGCTGAAAACTGGTTACATAATATTAGCATAGTAATATCCATCAAGTTTGAGAAGATAATGCCTTAATGATAATGTTCTCTGAGGCTACAGATAATGGCTGCAGTGTCAGAGAAAAGTTCTTTGTCTGGATCCACAGAGAGGAAACAGCACTTCCTCTGCCCATTGTTACATCATCTGGGGTGCAGCTTTGGGCAGGGCAATAACTGCTGTTCCTATGAACACCGGACACAATCAGCAGATTTGCTGCTCTGTTGTTGGAAAGTGAGCTTGCTTATCATATGTGCTGTTTATATATCATCCATATACTACTACTGCTTTCAGTGTTCATACATATGTAATCAAAACACAGCACCCACACACGAGGGAGGCCTCAGCAAATTCATCATGGACATACGAGGTTTGCAGAAATATCAGAGAGAGAGAGAGTAGGGGAACCTTCAGAACAGCCCTGTGCCAACTAACTGTACTCCATGCTTACAAAAAGCTGGCAGGCTATTCAGAGAGAAAAATCCTGACTATCCAGAAGAAGGAGAGTGTAATGGAATGGCTGAAATCCTGAACAGGAAGAACTCCATGTGACAACATTTTGTGAAGGGTTTAATTGAATTTTAATAAAATTATTAAGACATCACAAGTTTCCAAAGCTTTCTCGTTCACAGGAAGCAAAAAACAATATTGCTAGTGCAGGTACTGACTCCAGGAAAGGGGAGCATGCAGTTTTGTAACGATGGTAGATCTTGTAGCTGTTTAGTCAGACATACTGATTATGGCATCCTGTTCATTGTCTGCCTTTCTGGGGGAGTGTAGGATCTCACAATGAAGTGCAATGAGGAAGAAAAATCTTTAAGCACAGAAGCTTTTGCCAAAGTGTCACTAACTAACCTACGCAGACCAGCAGTTCCAGATCTTTCCTCTGATTTGGGAATGAATATCTTTAAGAAGGTAAGAGCATGCTTTAACCTGTGACCTTAGAACAGGCTCCTATTGATTTTTAGACAGAGGAAAATCTTACAACTCCCAGAATGCCGTCATGAGGAGCCATGCTAGCTGAGTTCTGTGTAGAATTCTAAGCATGTGTAGAATTACACCTTTAATGTTCTTAATGCCTTTCAGTGTCCAGGTTTCAGGCTGCATGAACTAGAATCTTGCCACTAAATGAAGGATGCTGACCTCACTGTACTAATGTAATGTAACTGTTGTTCTGTCCTAGTGTTTCTTTTTGGGAAGCAAAGCCAGGGTTACAATTGGGGCTTAAATGTAGTATGTGTCTAGGTTGAACATAGGAGGTTATCCAGTGGGGTCAGACTAGAACCAAACTAGACTTTGCTGGACAGGCATATGTGGCAGTCTTCCAACTGATTTTTAAAAAAATAAAAAAACAACTATGATGGGCTGTGAATTTGACCAGAAGAACAGTGGAAGTGGGATTAATCTCTTTCTCTACAAGCACCTTTTCTTTTTCTAAGTAAAATCCTCTTCTCAAGATTTTCCACTTGTGGCTGAGGAGAAAAGCAGCTGAACAAAGATTTTTACCAGAAAAAAATGTTCTATAGGAAGAGTTAGAATCCTCCTGTGCATTGAAGAATGATCAATCACCACCACCTTTTGAGAGATTGTTATACAAACCCAGCAAGGGAGATTTGTTGGCATGGTTAACAAACCACTCACAACCCTAAACAGCCCATGAATTACCCACACATGCACCCCACCTTCATCAGGTTTAGACCACAGAAGTTATGAACACAAGTTGGATTACAGAATGGGCACCCATGGGCACCTATAAACCTCACTGGCTTGTTTAAGTGACTGTGGCTCAAAATGATCATGTAAGCCAAACCGGTATGAAGAGTCCAGCACTAAAACTGGATATCCAAGAGTGCTACTGAGAAAAACTCAGAACTGGCATGGTGGAAACCAGATAAAGAAACAGAAATGCACACATGTACCTGGAGGCTTTGTTTCTTCCTTTTTCACTGCTTAAACCTGCTTTACAACTATTCTAAGTTAGTCTATTGGTGCATCTATCCCACCAGTCTGCTCTGATTGGCAGGAGTGCTGCAAGGTCTCAGTCAAAATAACATCAGTGGTGATAGATGCATTTTCATGTGGGATTCATGAATTAGAGCATTGGCAAAAGTTCACATCTGAGTCCTTGTAACTTGTGCTGCCACCTTGTTTTCTTCCTATGTTCTTTCTGCAGTTCAAGAGTCGCAAAGAGGATCGTGAACGCAAGGGCTCCATTCCTTTCCATCACACAGGAAAGAAGCGACAGCGGAGGATGGGAATGCCCTTCTTGCTCCACGAAGACCACTTGGATGTGTCACCCACTCGGAGCACATTCTCATTTGGCAGTTTCTCTGGGATTGGTGAAGACAGACGTGGCATTGAGAGAGGAGGATGGCAAACCACTATCTTAGGTGAATAAGAATTATTACTCTAAGGAAGTGGTGCTGGTTTTTTGTTTTTTGCTATTATTTGTAGCAGTTTGAGGGTCTGATCTAGCATTTCTGTGATTTGTTTGGTTTTAATAACTCTGTTAGCATTTAGTTTCTGCCAGCAAAAGGCTTGATGTTTTCAGACAAACTTATTGATCCTGTCTCTGATACAGGCCAGATCCTCAAGCTCTTATTTCATCCATGGATTGCTGTGTCTTACAAGCAGTGCTGCATCCTAAATCCTCCGGCCACCAGTCCACTGTCACATAGCTCCTGCCAATGGTGGCAGGGTACCCAGACTTTCATGACGCAGTGCTATTCCCATTGAGCTCTTCTGTTTCTGATGAGGACAGCTGTCACTCTCACCTGCCTTGTCTTTTTCACATTTCTATACTGTCTCTGTTACCCTGCCCAAAATTTGCAATTTGCCCCTGCCTCCAAAGATCACCCACCAAAATGATGGAAAATGCTGAACTGAATATTTTGGTCCAACATTACTTACAAGTGCCCCTGTTCTGCCCAGTTCCCAGGAAGAAAAGGATTATTTACATTTCTTTCCCAACTTTCAGTCAATGGGGTCCTACTATAACCTGATCAATATGATTTAATACAATCCCTGGAATGGTTTTTTTTCCTCTTCAAAATGGTACCTCATTCAGTCCCTGATGCACTAACTATGACAGTAGCTCATATATCAAATTATGGCATCAGCCAACTAAGGAAATGTCCACAATCTGTATTGTGAAGCTCCGCAGTAGAAAGAATATCAGCTCCTTTCATTGTACCCTTATTACTGCTGTTTGCACTACAAACAAAATGACACACTTCTTTCCTGTATTTTAGGGAGGTTTACCAGGAGGGGCAGCTCTGATACAGCAACAGAGATGGAAAGCTTGAGTGCTAGACATTCCCATTCTCATCATACTCTAGTTACTGATGTGCCAGACCACTCCAACAGCCATGGTAAGAGTATATTCAAAGAAAATGAGCAGCCACATCTTGGAAAATGTAAAAATGCTGAGATGTTGGCTTGTACTGTACTTTTTAATTTAACAACATTAAATGAATACTCTATGACAGGTCTGATAATACGAAATGTGCAAGCTTTTTAGTGACACAAGCACATCTGTGAGATTGTGGGGTGGCATCAACCATTCAGGCAAATGCATGCTTTCCTAGCTTGTACACCAGAACAGAGCAATGAAGTAAGTTTCTGCAGATGAATCTGGAATTCAGTAAGGATTATATTTCGTTACAGCTTCCTATGCCCAATAGCATTCCAAGACTGGGAAAAGATATGCCAAGAAGGCAACAGTAAGTCCCTCCCAGGTCTCTCTGGATGATTAAGACACATCTGTGCGAACAGATGCATGAATCATTAGAACTGATGTTGCTAGTGGAAGCCTGTAATTCTGAGAGTAGGGTCTCTATGTGGAAAATATAAGATGATGAACTCCTACCAAGTACTTTCTACAGTGGATCTAACTTCATCTGTTGTACTTTTGCACAGTACGTTCTCAAATTTCCACCATCACAGTGGCAACTTTCAACACTACACTGGCCTCTTTCAATGTGGGCTATGCAGACTTCTTCAGTGAGCACATGCGCAAGATCTGCAACCAGGTGCCTATACCAGAGATGCCCCATGAGCCCCTGGCATGTGCCAATCTTCCTCGCAGTCTGACAGATTCCTGCATCAACTATAGTTGCCTGGAGGATACAGATCATATAGATGGGACCAGCAACTTTGTCCACAAGAACGGCATGCTGGATCTTTCGGTAAATAGCAGGGAGACAAAATAACTACTTTTCTGCTTGCAGTTGTATGGCAGAGATAAAACTGTCTCAAATATTTCTCAGGCCTTATTAGTAGAGCATAATGATCATTCCAGTCCATTAATACTCATTTAAACTCTCAGAAAAACAACTCAGTGTAGCATTGCACTGAGTTCAGAGTACTTTTACAGTGGTCTAGCTAAAAATGAAAGGAAAAAAAATCTCTTCCTTAAGTACCTAGTGGCACCTAGTTTAAAAAGTCAGTCTTGGATTAATCAATATATCAATAGACACCTTCCTCCTATTTCTCACTTATGTTAAAAGTGTAAGATTTCTGATAGTATTAAGTTGACTGGTTAGCAGTTCATAGTACCTGAAACCTTGAAGGCACTGCTGTTAGAAAAGTTTATCTGGCATTTCCATCTCCATGTCTAAAGAGGCCCAGAATTATATTTGGAGGGGGTGCCATCAAGCAATTGCTTTTCATTACGGGACTTGTTATGACAAAGTTTAGAAAACCCTGGGCTAAAGGATCAGATTCTTGTGAAAAGACATTTTTGTCCCTTGAAGAAATGCAAAATATGTTGCAGTTTCAACACATCTTCCCACTGGCCACAAAATGCTAGCTGCAGAGGATCCCTGTGGCACAACAGAGCCAAGGTGGACAGGGAGGAGAGTCCAGCATTTTTTGATCAGTGGGGATGCAGCTGTCATCTGCTACCTCCACTCCATTCCCATCCCTCAGCTGCTGTGAGCTACCTCTGTTGCAAGACAAAGTGTTTTGGGGTGACCTGGTCAGGAATGGTAGTTAAGACAAATTGCTCATTAGAGTTACAAAAGATCTGCATTTGGTAGAGATAACGACTGCTAGAGCTGTTTTTTTAATATGGACCAGTTGACTGCTTGCACTTTTGGACCTTTCAGGAGCCATGACTGTGATGAGAGCCTGCATTTTACCATCAAGCTGTTTACCATTATATCACTGCTTGATCCTCCTCTTTCTGTCTAGTGCAGAAAGGGCAAAAGTGGTAATTTAAGGTCTCCATGTTGCTAGAAGAGAGACTGATGATTGCCAAACCATGAGATAATCAAGATGCTTCCAGATGAGGCTTTGAGCATGCAATTACCTTGCATCCTTCATTGAATTTTTTTGTTGGGGTGCGGGGAGAGCAGGCAGATAACATCTTCTTTGTGTTTTCCCAGATCTGCTTCCATCTTTTCTTTTTCTGTAAAAGAATTGTTGAGGAGGAAATAGCTGTACGGTGCCTTTGATTGTTAGGGTTAGGAGCCCTCTATCATCTTCTGATTTTTTGTTCCCAGAATACTCTTTTGCTCCTTATGACAATTTGTTCTGGGTCTGCTAGAAGGCAATTCTATCAGAAAACTCACTTGATGAGCCTTGACCAAAGGGTAAAGGCTATGACATGCTTAGGAAGCCTTGTATAAATGGCATGCACACACACTTGATGGCCTTATAGGCCCTTCCAACAATACAATTCTATTCTACACCTTAGAAGAGGTGTAGAATAGAGCCTATCACATTTCTCCTTAATCCACCTTGCATAACACTACATATGAAAGTTCCTTGAGTAAGCATCATGGTAAAATAGCTCTTTGCTGCCAATCAGGATTTTACACTTTGTGTTTAAAATAACTCTATCTGCAACATTGTAATTTTCATTCCCCAAGGTGGTCCTGAAGGCCGTTTACTTGGTCCTAAATCATGACATCAGCTCCCGAATCTGTGATGTTGCCCTCAATATTGTGGAATGCCTTCTTCAGCTTGGTGTGGTGCCCTGTGTGGAGAAGATCAGAAGGAAAAGTGAGAACAAAGAGAATGAATCCACTGAGAAGAGACAAAGTGAAACCTCCTTTCAACTTAAAGGGGCTTTGAGTAGTTCAACATCTGGATTTGGGGCTGTCCCAATCATTGGAACAGGAGATGGTGGTGGAGAAGGAGGAGGAGGAGGAGGAGGAGGAGGTGGTGGCGGTGGTGGTGGCAGCGGCAGCGGAGGAGGAGGAGGAGGAGGAGGAGGCGGCAGTGGAGGAGATGGAGATGGAGGAGGAGGTGGAGGAGGAGAAGGTGGAGGAAGACCTTATGAAAAGAATGATAAAAAAGAAGACAAGGTATGTTGAGGCCTTGTATACAAGGTCTGTATGTTATGCAGCAGCATTCTGATAGGTTCAGACTGTTTTAGTCCTTTGCCATGGGTGTATTTAGGTGAAGTGGTTAAAATTTTTCTTCAAGATACCTGCTGCTGTGTTCTGTAGTAGTATTACTGTCGTTTCAGTCTGAAGGAGGCTTCATTCAGTAAAGTTTGGTTCTTGGTCTCTCTCTCTCTCTAGCAGTGTTGTCCAGTCTGTGAGAAATCTTGATTATACAGGAGAACGAAGGGCCTCTGTATAGGATACATGTCCTTTTGTACTCTTGTATTCTGTACTTGATAATTCATACTTGTGCTAGGGTTGCACCATAGCATTTCCTGGGGTAATCAGTAAGTCTAGGCTAAGGACAAAAGTGGGTGAATGACTGGACAAAGATCTGGCTTGCAAGATGAAGGGAGGTTTGGGCTACATATCACTTATTTCCACCACCTCTATATCAGGAATCATGTTATCCTGAATCAGACTTTTGTTCACTGGCAGCAACTGTACAGGGTTTCAGGCACGGCTTTATTCAGGCTTACCTGGAGGTGCTGGGGCTTGAATCTGAGGCCTTCTGCATGTGTAGCAAGTGCTCTGCCTCTGAGTTACAGCCCTTCTTTGAAGTTGATGGCTAAACAAACCCAGGAATTGAGATTCTGGAATGAAGACTTCTGATAATCTGACAATAGTGCTCCCCCAGGCTGGCCTTGGCTAGAAAACTCTAGGAAACTCTTTCAGGCATGTACATGGCATTTTTCTACATTGATGTGCTTTGAATACACATTTGGGAGAAATTTGGGAGAAAATATACACTAATTTATACATGAATGAGTGCTGTATTTACTGCTGTTTCATAGGGAAATAGTTGCCTTATCTTTTCTTTTCCACTTTTTCAAAATGTATGGCCCTAAGGAGGAAAGTACACCAGTAAGTACCCACAGGCTGGCCCTGACAATGCTGATAAAAATTGTGAAGTCTTTGGGCTGCGCTTATGGCTGTGGAGAAGGTCACCGAGGACTCTCTGGAGATCGCCTGAGACATCAGGTATGGCAATGAAACAAGGTTGATTCCAGGACTTCATTTTTTAAATTCCAAGTTTTGTGCCACCCCTGCGTGTTAATGGCTTCCAGCATCCATCTAAGCCTGATTCTTTGCATTGAAGGCCTTTCACCTCCAGCATCCTTAGCCATGAAGTCTTTGTTTAGCAGTACACTAGTTTAGCAGTGCACTGCAGCAAAGTACAGAGCCCCCAAAAATCCAAGCATTCACATAGTTCATATACCTAAAGGAAGAAAAGTCGTACCATTCCTAACACAGACATGTATGGATGTCTAAGCATGTGTAGGATTGTGCCCTGAATAGCTTAGTCACATGCCTAGGGACTCCCTTTGGAGAAAATTAATAAAATACTATTCACTTTTTCCCATTTTCTGTTAAATGTCAGGACATAAAGGGGACTAGGAAGGCTTCATTTGATAGATTGTGCTCTGCAGGATTCAGTTTTGTAGGCAAAAAATATCACAGGGGCTTCCTCTGTAACTTACACTGTCTGGAGCCTGGGCAGAGGCTTGGGAGAAGACAGCTGCATCCTTCAGCTGCCTAATGGATAGATAGAACATGATTGCAACCCATGGATATTTGATTGTCTAGGATCTACACCTCTTGAAGGTCTTGATGGCAGTGTGTGTGCGTGTGCGAGAGAGAGAGAGAGAGAGAGAACGAACAGGAAAGTACACTAAAAAAGAATCATCTGGACTTGATGTATTGAAAGTGTTGGCCAAATGCTATCTAAATGAACAAGTTATTTACAAAGACAGAGCAGCTTCCCTAGGGCAATGCCCATTGCCTAAGAGGCATGGCTGCCTCTGAAGACAGCATGCTTGCATCCACCGTGTCCTCCTTCCCTTGGTAACATGTAGAAAAACATGAGAGCCAGTGTGGTGTAGTGGTTAAGAGCGTGGGACTGGGACTCAGGTGATCTGAGTTTGAGTCCCTGCTCGGCCATGGAGCCAACTGGGTGACTTTGGGCCAGTCACAGACTCTCAGCCCAACCTACCTCACAGGGTTGTTGTTGTGGGGATAAGATGGAGGAGGAGATGTAAGCTGCCTTGAGCTCTTTGTAGGAAAAAGGCAGGATATAAATCGGAAAATAAATAAATAAATAAATAAAAGAATGTATGACAAGATGTTATTGTGCTTTAAGGTTTCTTGCCCAAGTATCTCCACATGTTCTCTATTACTGCACATGACCATGGAAAATAGGCGATGGAGATATGTGGTTTCAGGCTTTAGTGGCAGCCATGCACCTGCCACAGCTTGTTATGCCCCAAGTGTCTTTGGTGTTTTTGTGCAGTTCCCCTTCTGCCCAATTCCAAGCAACCTGTGATGTGACCAGAACCCAAGTATGTGTGATGAATGTTCTTAAAATCTCTCCATAGGCTCAAAACTGCCTCACAAAGTTGTACAAATTGGATAAAATGCAGTTCCGGCAGACCATGAGGGACTATGTGAACAAGGATTCACTCAACAATGTGGTGGATTTTTTACATGCATTGCTAGGATTCTGCATGGAGCCAGTTACAGATAGTAAGTACATGTCCTTTACAGGAGGCATGTTGCCACAGAACATAGGATCTGCTAATTTCAGAGGAATTATTGGTTCATATGTCATCAATTTTCTGGGGACAGTTTTTTCAGTTTGATAATTTTACCCTGATGATTTTGCCTTTTGCAGACAAGGCTGGTTTTGGAAATAACTTTGCTACAGTAGACAACAAGTCTACAGCCCAAAGTGTGGAAGGTATTATTGTCAGTGCCATGTTCAAATCACTCATCACCCGCTGTGCATCTACAACACATGAGCTCCATAGTCCTGAGAATCTGGTAAGGAAGACATCTGCATTCATCCTTTAATTATTGAAGTTTAATAACATACATATCTTTAAGTTCATCATCAGCATGTGGAATGCTAATGTTACTGTGTTGGCATGAGCTTTTGTATTATTGCTGGATTGCTTGAGAGAGCATCAGATCTGTTAGATGTCCATTCAAAAAGCATATGTGGACCTCCACATTTGGTTTAACATCACTATATGGTTTTGCCTACAAGTTTTCAATTAGCACATATTTAAATTCTCAGCAAACTTGAGCTATGCCATTTTCCTTAGTGAAAATTCATTTGGGAAATAGCTTCTGGAATCTGCTGTGTAGTTCATAGGGTCTTCAGAAATTAAAATAATCTTATGTAGCACACTGAATGCTGAACTGACCTGAAGGAGTCATCTTTGTGTTGCGTGAATTGAGATTGCAGCTCTTGGAAACTCCATTCCAGAGTGATCTTGAGTATATTCAGGCAAGTTCCACTTTGGTTAAATTCACAGTTTTTGAGAGTCTTAGTAATAAGGGTAGAAAATTAAAAATCCAGTAGAATAAGTACAAATCTCCAGATGTGGAAGAAATACATATAGGTTTATTCCTTGAAGTAGCCCTTCAAGAAGTAACTCCCCCACCCTCTCTTGATACTTTGGTTCACACAACTTGATAAGCCATGGTGGTTTATAAGCTGGGGTGGCTTGCCATATTGTCTGATCCCAGCCAGGGAAATTGATCAGGTATGATAAATTGCTCCTGGATTATAAACCACCATAGCTTATTGTGTTGTGTGATGTTCCCAATATTTGGATGTTCCCATTTTGTCTGACCTCCAGAATTTAAAAATTAAAGGAGTGAAATGTTAAAAGCATGATCTAGGAAAGAAATTGTTCTTCTGTTTCCTATTGTTATCACTGTAACACAACGACCTTTTGTTCCTCCTTTATTTCTTCCTTCTAATGTTTTGCATTATTTAGGGATTGTACTGTGACATCCGACAACTGGTTCAGTTTATCAAGGAGGCTCATGGAAATGTCTTCAGAAGAGTAGCTCTTAGTGCCCTTTTGGATAGTGCCGAGAAGTTGGTACCAGGGAAAAAAGCAGAGGAAACTACAGAACAGGAACCCAAACCATCGGGGAGTAAAAGGTTTGTATCTGGAGTAGAAAGGGCATAGAGATGTGTGAATAAGAAAGTGAGGCAAGGCTTACCCTGAATGCAAATGTGCCATTCCAAGCATGTCACAGAGGATCCAGCATTTGTAAGAAAAAAAAAAGCAGTACTGACAATGTTTGCTGTCTTAAAAATACATATAACAACTTGTTGATATAGGAGTATCAAAAGGTATGGTAGTGAAGCACACTTAAAGATTGCACTCATGTTACATTATTCATCTGAAAGGTTGTCCTGCTAGACATGGTACATCCATAAGTCAGGTGTGTGTACATATTAATAATTAAATAGGTTAAAGAAGTCATAGGCTATTGGGGATGAGTGGGAGAGAATAGGTGTGCTACCTGCTGCATGCTAGCCACTTCTGTGTTTAATAAATGGCCTATAATTCATAGGTTGCTGAGGATGACCTAGAATGATGAGCCAACAACTGACAGTTTATTTATTAGATTTATATCTCACCTTTTTCCTTCCAAGTAATTCAAGGCTGACACAATTCTCCTCCTCCCACTCTCAATCTTGTCCCCACAACAACAACACTGTGAGGTAGGCTGGGCTGAGAGTCTAAAGTCACCCAGAGAGTTCCATGGCTGAGTGGGGACTAGAACCTAGATCTCTGGAGTCCCAGCTCCACACTCTTAACCACTGCACCAAACTGACACTCTCTTAGGACGCTAAGTAAAAGTAAAAGTGGAGGCTTTCAGAGGCAGCTCACTTGTTCTCACTTGCTTCTACCTGACAACCCATGATTGTTACATGTGAACCAACTCACAGATAAGCACTGTTACTATTTCCAGATAAATACTGTTACTGACTATACTGTTTTGTCTGCATAGATCCGAAGTAGGAACTGTTGTTATTGACAAAGGGCAGGGAACTTCTGCTCCTGATGAATGCCGTAGTTACATTTCGAGCCGTCCAATGCAGACTCCAGAGCAGTAAGTAAATATTTTGGAATTCTGCAGTCTATCCAGAGTACTCAAAAAATCTGGTGAAGATTCTTGTGCTTATAGATACCTTGGTCTTAATGGACATGTAACATCTTTTCTCTCTGGGGTCATGGTGGTGGTGCACATGCTTGTTTTTACCTCAACAACCTTCTATATGTTCAATTTTACTTCCAGCTAGCATTCCCAAGTGATCAGGTTGCATGGGAGATAATCTCCCCCTGATCCTTATTCCAATATCTCCAGATTATGTGGCCAAACTCAACTGGTAATAAGCAAACTTTATTAAGAAATCAGCAGAACACTGACTCTAACCTGGCTATATCCTTCCTTTAATGAGGGTCCCAAAACTGAACACAATTCTCCAGTTGCGGGCACACCAGAGTTGTACAGAGTGGCAGCAATACCTCTCTCGATCTAGAAGCCACACTTCTGGCTATGCAACCAAGGGTGGCGTTCGCCCTCTTAACCACTGTATCACACTGCTGACTCATGTTTAGCCTGCAGTCAACCAGGACCCGGAGGTCCCTTTCACAAGTGCTGCTCTCCAGCCACTTGTCCCCTAACCTGTACTTATGACACCTCTTCCTATGCCCCAAGTGCAAGACCAAGTGCATTGGACAGTGCATTGGTCTATCCCAAAACTCCTCAGTTTCTCAACCAGGATATCATGGGGCACTTTGTTAAAGACCTTGCTGAAATCCAGATAAACCACATCCACTGCATCCCCTCCATCTAGCCATCTCGAAACCTTGTCATAGAATTCCACAAGGTTTGTCTGGCAGGACCTGTTTTTGCGGAAGCCGTGTTGTGTGGCTGTCAGCCTCCCTTCCCTGTCTAGCATCACTAGATCTCTCTCTATTATGAGCCTTTCCATTGTTTTTCCTACAATGGATGTAAGGCTAACAGGTCTATAATTCCCCATGTCCATTCTACTACACTTTTTGAAAATTGGGACCACTGATGCCACCCTCCAGTCCTCTGGAACTTCACCCATTCTCCACGAGGCCTCAAAAATGGAGGCCAGCAGGCATGAGAGAACCTCTGCCAACTCTCTAAGTACTCTCGGGTGTAACCCGTCAGGGCCTGGCGCCTTTGTAACTTGTGGTCTCTTGTGGCTCTTTTGGTCCCAGGTTGGGGGTCCTGCTGGTCCCCCAAGGCATCATCAGCCCCAGCCTCCCCGGGTGGAGAGAACCTGTTTCCCAGCTCCAGATCGGTGCCAGGAGAAGGAGGAGGCCGTGCTGGCCTCCTCCTCCTGTGGGTGACATACCTCCATGTCTCCCCGGCTGTCCCTCCCATGGTCTCTCCCTCAACCCTCCGTCCAGAGGGGAGCTGCTCCCGGGGGGCCTGGAGAGCTCTCTCGGTCCTCAGGCACCTCACCTCCTCCTCTGGCAGGGTCACCAGCTTGCACCGAGGGCAAATGTAACCCCGTCTCTCCTGGGGGAGAAGGGCGAACATGTCGCAGCTGTCGCAGCAGACAGCAACACCCGTGGCTCCCGCCAAGAGAATCTCCTGGTCTGCCATTGGGAACCCTTCAGACCCTACCTTGGTCCCCCGTCTTGTCTGTCCTGCACTACTCCTCACTCGCCCAGTTCTCCGAGACAAAAACCCACACAGAAGGATATATGAGAGGTACTGAGGGAAAAACAAAACAAAACACACAACCCTCCCCCACCTGCCACCAGGGAAGGGAGTCCCCAGGCAGCACAGGCCCTGGATAAGGAATGCAGACAGGGGATGACACTGTTAGCGCCAACAATGGCTGAGCACAGCCTTATGAACCTCTCAATCCAGTGGCCCCGCCCCTCTGCTTCCACCTGGCCCCTCTAGTCTCCCTTCCTCTCCACTGCTCCTGTCCCTCTGCTCCTCTGCCCAGCTCCTACCTTGTCTTTGCCAGTCCTCTGGCCATCCTCAGTACTTTCTCCCAGCCTCTGCTGCTCTGCCAAGAGGCAAGAGCCAAAAGGGCTTGCAGTGGCTGAGTGTGGCCTTATAAGCCTCTCAGGCCGGTGGCCCTGCCCCTCTGCTTCCTCCTAGCCCTTCTAGCCTCTCTGGCCCTGCTCCCTTTCTCTCCACTGCTCCTGTCCCTCTGCTCCTCTGCCCACCTCCTACTTTGCTTTCGCCAGTCCCCTGGCCACCCTCAGGACTCTCTCCCAGCCTCTGCCTTTGCCGTTCTGCTGCTCTGCCAAGAGGCAAGAGCCAAAAAGGTGCCCTGTACTTCCTCTTTCCCAAGTCATGTGGCTTGGGAAAGAGGGAGTACAGGACACCTTGGCTGTCCAAACCAGTACAGTTCAGAGAAAGGCTGCGATATCACAAGCTTGATAAACTGGACAAAATTCACAAACACTGGAAATGGCACTGCTTGCTAAAGGATAAAGACTAAGCTGGCCTTTCATTTTGTGTAACAAAGGAAAGTGGTCTGTCATGGTGGCTGTGCTTGCTGGAAACAAAGACAGCTACTTCATAGCAACGCATGTGAGGATCCATTGCCTTCCCATTAGCCCAGCAGGCTCCTGGAAATAAGAAATGCAAGTGAGCCCTAGAATGGGCAGACTGTAGTGGTTAACGCAGAAATTCCTGAAAATGGGGGTGAGTGGGGGGAAACAATGCACCTTCCCTTTCTGCCTTTGGATAATTATTTGTATGTGCCTGGCTGCAATCCTATACATGCTTACCTGAAAGTAAGTCCTGTACACCAAGAATACACAGATTTCTATTATGAAAATTACCTTGTGCCATTTTTGAGGTGGGTGGGAAGATATAAAAATAAATTTCAGTAAATAAGTCTGAGTAAATTGGGGGACATTCCCCTAGCTGAAAAAAAGATCTACTTCATTATTCCATGATTTACAACCTGCTGTCCCATTACATTCTCACTTCCCCTTGTGTATAGTATTAAATACTCTCTGTTGCTAAAGAAATAATTACATTAGATTAAATTGGAGAGGGATTGTGAAGACCAAAGACCTTCAGCACACCAGATGAGGATGCTCCAACTTTTGCCAAATTATGCCTAGATGGGGCAATTAGATGCATTTGTGGCAAAGCAAAAAAACTATTTAAAACTGTGGGGAGGCACCTTCCCCAGACTTGAAGCATGTGTGTGTGTACAGGAAAAGCAGACTGAAGGCTATGATGTGTACTAAGACCCTCTAAGAGCAATACATCTTTCTATGGATGTCAGTCCTTCTCTACAGACAAAAACTAGACTGATTCTCAACTTCTCATCTCAGGTGAAGAAGAATGAAAACAGGAAGGCTTGATTATAGGAGGCACATTGCTCTGCAAACAAAAAGCCTAGTGATTTCAGTAGTTTTTTAGTGGTTCCAGCATGGAGCTTTCCCTTTGGGGAAAAAAATCTATGGCTGGGTTTGGATGATCACCAGGAAAAGAAGCCCTGGACACGACTCTTTTTCCTATGAGGGTGCACACTGCGTAATTTATCTAATTATGTAGGTATTGCATGGCTCACTATGTCATCCAAATCCAGCAGTTTATACAGTGGGGGTGGTTTTTTAAGAGGTTTCAAAGCCACTCCTTCTATGTACCTGGCCAAGTTTGGACAATATGAGAAGCTGTGCACTGCAAAAGGTAATTGGGCAAATTTATTTATTTAGCAATTTAAAACATTTGTATGCCATCCTTCACTATTGCATCTCAGGATGGCTTACATGATTAAAAGCAAAATCATAAACAAGCAATTCAACAATACAATAAAATTAAAATTATCAAACCTAAAACAAATAAATCCAGTCAAACCAAATAAATCAAAGTGACTGTAAATCGTAAAAATACTAATTTTTAAAATAGTGATTAAATAAAAAGGTTTTAACCTGGCGCCAGACAGAGTATAGGCTCAGTGCCAGGTGACTCTCACAGGGGAGCATATTCCATAATCTGGGCGCCACCGCAGAGAAGGCCCTGTTCCGAGTAGATGCCCTTTTTACTTCCTTTGGGGCAGGGGTTCTTGTAGTAAGGCCTCTCCTGCCAATCTTAAGGTATGTGGGGGGATAGGGAAAAGACACCATTGTGGCTTCCTTTTCCCCTATCTGTAATTGTGGAAATCCATGCTCTGAGTGATGTCAGTAGCATAATAGAAACATAGAAACACAGTGAGTCAGAAGGGGTCTCCTGGGCCATTTAGTCTGACCCCCAGCTCCAGCTGGCTCCACTCATGACATGCCCACCATGTGCATGTCTAGCCTATCTTTGAACACCCTCACCGATGTGGCCTCAACAACCTCTCGTGGAAGCCCATTCCACGCCCTCGGGGTCCTAACTGTCAGGAAGTGCTTCCTGGCATTCAAATTGAACCTTGGCTCCCTGAGCTTTGCTCCATTGGAGCGTGTCCTGCCTTCCTCTGCTGGGGAGAACAAGTCTCTACCCATCTCCATCTGACATCCCCTCACATACCTGTATGTCGCCAACATATCCCCTCTGAGTCTACTCTTCTCCAGGCTGAAGAGACCCAGTTCCCTCAGTCTCGCCTCATACGGCATCCCCTGCAAACCGGCCACCAATCTTGTGACCCTACACTGCACTGACTCCAACCTCGCTATATCCTTTCTGTAATGAGGAGCCCAAAACCGAACACAATACTCCAGTTGCGGGTGCAACAGAGTTGTGTAGAGTGGTAGTAATACCTCTCTTGATCTAGAAGCCACACTTCTGGCTATGCGACCAAGGGTGGCGTTCGCCCTCTTAATCACTGTATCACACTGCTGACTCATGTTTAGCCTGCAGTCAACCAGGACCCGGAGGTCCCTTTCACAAGTGCTGCTCTCCAGCCACTTGTCCCCTAACCTGTACTTATGACACCTCTTCCTATGCCCCAAGTGCAAGACCAAGTGCATTGGACAGTGCATTGGTCTATCCCAAAACTCCTCAGTTTCTCCACCAGGATATCATGGGGCACTTTGTCAAAGACCTTGCTGAAATCTAGGTAAACCACGTACACTGCATCCCCTCCATCTAGCCATCTCGAAACCTTGTCATAGAATTCCACAAGGTTTCTCTGGCAGGACCTGTTTTTGCAGAAGCCGTGTTGTGTGGCTGTCAGCCTCCCTTCCCTATCTAGCATCACTAGATCTCTCCCTATTATGAGCCTTTCCATTGTTTTTCCTACAATGGACGTAAGGCAAACTGGTCTATAATTCCCCATGTCCTTTCTACTACCCTTTTTTAAAATTGGGACCACTGATGCCACCCTCCAGTCCTCTGGAACTTCACCCATTCTTCACGAGGCCTCAAAAATGGAGGCCAGCAGACATGAGAGAACCCCTGCCAACTGTCTAAGTACTCTCGGGGGTAACCCGTCAGGGCCTGGTGCCTTTGTAATGTCCAATGCCCTGAGGAGCCCCTCGACTTCAAGGGGGGGACTCGAATCTCTGCCCCTAAGTCCCCAGCCTCATCTAATCTCCTATGCGGATATCCCCCGTCCTGCTTTGGGGAGAACACAGAGGCAAAATGGTCATTTAGCATCTGTGCCTGTTCCCTCATATCAGTCACTGGATCTCCTTCCTCCTTATTTAGTGGTCCCACCACTTGTCTCCCCTTCCTCTTCCTGTTTACATGCCAATAGAAGCTCTTGGTATTCTTGGCAAGTCTCAGCTCGTAATCAGCCTTAGCTTTGCGAAGAATCCTTCTGCAACGGGCCTCCTCCTCCCGGTATACCCTTTTGTCTATTTCCCCCAGTATCCATTTCCTACGGAGGTTCCTCTTTCGTCTAATCCCTCTAACCACCTCCTTTCGCATCCATGGCGGCACTCTCCTCCGCCTCCCCACCTTACTGACTAGAGGTATCATTAAGGCTTGCGCCTCCAAAACCTCCCTTTTGAGTGCTATCCACCCCTCCTCAACTCGCTTACCTTCCAGTAACCTATCCCAGGAGACTTTCCCCAGTCTGGCCTTCAGTTGGCCAAAGTTGGCCCTCTTGAAGTCCCAGCTTCTAGTGCTCAACCTGCTGCCTGTCCCCAGTCCCCTGAGAGTAAGAGAGTAAATGATTTGTGTCTAGCTTGTTTAGTTGCACATTTTTGTTTGATAAAGTTTAATCTTCCCTTCAATATTGCTCAAGCAGTTAATGCTAATTTGAATTCTTTTTAAGGTTCTCATCTAGTTTTAAGTTTGAAACATGCTCGAATGGATAATTTACCTCCTATTAAATGGGGAGCCCCTTCATGGATCACTGCCCTGCCATGGTGAAGGGGTTTGTGTAGTGCAATGAAGCTATGAGATATGCTGTGCAGGGGCACCCAAGATGGGCAGGTCATAGCAGAGAGCTCTGACAAAAACTGATCCACTGGAGAAGGAAATGACAACCCACTCCAGTATCCTTGCCATGAAAACCCCAAGGACAGTATCAATAGGCAAAGAGATATGATGTCGGAAGATGAGCCTCTCAGGTCAGAAGGTGTCCAATGTGCTACTGGGGAAGAACAGAGGACCAGTACTAGTAGTGCCAGAAAGAATGAAGCGACTGGGTCAAAGCTAAAAGGACGCTCAGTTGTGGATGTATCTGGTGGTGAAAGGAAAGTCCGATGCTGTAAAGATCTATACTCCATAGGAACCTGGAATGTAAGATCTATGAATCAAGATAAGCTGGACGTGGTCAAACATGAGATGACAAGACTTAACATCAACATATTGGAAATCAGCATTACTAAAATGGACAGGAATAGGTGAATTTAATTCAGATGACCATCAGGTATACTACTGCGGGCAAGAATCCCTCAGAAGAAATGGAGTAGCCTTCATAGTCAATAAAAGAGGAAAAGCAGTACTGGGATACAATCTTCGAAATGACAGAATGATATCAGTTTGAATCCAAGGCAAACCATTCAACATCAGAGTAGTCCAAGTCTATGCCCCAACCACTGATGCTGAAGTTGACTGGTTCTATGAAGGCCTACAACACCTTCTAGAAATAACACCAACAATGATGTGCTTATCATCATGGGGGATTGGAATGCTAAAGTGGGAAGCCAAAAGATAACAGGAATAACAGGTAAGTTTGGCCTTGGGAGTACAAAATGAAGCAGGGCACAGGCTGGTAGAATTTTGTCAAGAGAACACGCTGGTCATAGCAAACACTCTTTTCCAACAACCCAAGAGAAGACTCTACACATGGACATCACCAGACGGTCAACACAGAAATCAGAATGACTGTCGTGCAGGAAGCCATGACAAGGGCAGCTACTCATGAGGAAGACCTGACCTTGACACCTCAAGCTCAAGAGACTTTACCACAGCTTGACATAGGCATAAATCAGCCTGTTCCTGAGAGCTCCTCAAGTCTGCAGCCCACTACACAGATGCCTGTCCCTTTAAGTCAGCTAGACAGCGAGAAGGAGGAAGACACTGCAACGGAAAAGAAACATGACAACTCCTCCTCTTCTGTAGCAGAGTTGACGGGACCCAGAGGCAGAAGGCATCATGGGATATGTTGACTACAAAACTGCTCATAACAGAAGACTTATTTCATCTTATCAGAGGAGGGCCAAACGGGAACAAGAAAGAAGGGAGGAACGAATGAGAGAGGGGGATATGATGTAGCGGGGGGAAGCTATCGCCATTCAGAGGCGAACATCTGTTCACCAAAGATTATCATTAAGAAGCTCTTCAGTAGAGTTGTAACTCTTGTAGATAACTAGCAATAAATAGATTTAGTTTTATTGCTCTTATAAGTGTGGTTAATTACAACCAAAGCTATCGGGCCTCTGGCCCCCCTTGACATTGACTATGTGCTCTGCAGCCAGAGATGGAGAAGCTCTATACAGTCAGTAAAAACAAGACCAGGCTCAGATCATGAGTTTCTTGTTGCAAAATTTGGGCTTAAATTGAAGAAAGTAGGGAAAAGCGCTAGGCCACTCAGGTATGACCTAAATCATATTCCTTTTTTTTATACAACTTTTTATTAATTTTCAAAACAGTACTAAAACATCCATTATCACAAACATGAAAACTACTGAGTCAGCCACTTACTACACATCTTTTAACATTCTGTGATCATTTCAAATTTATTTAAAAAGTCTGAAAAAAAAAAAACCTTTTTGAATCTAAGCCAGGTCCCGTTTCTCCAGCCAATAATAAACGAAAGTCCAAAATTTGATAGAAGTCACTATCTTCTTTCTCCTTCTGTAATAGAATCAGTTCATCCATTTCTTACAAAGTCCTGTTCTTCATATTAGAAGAAAGACTCTTCAAGTTTTGTAAAAGTCAGTATCTTCTTTCTTTTTTAATAAAAATTTCAGCCTGATCAACTCTACACAGTTCCAAATCTTTTCATTTTTCTAGTATTAAACAAATAGACTCCTCCTCATAATAATTACAAATATGATCAAATGCATTTTTGCTTAAAATATTCTAATCTAATATCTACTAAAAAAGAAAGAAAAATAAAAGGGAGGTTCATGTTCACATGTCTAACATCCATTAATCTTCTTTAAGGACATCTTATCTACCCAATTTAACAACAGCAATTATCTATTATGTTCTTTAAACAGATTTTCTTTAATAGAAAATAATAATTACAAATATTTTTATTTTATTTATTTATTTGGAAATACAATCAAATAAATTTTTTGCTTACCAGTATTCCAATCTAATGCCTACTAAAAAGGAAAGTGAAATAGAAAGAAATCTCATGTTCAGGCTTGACTGTTTAGCACAGCTCAGCTCGTCTTACTCCCGTAATAGTCATTTTATATTCTAACAATTCACAAACCGAAAAGTCATGCAGTTCATTCATCTTTAAACTTTAAGGCAAAATAAGAAAGAGAAAGCAAAAGAAGAAACAGAAAAAAGCAAAAGAGGGGAGGAAAAGAATCCTTCATCTTCCCTTAAAACCTACATCGCTTCATAGTTCCACACACTTAAAAATAAATGAGCTTCCACAATTAAAATCATATATCTTAGCCATTCCATACCACAATAAACATATCAGGCCATTTATATCATTAAGACAGATATTTCTGTTTTACACCTCTGCCAGACCATTTCAAATCCAGTAATCATGGCGTCCATTGCAAAGTATTAATCATTCGCAATGACTGCATTAATTGCAATAAGATCTTCACCTCTCGTAGTGTCTGCATCTCTTGTAGTAAGACTCTCATTTTTTCAATCTCAGACTCCATTATAATTGCTTGAAAGTTCAAAAGTTGCCTCTCCTTCACCGTAGCAAACAGGTTTGATGGGAGGTTATTTATTGATTCTGTTAATTTTATTTCATTATCTGCAATCCCACATAGCTGTTGTGTCTCCTGCATACTCTGTTCTGCTTTAATCATGCCCAGCAGCATGAAAGAAGCTTCGATTCTATCAAACCTCTTTTCCTGATCATTTTGAAAAACTTGTATTTTATCCAAAAATATTTATTGAGCTCTTACAGCTGATAAGAGTTGATTAATTGTTGAAAGAGAGTCTTGTAAAGAAATCATAATTCCAATAGCATGAACAGTCAAAGAATTGGCAGGCTGCCAGATATTTTGGCAATGGTCCCAGAAACGCAGACGAAAAAATGGAGATTCCTTTCTCCACCTCTCCCTTCCCCCTCTTTTCTTCTTTTCAGTCAAATCTTCATACTTTTATTAAGTTGCACCATATATTTTCAATAAAGTTAAACCCTAGAGACACTCATAAAAAAGCTTAAGTTTAACTTACATGGAAGTTCCAAAGTCTCTGTATTTTCATTCGCCGCTTTGATAATTAAGAGGGTTCATCAGCTCTTCGTGCCAAATACTGCTTTCCCATGGGTGAGTGTTGCAGAGAAAAGATAGCCTAATAAAAACATTTACTCAGCAGTTTCGATGTTTATCCGGCTTATAAAAATTTCTGCGCTAATCTAATAAGATGCCGTGAACTTGCAGAGGCTAAAAAAACTCCTGTATTGTCCAGCTGAGACACCTGAATTGTTCTTGACTGATATGGGATCACCACCCCACATCCAGCCAAAACATGCCCAGGTAATCTGTCTTCACCCCTACAGGGTTTGATTGGGTCTCTCGACCCCACTGCTGGAAAAATACTGGAGTAATTAGCAGAGATAGCTAATCACATCCGTCTTGTTCCGACACCATCTTGGAATCAACCTAAACCATATTCCTGATGAATATACAGTAGAGGTGACTAATAGATATAAGGAATTAGATCTGATAGACAGAGTGCCTGAAGAACTATGGACGGAGGTTCGCAACATTGTACAAGAGGTAGTATCTAAAACCATCCCAAAGAAATGCAAGAAAGCAAAATGGCTGTCTGAGGAAGCTTTACAAATAGCTGAGGAAAGAAGGGACAGGAAAGGCAAGGGAGAAAGGGAAAGATACACCTAATTGAATGCAGAATTCCAGAGAACAGCTAGAAGAGATAAGAAGGCCTTCTTAAATGAACAGTGTAAAGAAATAGAAGAAAACAATAGAATAGGGAGGACCAGAGATCTCTTCATGAAAATTGGAGATATGAAGGGAAGATTTCATGCAAAGATGGGCATAATAAAGGATCAAAATGGTAGGGACCTAACAGAGGCAGAAGAGATTAAGAAGAGGTGGCAAGATTACACAGAAGAACTATACAAGAAATTGCTTAATATCCCTGATAACAACAATGAGGTGGTCACTGACCTCGAGCCAGACATCCTGGAATGTGAAGTCAAGTGGGGCTTAGGAAGTCTGAGCCACAACAAAGCTAGTGAAGGAGACAGTATTCCAGCTGAGCTAAAAAAAAAAAAAAAAGACAATGCAGAATCCTAAAAGACAATGCAGTTGAAGTGCTACACTCAATATGCCAGGAAATTTGGAAAACTCAACACTGGCCACAGGCTTGGAAAAGGTCAGCATGCATTTCAATTCTGAAGAAGGACAATGCCAAGAAATGTTCAAACTACCGCACCATTGCACTCATTTCACATGCTAGCAAAGTGATGCTCAAAATCCTACAAGCTAGGCTCTAGCAGTATGTGGACCGAGAACTACCAGAAGTACAGGCAGGATTTCGAAGAGGCAGAGGAACTAGAGATCAAATTGCCAACATACACTGGATCAAGGAGAAAGCTCGGGAGTTCCAGAAAAACATCTACTTCTGCTTCATTGACTATGCTAGAGCCTTTGATTGTGTGGATCACAACACATTGTGGCAAGTTCTTAAAGAGATGGGAGTACCAGACCATCTTATTTGTCTCTTGAGAAACCTATATGCAGATCAAGAAGCAACAGTGAGAACTGGACACGGAACCACTGATTGGTTCAAAATTGGGAAAAGAGTACAGCAAGGCTGCATACTGTTGCCCTGCCTATTTAACTTATATGCAGAGCATATCATGCGAAAGGTGGGGCTAGGTGAATCTGAAGTTGGAATAAAGATTGCCGGGAGAAATATCAACAACCTCAGATATGCAGATGATACCACTCTCATGGCAGAAAGTGAAGAGGAATGAAAGAGCCTCTTGATGCGGGTGAAGGAGGAGAGCGCAAAAGTTGGCTTGAAACTCAACATTAAGAAAACTAAGATCATGGCATCCGGTCCTCTCACTTCCTGGCAGATAGATGGGGAAGAAATGGAGGTAGTGACAGATTTATTTTCCTGGGCTCCAAGATCACCACAGTCGGGGACTGCAGCCAAGAAATTAAAAGACACTTGCTCCTGGGGAGGAAAGCTATGGCAAATCTAGACAGCATACTAAAAAGCAGAGACATCACCCTGCCAACAAAAGTGCATATAATCAAGGCTATGGTTTTCCCAGTTGCAATATATGGCTGTGAAAGCTGGACCATAAGGAAGGCTTAGCGCCGAAGAATTGAGGCCTTTGAATTGTGGTGATGGAGGAGACTCCTGCAAGTCCCTTGGACTGCAAGGTGATCAAACCAGTCAGTCCTAGAGGAGATAAGCCCTGGCTGCTCATTAGAAGGCCAGGCACTGAAGATGAAACTCAAATACTTTGGCCACCTAATGAGAAGGAAGGACTCACTGGAGAAGAGCCTAATGCTGGGAAGAATTGATGGCAAAAGAAGGGGGCAGCAGAGAATGAGGTGGCTAGATGGAGTCACTGAAGCAGTTGGTGTGAGCTTAGATGGACTCTGGGGGATTATGGAGGATAGGAGAGCCTGGAGGAAAGTTGTCCATGGGGTCACAATGGGTTGGACATGACTTCGTGTATAACACAACACAACACAACACAACATAAAGTGGGGAGCATGTATCTTTCCAGTTGTTGGTAGACTGCAACTTCCATCCACTGCTGGGATTTCTATGTGATTCTGTAGCCTCTGGCTGTGGTGTCCCTCAGGGTTCCATCTTATCCCCCATGCTATTTCATGTATATGAAACCATTGGAACAGCTTGTCCAGAGTTTGGGGGTTCAGTGCATTAGGGCAAGCAAATTGAAACTTAATCCAGTCAAGACAGAGTTGCTTCTGGTTAGTCAAGAGCTGATCAGGGAATAGGACTCAAGCTCTCCTGAAAGGGGTTACTTCCTCCCTGAAGACTCAGGTTTGCAATTTGGGTGTACTCCTGGAGTCTGCCCTGAACTTGGATGCTCAGCTTTCAGTGGTAGCCAAGAGCAGCTGAGGCTAGTTTGCCAGCTGCATCCATTACTAGAGATGTTTGATCTGGCCATGCCCATACACGCCTTAGTCACATCCCATTTGGACTATTGTAACATGCTGTATGTGGAGGTGCCCTTGTACACTGTTTGGAAGCTTCAACTTTTCCAGAGTGCTGTGGCCAGATTGTTGACTCGTGCTAATTACATGGAGCAACTATAACAGACAGTTTAGTATAGACATATTATTATAAAAGCTTCACCATATACTCATCTTTTTATGGGCATAATTCAATACTTGTTGTATGCGATATAGCCCCATACTGTTCTGAATGACTGCCTTCTTCCATATGACCCTGCCTGGGTTGCACTTCTTCAGGAAATGCCCTTTTTTAAAGACTGCTACCTGCAGTGGCATGTTTGGTGGCAATACACAAGTGGGTCTTTTCAGCCACCTCTCATAGGCTGTGGCATTGGCTCCCTCTCTGTTGTCTTTCCATGACAGCAGACCTCTGGTGCATAAGATGATCTGTTGATTTGGATGCTATCTTTATTCTGTTGCTGTTGTGTTTTAATTGTGTTGTAATGCTTTTCTTTTATTGTTGTTTTAATCTAATTCTATTTATTTTATTGTAAGCCATCTTGAGTGTGCTTTCTTTTGGAAGAAAGGCGAAAGACAAAAGAAACTAATCAGTCACGTTGCATGTAACACCACAGATAAATCATTCTCTCAGCTTCAGCATTCCTATCTCCCATCTGCAACACAAGGATAATACTGCTGACCTCTCTTACAGACCCATTGTAAGGATCACAAGGACATGTACTGAGTGTTTCTGAGTACTTACAATACTCAACAAAGGCTAAGCATTACTGTTGTAACAGAACAATATTGTACCTTAATCACCTATTTAAAATTGGCAAAGCAGCTGAAAATCAAAGCAAACAAATGCATTGCAGAGGATAAAGTATACAAAAATGATGCTACCATGTTTCTTGCATTCTTGGGCATATTAAACTAATCATTACAAACCGTGCAACTGTACCTTCACAGTGACGAACAAATGCAAGGAGCAGCCCTAGGCCGCAAAGATTTCTGGAGAAAGATGTTCAAATCACAGAGTGCAGCAAGTGATACTAGCAGCCAATCTGAGCCTGATACCTCAGAATGCACAACTGCGCACTCAGGGACAACCACTGAGAGGAGATCTCGCTCCCGCTCAAGACGGATCTCACTCCGGAAGAAACTCAAACTCCCCTTAGGTAATTCATGTGTGCCTCTTTCCTGAAGTATTATATAACATTAAGCATTTTCGTAATTTTTCATGGGTTGGTAGGTGGACAAAGATCTTCAAAGAAATGTTCTGCTCAGATTTCAACAGCACTAAATGAATATATAATATTCAGTCTTTCTTCACACTGATTAATGTCTTTTTCAATCCAAAATTAAGGGTTTTTTCCCCACTGGTGGATTCAGACAGATGCTCACATCTTTGTTCTGTGCTTTACAGGGAACTGGCTGAAACGCTCATCCCTTTCTGGCCTTGCAGATGGTGTAGAAGACCTTCTGGATATAAGCTCAGTAGACCGACTCTCTTTCATCAGGCAGAGTTCCAAGGTAGATAAATTGCCTCAGACTGGTAGGAAGATGTGGTGTGGGGATGTACATGTAGTGTTTTAAAAATGTCCATGTTGTGCTTCCATAGAAAATAAGAGCAGCAATAGCAGTTAAATAGACCTGAAGATGAAATTACCAAGAATGGTGATCTTGGGAGTTAGACAGCAGCCTTTTTCTATGTCACACTCCATGTGAAAGATCAAAAACAATCAGACTGATACTGAATTACTTCTTTTAGAAAGGTATCCTGTATTTGTTCAAAGTTAGCGCTATGGACAGTATAATTTCCATTTATTCGTGTCCTATGCTTAAGGGTAGGTTGGATAGCAAAATGTCCTTGCTTCATTTCTTTTCAGATGTTATGGAAGCCTGCATTTCACTATTACAAAGAGTCATGGCTTTCTTTTATTAAAGTTGTTGGCAAGAAGAAAATACACAATATTTATTCTTTTTAATAGGGGTGGGTAACTGATGGTGCTACACTTTCCATCAGACCTGACCAGTAGAGCCAGTGGTGAGGGATGATGGATGTTCTGTTTGTATACTTTTTAATTATGTTGTAAGCCTCCCCAAGGCTTTGTTGCGATGGGGCGGCCTATAAATTTTTAAATAAATAAATAAATAAATAAAATGTTCTAGGGCAAAACATCTGAAGGACCACAAATTGCCCACTTTTGCTAGGTTATGAAACAGAGATACCCCTTGTGGGTACTGTGTTTAGCCAAAGGCAACAGTGGCTTTTGCTTTTGGGACACTTTACTGTCCACATGTTAGCAGCAAGACAAGACCAAGGGCTATAATAAGTTTCACTGTTTGGGGGAAACACAGGAGACTGCACTTAGAATATTGTGTCCAGTTATGGTCACCTCACCTGAATAAGGACATTATTGAATTGGAAAAAGTACAGGGAAGGGCAACAAAATGTTCAGGAGGCTGAGAAGCTCCCCTATGAGGAGTGGCTCGAACAAATGGGACTGTTCAGCTAGGAAAAAAGGTGAATCGTGATAGAGGGGTTTAAAATTGTGTATGGAGTGAAGAAAATGGAGAGGGAGATGTTCTTCTCCCTCTTCTATAACACTTGAACCTGGGATCCCAAAGAACTGATTGCAGGAAGATTTAGGACAGACAGGAGGAAGTACTTCTTTACACAGTGGATAGTTGAACTATGGAATTCACTGCCATGGAAAATAGTGAAGGACATCAATCTGGATGGCTTTAAAAAGGGATTGGACAGATTTATGGAAGAAGAGGCGATTAGCAGCTACTAGCATTACTGGTTATGTGCTACTACCTTTGCAGAGGTGGCCTGCCTGCATATACCAGTTGCTGAGGAGCTTGGGTAGGTGGAGGTCTTAGGTAATGGTGTCCTCAGATAGGCCTGTCCTGCATAGTGCAGGTTCAAAACAATATAGGTAGTTTTCTAGTTTAAGTCAAACAGCTTAATGTGAGCCCAGAAAAAAATTGGGCCCTCTTCCTTTTATGGAAGAGGGTAGTTTGGCCTTGCCTACAATGGTCTAGATCAGGGGTCAGCAACCCGCAGCTCCAGAACTGCATATGGCTTTTTCATCTCTCTGCTGCGGCTCCCTGTTGCTCAAAATATGCGTCACAACCGCCAATATGAGACACCCGCCAGCATGCAATTTATTGAGCTTTTGGACCCCCGGTAGGCCAACCATGGATAAATCCAGGAAAAGAAAAGTTTCAGAAGAAAACAGAACGTTTAATAGTATGTGGGCAGATTCATTTGCTTTCACTGCTGACAAGACTGGTTTACCAGTATGCTTAGTATGGGGTGAAAAATTGGCAAATAACAAAAAGTTGAATGTTGCAAGACATTTCCAGAATAAACACACAGCCTTTGCTGAAAAATATCTGGAGATGAGAGAAAAAAAGCCATTTCAGAAATGATGCAAAAGGTTGATCTGAGCAAAAATCACAATTTAAGTTTGGCTTTTTATTTCATAAATACAAGGAGGACTCAAATAGACATTGAGTATTTGAAAGTAACCTTCAACCCAGCATCTTTTTTTTTTTTTTGGAGTTCAAAATGTTTTTGTTGCATGCAGAAATAAAAAATTGTTTTCTCTGTAGCAGTTCATTGATTTCATAAATGCAACACACTATAGTTTTTTTATACATAGCATAAAGGTGAAGTCCTTTGTATTTTCTCAGGCTTTTTAGCTCTTTTATATTCACATGCTTTTAGGTATTTGTACTGTTGCTGGCTTTTGGTTTTGATATTTTAGTTTTATTCTGGTTTACACTTAGGTTTTTTATGTAATGTTTTATGTTTACTTATGACTTTTAAGGTTTTTTTCAACTATCTGAATCATGCTATAAATTAATAACTATTGCTCTACCTCTTGGCTTTCTTCTGAGGATGAGCAGGGTGTGTATTACAAATGGCAGATGGGCATTCCACTTTCATTACTGGGCACTTCAGTAATGGTAGTTGTAGTTTGATTTGTGAGTACTTTCTAGGGCGGTGGAAGCTTCTTATAATCTGTTTTCTTGCTTAGTTGGCTGCCACAGCCATGTAAACCTTAAACCTATACCCTGGTGGAGAACTTTCACCACTATTTTATATATTTATAAAACCTGCTTGGAGTTCTAGAGCCAACAGACTGCCTTCTTCTCCACATTTGGGGTACAGTTTAGGGAAGGCTTGGTGGGTAGCTGTAGGAACTTGTCAATATTTTCCTAAGCAACTGAGTGAGAAAACTGGAGAGGATTCCTTTGTTCTTTGTTTAGCTGGCTTATTTTTCCCTCCTTGGTGGCTAATTTTCCTCAGGAGAATTAACTATTAAGGAAAGAGATAAACATAGTTAAACAACCAAAGAAAGCTGGCCAGTAACTCCTCCTCCTTTGCTTGTTTGACTGTGATTTCCCAGCTTGGTTGCTCTTCTGTAGGCCTGTGTGTTCAAACTTTTGTGTTTACAAGAATGGAGAGTATGTTACTTGAAAAAGGGCATATTAACAATGAATGATGCACCCTCTTTTGTTAAGGTGAAATTCAATAGTGCAGTGAAGCTGTCAGAAGGAGGTCCAGGAAGTGGCCTGGAGAATGGGCGTGATGAAGAGGAGAATTTCTTCAAGCGGCTTGGTAAATGGCGCACCTGCCGAAGACATCCATCCAAGCTTCATCACACAGAAGAAAAAGATGGTTAGAAATCAGGGTTCTGTTTCTTCAGTCCTTTTAATTTTAACTCTTCCTTTGTTCTTTCTTTAATTTACTTACCCTCCTCGTTTAATTTATCCTCTATCCTTTAAAAAGATGGATTTAGTACCCCTTCAGTTTCACTCTTACTTTCTCTCTGGCTCTGTATACTTTATAGCCATTTTCTCCTTTTCTCCTTAAGCCATTTGATTTCAATGTCATTCTAGCCAAGAAGGAAAAGCACATATAGGCCAATAAATTAAAAATAAGTAACATTTGGACTTCCCAAAATAAAATCCACAACTTGGAGAAATTATTTGAAGGCAAATATCTGATTTCAAGCATATTATGCTAATATTTAATTTCACTCCTTGATGGAAATGCCCACTAGCTTTTATTCTCCATTATCGATCATCTACCATTTTCTGTAAAATTCAGCACTGATGAAATGGAAAACCCTGTACAAAATGTGTTTTAATTATCTCTTTTCTTCTGTGTTTGCTTGTCTTGTGTCTTCATACCATTTCTTAGAGAGATGCTGTCTCTTTAATACTATTAATAATAACATTAAGGATAATTATCTGAGACATACATTTAATTGTTTTGTTGTTTTTAAACAGTGGCATTTGAGAAGAAAATATGTTCTTTTCTATAAAAAAGGGATAGGAATTATATGCTTTCAAGTGCTTCAGAGCCATCCAGTTGCAGATGTGAACTCCTTGTTACCAAGGAAACATCCTTGCATCTTGACATTCTCCTATTTTTATACTGATAAAGGAACACAGCATCCCATCTCAATGGATTTTGTTCTCTTTGTATTTTCCATAGCACTCTAGAAGATCTGACATTACATACTGCATTGTCAAACATAGTAGTAACATTATTACATCAGTGTATATATCCTTTAGCCATTGCATCATCATGCAATAAATTTCCATACAAAGAGGAGTGCTGTACTAAATAAAGTCATGTCATTATTGCTTTCCAATACTATTTTAATAAAAATACGAGATGGGCTCTTTTTAGCTAAAAGTACTTTCTTCATTGTGCCCAGTAGAATACGTAACTGTTTTATTTGTACAACAGAACCCAACACCATTAGTACTAACTGGTTTGAAAGTCCCCAATTGGAAATAGATTTTTTAAAATGTAGTATTGGATGGTAGTGGTATGTTATTGTTTATAGGGCCTGTTGCTGCATGTAAATGTATTATTTAGAATCTGATATTTGTGTTAAAGTAATGCATGGCCATGGCTTGCAGTGTAACAGATTTAAGTGACAAAGCTCAAATTTTAGATCCTAAATTGTGATGCAAGCATCTGAATTTTTAAATAACATTCAACTTCTAAGTGATAGCATTTATAATTCAATTCAGGGTTGAATGGGAATTTGAATAGTTCAATTTTAACCGAAACATAATTGTATTATCATTCAATGAAATTGTGATAATATATAGTTTTTTCAGAAAGAAATTATTCCTCCCAAGTTCTTTTCTGACAAGGCCTGGATTTTCAAAAGCATTTCTACTGAGTCAGTAATTCATGAATATATATTCTATAACACTTTCCCTTTTCCTTTCTCTATGGTACCAAAGTTAATATAAATGGGCACTGCACTCGAGAACTCACTCAAGAAAGGTGAGAAAGCAGATTCAATAAAGGGTTGAGAGGATGATTCCACCTTTTCATTTGTTAGTAAAGTGACTGCATTATTATTAAGTGTGCGTAGTATTGCTCTGAATTCTTTTTCTTGGTCACTCACAGAAGAGTCTGGCAGAATATTGGGACAGTGGGATGGATGGTTGAAAACTAGTTTAGGCAGCTAGCTTTATCCTTTTTTAAAAGATGGCCTTTTTAAAAAAAAATGAAGGAGGAGGGGACAGGAACGTGCTATCCAGACCCACTCTCCACCCATAACCTCTCTGCATTGACATGGAAGGTCTGAAAAAGAACTGCAAGTTGCATCCATATTCAGCTCAATATGATTACATTGCTGCACAAAACAGGGAATCCTCTGCAGGCCCTGATATTGCAACATTTTGTTCTGCATCCTCTGAAATGGCTACTCTTCGCAGTCTGCTTACTACCTGTACAGTGAGAATTTTTTGCTACATATCCACCAATAAGAGTGTACTCTTTTAGAAAATGACTGTGAAAAAGGATTCAGTATACCAGTTGCAAAGCCTCTAGTCCTGAGCACAGTTGAGAGTAAATTATATTGACATAATTGGGCCTTACCCCAAGGAAATTTGTGGAGGATCATGGTCTGATTGTGGAGGATCATGGTCTGATCCTATAATGCTCTTGCACACACTTGAATCCTAGATTGAATTACATGCTCCTGATCCTCAGACTTAAGTAAAGTCAATCAATGCAGCTAAATTTAGTCTCAATTGAAAGCAGTGGAATGACATATTCCACTGGTTCAATGTGACTTAGTCATGTCTACTGGTTTTAGGTGATCTGCACTTCTTGAAGCTAGACTCTGTACGCTTCCTCCAGGTTTGGAAAAATATTGCAGTAACAATACTGTCCTAGTGCTTTCACCATTTTGCTTCCTGACATGCTACAGCCATTGCAAATAGTGCACCAGTCAGTATGTATCCTCCCTCACCCATTTTCTTCACTACTAGCTGAGATGAAACATCTCAAAGTTCACAGATACCACTGTGCTCATGGAAGATCTTCATGCATGTCTCTATCCTTACGTTAGGCTTGGCAGAAAAGTAGGAACCACATATGTCAGGAGTTTCTGAGAGCCCATTTTATGCTTAAATTCTTGTGGGGCCCTTCTCTTTCCCCTCTCTCCCACCACCCCCTTTTCTATTCTCTTTTAAGGTTGTCAGACCTATGATGATCATCTGGCTTCCAACCAGGAGGGGAGCAAATCCAAGAACATTGTGAATCTGGGAGCAATACGACAAGGCATGAGGCGCTTTCAGTTTCTCTTAAACTGTTGCGAACCAGGGACAATCCCTGATGCCTCAATTCTGGCAGCTGCCCTGGATCTTGTAAGTCACCACATGAATGCTCACATACACTGTTTGCAACAAGAAATCCAATGATGCATAAACCAAGACATGTTAAAGCATCATAACTTGTGCAGACTGGCAGAATGGGGATGGGGGAAGGGAAAAAGGAGAGAATAATAGAACTGCCAAGAGGGTTTGTTGTTGTTGTGGCCCATCTTTAACTATTCATATGGGTAAAATATTAGTTTTACTAGATTTATGCTGCATCTAATGAAAAGAGTTATTTATTTGGTTTTTTTAAGGCTCCACATTTCACAACTCCTATCAGGAATACTTTGTGAATGTATGATAAAAGTCACATATATTCCTCTGACTACTGTAATTCCATGAAGAAATTCATCTGATGCTATAACTAATTAAAGCAAACCAGAACTGTAGTTATTCACTGGGGTTGGACAAGTCTTCAAAGCATATTCATTTATGGTTTATTTATAGTAGGGTGATTTGTGGATCCAAGCCTAGCATAGACAATGATCCAATCTGTGCAGTTGCTCAAACTACTTTACGCTTCTTGCTTTCCTCTCATCTCATCCAAAAAGTTATTTTGTATTTAAAATCTTTTGTGTTGCATGGCATGTATTTATAGGTGTTTCTATTTACGCACACATGTTTACAATTCACTAGCATCATCAGCTTCATTTGGGCTCTTTTACTTATTTCCTTGAGTCAGTTTCTATTAGGCAGCAGCCAACTTTAGCTGTCCTTGGGAAAGCACATGAAAAAAGATACCTGAACTCTTCTTTTTTCAGGCATCCCCCCACACAATTTTGTGCAGCATGATTTCCTGTCCCTCATACCTGCCTGCTTTTCCTACATGTTTCACTATGGTGGTCAGGGGAGTTAGTGCTCTGAAAGCTCAACCTTTTTGCATAGTGCAATCAGGGCTGTCTCTTTCCTTACTACCCCAACTATTTTAAACTAATGTTGAAAGATTTTAGGAAAAATGTTCCTGGAATACAGTTCTTCGGTAAGAAAACCAGACACATTTTTTACTATGCTTTATTTACGAATGCATGCTGACATTTATAAAATTGTTTCCATTTTCCATCTCTGATCCCAAAGCCACATGCCTTCTTCCACACAGATGTTAACAGGGCCTTCAGTAGTAGAATGTATTGTCTTTATCCAGCCAAATGATCACTGCACCACTGCTCAACCCTTATTTCCCTGGGCTTGGCACAGACTTCTAATATATTCCCTCCCATTCCTTGGCTCATTAAAGGCATTGTCCGTTTCAAAAAACAGGCATTGATGGGTGTCCTTTAGCTTCTTAAGGTCTCTGGTTTATATTTATAGTCAGACATGGCAGTAGATGACACAAACACAAATGCAGTTTAGACACTGTCTCCTTTCTGTGGAATCTAGTACCACTTCTAACCATTTTGGTGACAGGAGCCCATCTCA
>JAIXND010000779.1:3467058-3477316 GCA_023646645.1 Varanus salvator macromaculatus | reverse complement strand
GATAAGGTAAGCTATTGCAGGGTATTTGCATAATACTCTGACCTTCAGCATGTTAACTCTGAGTATAATGTTTATAACATTTGCTTTATATTTAGAATGATTCAATAGGAATTTACATAATGAATCCTTCTTGTCTGAGAGAAAGCTTTAAGAATAAGGTTTTGCTGGAAACCATTGTGCAGACAAGTATGAAGGACTCATGTTGCCGGGCAACCAACACCTCTTCAGCAACTTGTGGACATGCTGCGCATTCCAGTTCAAAACATCCATGCCACTTTCTTTAGAAAGAGCAGCCTCAGAGCCTCCAATCTAGACTGGGAAACATGGTGGTGGTGCTGGTGTTCTTATCCTCCGAATCCTGGCTTCCCTGTTTTGCTGCAAAAATCATTCCACAAAGCTATTTCTGTCTAACGAGCTTGGACAGATTGAAGCACTTTTAGGCCCTTTATCACTATGTATATCTTTGTTCCTCCAAGATATTCAGTCCCTGATCTAAGAGAAATACAGGGTACTCTGCATTCCTAACCAACTCCCACCCAGCACATTGAATGTACACTACTCCTAGAGTGCTGTCTGCAATTATCTTGGAAAATCTTGCTGTAGGCCCTGCCTTGTTTGATGAGAGCATGTAGTGAGACCTCTGTGCTATTGTGCCCAGGACAGTCTCCTGCTTCAGGACATTCATTTGACACCCTTCGTTTTGACTTTCCAGCTAAAAACTCTTTGGCCTCTTGCTGGGGTTTGGTCTCCAGACGAGATTATCTGACTGTACTTTGTTGATATTTGCTTGACATATTTTCCATTTTCTTATTAATATAAAAACATCATTGATTCTGAAATAGCCCCTCTATTTGATCTCCCTGCCACCCCCCCTCCATAATATCATATACCTATACACACATTTCTTTATCAAAGCCCTACAGGAATAGCTGGGGCTAAATCAGATGTGCGTGCGTGCGTGCATGTGTGCGCGCGCTTACTAAACATGCTTGCCCAATTGACTCTAAAGTGGGATGGTGCAGGTTAAGATTTTATATGAAAAGAACATACAGTGGAGAGGAAGAAATCTCACCCACTCCTCATCTTTCCTTACCATTGTCCCACTGTTTTAACCTGTTTTTCTGATGCTGGAGGTGAGCTGGGGGGAGAAAACAGCACAAAATAGCAAATTCAGCAAGGTAAGCCCAGGAGGATGGCAGGTATCATTTTCCCTCCTTCTAATATAATATAACAAGTTGGTTCCCACATTGCTTCTTTATAATCAAACAGACAAGCACATGTTTAAAACAGACTCTTGTGTCACTTTAAAGTGACATAAACTGACATATGCTTCTATGGACTGGAGCTCACTTCATCAGATAAATGAGAGATGAAATTACAGCTCATATTATCAGAGTCTGATTGAACCAAGATGCTTGAAACATCCCCTCAATTATCTATGTATTGCCACCACTTAATTTTAATGTGATTTGCTTGGGGGAAGATGTTCTATATATAATTCATGTGTTGGAGGCAGCAGTTTCTGTTGGAGAAATTGTGCAGAGATTCTTATTGCAATCATATGCTTGCATAGGCTTGCCACTAAGCATAGCTTTTCAGATTGAAGAGGAATAATATAAAATTCTTAGACAGAAATAACTCCTACAATTCCCAGCAACCCTTCTTCTTTTCTGCCTAAATGTGCATAAAATAGTGCCTTATACTGCACTATTTTATGTATGAGATCCAAATGTCTACAATGTTTTAAATAACTTACATGTAATTTTTAAAGTCCTCTTGCCAGAGTAGTTAGACTCAAAGAAAATGAATTGGTTGTGGATGAAGGGCATTAGTTTGAAGTTTTAGTGAGTGTGCATTAACAGGAACAACCCCCCCCCCCCCCAAATACATGGCATGTGTCTATTCTTGCTTGTCAGTGCTTCCATTTGATCCAGTTGAGAACTTAGGGAACCTGGTTGTGAGTTGAGCAGATGCTTGCTCCTAAGTGAGAAAGACAGTACCTGTACTAGGACTTATTTTTGTCCTATGTTTTAAAGAGAGAAAAAGGCATAAGGCTCAATCCTATGGCTTCCCATCACCATTGTGGAGGGGCATGTTTTTCAGGGTCCCAACTTTGAGGCCCTGCAACCTCAGTACTGTGACTCTGAAAGCCAAGCCCCTGTTTGAGCTGCTTTGCAGAAAGAACCACTCTGGCTGCCTCTATGAGGTTGCAAATCAGCCTCAGAAAGGAGTAAAGGTGAGGAAGGTTAAAACTGGGGCTGGCAGCTTATGCCATATCCAGACAGCTTCCTTTCCCTCCCCCTTTGCACTGGGAGTTCATCGGGACAGCCAAAACTGACCATCTTGATCAAATGCAGAGCACAAGATGCAGCACGTTGCACTGGGCATTGGATGCACATAAATAAGCCTTCAAGTTTGGAAGCTTAGGTGCAGCGAGGGCGGGGATGATAGGATCACACTGTTAGAAGCATGTCATGCCACCAACTCAAAATATTATATTGGTGTTTGGATCACAAATCTAATATCAAAAATGAATTTTTAACATGTACAAACCTGCTTCTTCTTGCTAAGTGGTAAAGTAGCTTGATAAACACAAGTGATATGTGATAACTACCTCATTAAAATTGTCTTGTAGCAGAATATGCTGCATTAACCAGAAGTAGCCAAAGAAATACAGATCTACATAAAATGTTCTGTAACACTAAATATTTTGGCACCCTGTTATTTCAGGATTGTTAATGACATTTTGATAACATATTCTAGGAAGCACCAATAGTGGCAAGAGCAGCCCTTTTCTTGGAATGTGCCCGCTTTGTTCACCGCTGTAACCGTGGCAACTGGCCAGAATGGATGAAGGGACACCATGTGAATATCACTAAAAAGGGCCTTTCCCGTGGGCGCTCCCCAATAGTGGGGAATAAACGGAATCAGAAGTTACAGTGGAATGCAGCCAAACTCTTCTACCAGTGGGGAGATGTATGTTTCAGTTCTTTTGATCATTTATCAGCATTAAACAGCAGCATTTGTATTCAGTTGTATCAATCTACAGCCTAATCAGAAAGAAGCTACATAGTGGAACTTGGAAAAATCGATATTGTCAGTGTTCCACCAGTCACTATGTTTTAAAATATTTATTATATTATAATACATAAATATGGTATAAAGTGTAATAAACCATTTCTCACCTCTGTCTACCTGGACACTATGATCAAATTCTGGGGCCTCTCTCTGATTGCCATCTCTAATGGAGGCTTGGATGGTGGCAACAAGGTGAAAAGCCTTTTCAGTGGTGGCCCCCCAGTTATGGAATGAGCTCCCCACTGAGGCCCACCTAGCTCCAACTTTAATATCTTCTCAGTGCCAGGTAAAGACTGTCCCCTACTGCTGGGCATTCAATTAATTACTGAGCTCTACTGGTTGTTAAATAGTGTTTAACAGAGTCTTTCAATGTACATTTTTTGTTTTTCTGTTTTTATTTGGTTTTAAATTTTGTATTGTTAACTTTTATGATGTTGTAATATATTTTACTTGGTATATTTTATATTGTTTTAAAATATGCTGCTGTGAACTGCTCAGAAAGCATTGACTGTTGAGAGCTATAGAAATTAAGTAAATAAAAAGCAAATAATCAGCCAGATCAAGCATGCTCAGAAAATACTTTTTAGCTCAGCTACCTAGTATTTCATTAGACTAGAGGAAAAAGCAGTGTAATAAAAAGGTGACAAATTTCACATCAGATTAGAACACTGAAAAAATGTTTATATGTTAGTAGCTGAGTACCATGTAGCCTTCAAAAAGTCAATAAAGGGGCACGAGATATTAGAAGAACAGCTTATCTTTTGCCTATCGTCACTTAAATGGATATAGTCTGTTAGCACAACTTTCCAAACTTGACATCACGATTCATTTAATGTGGGCATTGTGTTACTTCTCCGTTTTCATGCAATCAAAATTCTAGCAACAGTCATTAAGTTCTGAACCATATCTTTATGTGAAGGATCTTTTTTATCTACATAACGAACCAAGAGTACTAGAAGCTTACAGGATAAAGAAAATGTGTACAGTTAGTTTGAGACATATACGCTTTTCCCAATAGTAATTAATTAGATGGCATTTCCACCACATTAATTTTGTAGTTTTTATGTCACCAATGTCCATCTTTACAGATCCTATAGATGTGACTTATTTAATTAAGTCTCAGACAGTATTGGTATAGTATTCTACAGTTTGTTCTTTTTCATAATAATTCAGGGTGAAAATACCCTGAGAATATTTTCTCTAGCTGTTGTTTAGCAGCTATAGGATTGTTCTATTCCCTAATGTTCCTAAAATCCAGTAAATTGACCTGCCATTTATTTAGTAGTGATGATGATGATTTTCATTTCTGTACATCTCAGTAGCCAAAACTCTTTGGGCAGTTTTCAGCCATTCATAGTATGGGGCCATAATGCAATACATTCCATTAAAAATCCAAAATGCAATATTTAAAGACAGTTTAGTAGCTAAAACAATGTGATATATAGTCGATTTGTTAAAGCATCTGACATAATATACCTTCAAGCCATTATCATTGGATGTCTTTAAATGCTTTGGCACAGAGGGCTGCCTTATTCTGGTGCCAAACGGATAACAAAGTTGGCACAGATGGGCCTCAGTGAGGAGATCCTTCTGCAGCCTGGGGCTCACCACTGAGAAGACCTTCCTCACTGTTGCCAACCTTTAAGCCTCCCTTGCAGATTTAAGTCTAAGGAAGGCCTCTTATGTTTTTTTAAAATCATTATTATTTTCTCTACTAATTTAAATGAAAACAACAATTATTCCCGAGACATCAGCCATACTGGGTTGATATCTTATTCTTATTACAATTGATAAATATTTCAGCTCTACAAAAAGTTCCATTTCTCTAACCAATGATAGAAAAAGTTCCAGGATTGATAGAAGTATGTATCTTCCTCCTCCTTCAGAGACAAAGTCAGTCTGTCCATTTCTGCACAATCCAGAATCCTTTTTAGAATCATTTCTTCAGTTGGTGGTTCTTCATTCCTCCAATATTGAGCAAATACAATCCTCCCCATAGTAATTACATGTAAAATCAAATATATACTTTGTTTGTCAAGATAGTCAGGAAGAATGCCTAATAAAAATACTTCGGGTTTAAATATTAGAGGTTTTTGCAGCAGCATTTCCTCAAGTCATCTATGTATTTTAACCCAGTATTTTTTTTTTTGCCTTAGCACAAGTCCACCACGTATGATAAAAAGTACCAGGTTTTTCTTTACAATTCCAACATCTTTTTGACATATTTGGGAACATTTTTGCTAATCTGTTCGGCAACAAGTACCATCTATAGAACCTTTTATAAAGATTTTCTTTATATGAAGTTGCTAAAGTTATCTTAATATTTTTCCCACAACTTTTGCCATTTCTGTAGCTCAATATTACATCCAAAACTGGATGCCCATGTTACCATAGTTTCCTTAACTTGTTCATCTACCATTCTCATGTCCAAAAGAAAATTATATAATCTTTTAATCATTTTTTCATCTGATTTCAAAATTATTTGGTCAAAGATTGTTTGTTCCTTATAAAAACCATACATTCTATAATCTTTAGCATACCTCGATTGTATTTGCACCTGATGCCACCAAGAAAGAAGATCAATACCCTGTTCTTGTAGTTCTTGATTTGGTTTCAGTTTTCCATCATTATATAAGATATGATTATACCTCACAATCATGTTAAAGTTCAATGCATTTGGACATACAAGGGCTTCTATGGGAGAAAGCCACCTCAACATCTTAGTATAAAGTTTTATCTTTACTTTTTCCCACACCGACATCAATTAATTCCTAAATAATGGTTTAGAAAATAACCATGTGTCTTGCATTTCTCATACCACATAAAAGCATGCCATCCTATTTGCAAATCATGTCCTTCAGGGTATAAAATTCTTTTGTTTCTTAATGTTATCCATTTTTTTAACCACATTAAAACACATGCTTGATAATACAGCAACCAGTCAGGAAGGCCAAAGCCCCTGTTCCCTTTAGCCTCCTGGAGCATTTTTAACTTAATCCTTGATTTTTTTCTTTTAGCATATAAATCTCAAAACTTGTGTATTTAAATCATTTTTTCTCAATTTTTATAGGAATTTTTTATACTAATCCATAAACATATATAAGTCTATGCATAGTTCTGTTTCTCTAGCCAATAATAAAAGTAATTCCAAGTTTGATAGAAGTCTGTATCCTCTTTCTCCTTCAGAGACAAAGTCAATCTGTCAATTTCGGCACAGTCCAAAAATCTTTTTTAGGATCAGTTCATCGGTAGGTGGTTCTTCACTCTTCCATTGTTGGGCAAATGCAAGCCTCGCCGCAGTAGTTACATGTAGAATCAGATACATTGCTTGATTATCAACATCATCAGGTACAATGCCTAATAAGGAAACTTCAGGTTTAAATATTAGAGATTTTTGTAACATTCCCTCAAGCCATTTGTGTATTTTAAGCCAGTATTTTTTTGCCTTGTCACAGGTCCACCATATATGATAAAAAGAACCCGGTTTATGTTTGCATTTCCAACATCCATTTGACATTTTTGGAAACAGCTAATCTATTTGGTGATAGATACCATCTATAGAACATTTTATACAGATTTTCTTTATATGAGGTTGCTAATGTTACTTTAATATTTCTTTCCCACAGCTTTTGCCATTTCTTTAGCTCAATATTGTATCCAAAATTTTGTGCCCACATTATCAAAGTTTCCTTAACTTGTTCATCTTCCATTCTCCTATCCAAAAGAAAATTATACAATCTTTTAATCATTTTCTCATCTGATTTTAAGATCACATGGTCAAATGTTGTTAACTCCTTATAAAAACCCCACATTTTATAATCTTTACATATCTCGATTGTATTTGAACCTTATACCACCAAGAAATATTAATTCCCTGCTCTTGTAGTTCTTGGTTCAGTTTCAATCCTCCATCATTATCCAGAATATTATCATATCTCACAATCATATCAAAATTCAATGCATTTGGATATACAAGAGCTTCCATAGGCGAAAGCCATCTTGGTAATTTAGTGTACAGTTTTGTCTTTAGCTTTTCCCACACCGACATTAATGACTTTCTAATATAATGGTTTAAAAAGCAACCATGTGCCTTACATTTCTCATTTCACATTTAAGTGTGCCAACCGATTTGCAAATCATGCCAGGGGCCAGGTACCAGGGAGGATGGGAGGAAGGAGGAGGCTGGGAACTCCAAAGAAAGGAAGCAGTGGGAAGGAGTTGAGGTGCATGTACACTAATGCTAGGAACATGGGTAATAAGCAGGAAGAGCTTGAAGCTCTCCGGGAAATAGAAGGGTATGACCTGGTGGGAATCACAGAAACTTGGTGGGAAGAAAGGCAAGACTGGAATGTGAACATAGAGGGGTATCACCTTTTTAGAAAGGACAGGAAGGGAAAGAGGGGTGGGGGCATGGCTTTATACGTCAGGGAAGGGATAGGATGCAGTGAGATAGAATGCAGCACAGATGGGGATTTGGTAGAGGCAGTCTGGGTGAAACTTAGGGGTGTTGACAGGGAAAGAGACCTGACAGTGGGGGTATGTTATCTCCCTCCAGGTCACCTTGAGACCCTGGATGATGTCCTGAAAGGCCAGATTCTAAGGGTATCTTGGGGGAGAGACACAGTAACTATGGGAGATTTCAATCTTCTGGATATTAGTTGGGAGACTCACTCGGCGGTGACAGCCAGGTCACGTCACTTCCTAGAAGCTATAGAGGGAGGGTTTTTCACACAGAGGGTCCGAGAGGCGACGAGAGGAGGAAACATCCTTGACTTGGTCTTGACCAATAGAGAGGAGCTGATAGATGAAGTACAGATTAGGGGAGATCTGGATGCGAGTGATCACTCCATCCTTTGCTTTGAGATCAGGGGACTGGGGCCGTGCAGCAGGGCGAGCACTAGAAGCTGGGACTTCAAGAGGGCCAACTTTGGCCAACTGAAGGCCAGGCTGGGGAAAGTCTCCTGGGATAGGTTACTGGAAGGTAAGCGAGTTGAGGAGGGGAGGATGGCACTCAAAAGGGAGGTTTTGGAGGCGCAAGCCTTAATGATACCTCTAGTCAGTAAGGTGGGGAGGCGGAGGAGAGTGCCGCCATTGATGCGAAAGGAGGTGGTTAGAGGGATTAGACGAAAGAGGAACCTCCATAGGAAATGGGTACTGAGGGAAATAGACCAAAGGGTATACCAGGAGGAGGAGGCCGATTGCAGAAGGAGCCTTTGCAAGGCTAAGGCTGATTATGAGCTGCGACTTGCCAAGAATATCAAGAGCAACAAAAAGGGCTTCTTTCAGCATGTAAATAGGAAAAGGAAGGGGAGACAAGTGGTGCGACCACTAAATAAGGAGGAAGGAGATCCAGTGACTGATATGAGGGAACAGGCACAGATGCTAAATGACTGTTTTGCCTCTGTGTTCTCCCCAAAGCAGGACGGGGGATATCCGTATAGGAGATTAGTTGAGGCTGGGGATTTAGGGGCACGGATTAGAGTCACCCCCCTTGAAGTCGAGGGGCTCCTCAGGGCATTGGACATTACAAAGGCGCCAGGCCCTGATGGGTTACACCTGAGAGTAATTAGAGAGTTGGCAGGGGTTCTCTCATGCTCGCTGACCTCCATTTTTGAGGCCTCGTGGAGAATTGGAGGGTGGCATCGGTGATCCCAATTTTCAAAAAGGGTAGTAGGAAGGACATGGGGAATTACAGACTGGTTAGTCTTACGTCCATTGTAGGAAAAACAATGGAAAGGCTCATAACAGAGAGAGATCTAGTGATGCTAGATAGGGAAGGGAGGCTGACAGCCACACAACACGGCTTCCGCAAAAACAGGTCCTGCCAGACAAATCTTGTGGAATTCTACAACAAGGTTTCAAGATGGCTAGATGGAGGGGATGCAGTGGATGTGGTTTACCTAGATTTCAGCACGGCCTTTGGCAAAGTGCCCCATGATATCCTGGTTAAGAAACTGAGGAGTTTAGGGATACATCAAAGCACTGTGCGATGGTTTTGGGCATGGTTGACTGACAGAAAACAGAGGGTAACCATTAGTGGGGAATCATTTAGATGGCGGCCAGTGACAAGCGGGGTCCCCCAGGACTCTGTCCTAGGGCTGATCCTGTTTAATCTTTTGATCAATGACATGGAAGAAGGGGTGAACAGTCTGCTAATCAAATTCGCAGACGACACTAAAACTGGAGCAGTGGCCAACAAAATATGTCCAAAAGGATCTGGACAGACTATGAAAGTGGGCAGGAGACAACAGGATGGTGTTCAATGTGGATAAGTGCAAGGTCTTGCACTTGAGGCATAGGAATAGCTGTCATAAGTACAGGTTAGGTGACAAGTGGCTGGAGAGCAGCACTTGTGAAAGGGACCTCGGGGTGCTGGTTGACTGCAGGCTAAACATGAGTCAGCAGTGTGATGCGGTGGTCAAGAGGGTGAACGCCACCCTTGGTTGCATAGCCAGAAGTGTGGCTTCTAGATCGAGAGAGGTATTACTACCACTCTATACGACTCTGGGGCATCCGCAACTGGAGTATTGTGTTCCGTTTTGGGCCCCACATTACAGAAGGGATATAGCCAGGTTAGAGTCAGTGCAGCGTAGGGCCACAAGGGTGGTGCCCGGTTTGCAGGGGATGGGGTATGAGGTGAGACTGAGGGACCTGGGTCTCTTCAGCCTGGAGAAGAGGAGACTCAGAGGGGATATGTTGGCGACATACAGGTATGTGAGGGGGTGTCACATGGAGATGGGGAGAGGCCTGTTCTCCCCTGCAGAGGAAGGCAGGACACGCTCCAATGGAGCAAAGCTCAGGGAGCCAAGGTTCCATTTGGATGCCAGGAGGCAGTTCCTGACAGTCAGGACCCCAAGGGTGTGGAATGGGCTTCCACAGAAGGTCGTTGAGGCCCCATCAGTGTGGGTGTTCAAGGATAGGCTGGGCATGCACATGACGGGCATGTTGTGAGTGGAGCTGGCTGGAGTCGTAGGTCAGACTAGGTCTGAGAGACCCCTTCTGACTTGCTCTGTTTCTGTGTTTGTAGGCTTCTTCCAAATTGGTTCATATTTTTATTATACCTTTTTATTTTAACTTATTTATTGTACCTTTATTATTATCCTAATATATTTTATAATACCTTTCTTTCTTTCTTTCTTTCTTTCTTTCTTTCTTTCTTTCTTTCTTTCTTTCTTTCTTT
>JAIXND010000779.1:3377924-3456720 GCA_023646645.1 Varanus salvator macromaculatus | reverse complement strand
TGGTTAACAAACTAGCAACCGCAGCATGATCACCTGTACCAGGTAAACAAAAGTTACAGAACTGGGGACCAGAAAATCAACTGAGTAGGAATGTGTTGATGCCCTCAGAGGAGCAAGGGATGCAGCTAGAAGACAATCAGCCAGTTAGACTTGTATTGTAATAGTGTATTGTATGGCAATACAATGATTTATCCATAGGACAAATTAATATGTGTAACCCTTACAATATTCCACAAACTTACTTAGCCATACCAATTTCACTTGATAGATCCCTTGTATTATGCCAGAAAGTACAATCAGTGATTTGAACCATTTAAAAGAGAACCATTTATCTCCTAGTTTATCCTTTAGTCCAGGGCTAGAAAATTCCGCTCGCCTGCTCGCCAAATGCGAGTGTAAATTCCTTTCTGGCGAACACAGTAATGCCCTGCATCCCTATTTGCAAATGGGGCCCTAACCGGGAAACAAACCCACACAGACCCGCACAGGCAGGGACTTCGATGCACGTGTACATTCACCTGGGCGCATCTGCTTTCTGTGATCCTTGGGCCTGTCTCTCCACTGGCCCATCTAGGAAGCAGCCCTCTCTTGCTTTAACCCTTAGATGGGCCACGAAGGACCCCGCCCCTCGCATGCTTATTGCAGGCGGTTGGAGGTGGGAGGGCGCGGAGCAGGTGGTGGGGCTCTAGTGTCCTCTGCTCGCCCCCTAAGGCAAGCCCGGTGACTGCTTCTTGGCCTGAAAGGAGACCAAGCGAGGCTGGGGGTCTCCGCCTTCCTGGAGGGGCCAAGCGATGTGAATTGGGAGAGCTTTTCCTCCCCCCCCCCACCCTGCATCCCACCATTCCAGTGCACAGGAAAGCTGGAAGGAGCTGGAGGATGCAATGGGAGGGGGGTGGCGGAGGATCTGGGGAGATGTCTCTGCCTCGCGAGGTTGCACGCTCCAGGTCCCAGCATCCTTGTTGTGCAAGGAAGCTTCTGCACAACATGGGTCTCGCGATTCTGTTCAGTACACAACCCTTTGCATGCTTAGAAAAGATGCTGCAACTCTGAGCATGGTTGGCAAGCAAATGCTGGGACAATGTAGGACTCTTTTCTGCCCGAACATGCGAGGGATCTTGCCACAAACCGCGTAAAACTGATGCTTTCTGTCGCTCAGCTTTGGGATGCTCCTCCGCCACAGGCGGCTGCACCGTTGTATTCAGCCCCAGAGCCATCGACTGCCAGGACTGGCTTGGCCATTCTCCTTGTAGGATTCCCGTTAGCTGAAATTCAGCTTGCCCGTCATTTCTCCGTCGTGACTCTCCCACCATGTAGCTCCTTTGGCAATGCAGGAACTGCTAGCCGCTGACTCCCTTCTTGTTAGAAAAGGCCTGTTGCTCATACTGAGCTTTGAAAAAGGCAACTGCTCACAGACTGTCTTCTGTGACCCAATGGCCAGCCTCTGAACTCAAAGGGCTCTGGGTGGCTTGACCCAGCACCAAGTGAGAGCAGTGCCAGGCCTGTGCCCCTGAGCTAGAGCGGACAAGCACCTGCCGGAACCTCAGGCCCCTCTGCAAACATTAAGATCAAATCACCGAATGCTACCTGGCTGAAGCTGCCTAGGATCACCACACACAAATTATGTTCTGGCAATAGGGTGATGCCTGGCAACCCCCTCTCCCCTATTCTCTGCAGCTGCCAGCAATTCACAGCTTGATGATCAGGGCAATAATGCAGCCAGATGCCCTTGGCAGGAGCTCCCCTTATGTGATACTCTGGTGCAGGGCTTGAAAATTCCACTCGCCTGCTTGCCAAATGCAAGGGTAAATTCCTTTCTGGTGAACACAGTAATGCCCTGCACATTTATTGATGGAGTGGGTGGATTGCAATGCGATCCCCAGGCCCCGGGGATCGATTTGTGTTCCACTTGAGCTCCAAGCCTCGTTTTGAAGCTGACTTCCGGTTTCCGACTTCCAGCTTCTTCTTTGGCACTGCCATTACACTGGCAGCGCCGCTGAGGGGACAGGTGCAGGAGAAATCCGCTCTCCACTGCCGTGGGGGACACATGAAGGAGAGACCCGCCAACGGTGCACATCCCTACTGGGGTGGGGTTGGAGGCGGACCTGGGCAAGGTTTGGTGGAGCAACTGGTGGAGAGTAAGGTTTTTGCCTGGCTAGTAGGTCTAGACTTGAAATTTTAAGCCCTGCTTTAGTCAACCTTGAAATCAGACCTTGTCAGAGTCAACTCGAGATCCCATGTTTTTAATTTTGTATCCTCAGGCCATTTGCCATAGGAAAATCCATAGCTTGTCACAGCCTTGTAAACGTCCCCTTTTACAGTCTTAATCCTAAATAAATGACTTATAAATTACTACTAGCAATTATATTACATCTATATCACCTACTTGCTTTCTTTATTTTTTCTTAAATTTATATCCTTTCTTTCTTCATCGTGGTCTCCGTGCATCACACATATATGGGTGCTGCACCTGCACAGTGCCTGATGCCAGGAAGATTTAAGAGCTTTAAATCTTCAGGCCTTTGTGCTTGTTTCCTCGTCTGGTTTTTTGCAGTACTTACTTTATTCTTTTCGATCATTTCTGAACTTCTAACTTTCATCTTACCCCTTCTTCACCCCTTCTTGATATAAAACCCTTTACACAGTTGTTTGTTACTCTTACCAAACCCCGCTTTATATCTTTTCCCCTTCCCCCATCACCTTTCCAAAAATAAAAAATAATTTTAAAAACCCTTCTATTGTCTTAACCTTGCACTATACCTTTCTCCTTGCTGCTATATCTCCTCCTTCTTCTCTAGATGGCACAGTGGGCAGCTTTCTACAAGTGTGCTCAGTCTGGAGCTAAAATGTCTCCCACTGACTTAAGAGAGAGACATAGAACTGACAAGTGCAGCCATTGCCAAACGTTCATGCATCTGGCTCAGAAAAAACAAGAAAATCAGCTGTGCAAAATGTTATGGGACCAAGCCCTAGTGGCTATGAAGCAGGTCTCGGCTGATACTGGAGCTCATGGGTCTTCGAAGAGTGCCCCGTCTCACTCATCCGAAGGGGACACTGCTGGTCCCAATGGAAAGCGCTCCTCTCATTCTCCTCCAAAGAAACATAATGAGAAGAGGAAGCATGTCAGGTCCGATGAGACATATAAACCCAACCATTTCAAGAAGGACAAACCCAATAAAATTGAGCATTGGCACAAAAAACATACTAAAGTGCCTCACTCCGAGCCGCTTAATATACCTTTCTTGGTATCGACCGAGCTGCCCAGCCACCAGTTGGTTATGCAGGTGACACCACCAGTGTCACCCCCAAAGATCACCATCTCTCTGCACTCCAGTCCCGACCGTTCAGATCCATTGGCTCGAACGTCTATCTCGGATGGAGAAATCCTTGAATCACCACCTCAGTCGGAACTTGAACATCCTCCAGAGGGATCTCCGAGGGCCCCTCATCGTCCATCCTCCCTCTTACCTCCACAACCTCCTGCACTGCAACCATCACGGTACTGGGTACCTCTGCCCTATGGGGACTTCGATTCCGAGCACATGGACTGACCTTATCCATGGGATTTCTATTCCCCATATGGCTATTACCCACCACCACCAACGCATCACCACCATTCCACCCCTCAATCAGTGTCAAGGGACGCTCCATCAACATCTGCTGTAGTGCTCACCCATCCACCAATGTCTCCTGATGGCTCTTCCTCCAGCCCTCCATAGGAGACCAATTTGGGTTCAGAGGAATCCCAATAAATCTCCATCTCTTCTGACACTATCACCACCACCCAGGGTCCGGGATCTCCTGGTAACAAAGTCGGTTCTCAGAGCTGCTCACATGTATGTCATCATCTCTCAAGATCGACGTTCAGCAGTGTACTGACGCAAACCAGGACAATACTTACGATGTGGTTCGTAAAGAAGACTCCATTCCAATTGCCCTGCCATTCATTTCCACCCTTCAACAGGTGATGACAGAGTCTTGGCAACTGCCAAACTACCTTCACCTTACCTCTTGTCGTTTGGAGGCCATGTATAAGGTTTGTAAGCAGGACATACCATTCCTCTTAAAATATCCCCAGCTGACCTCCATAGTCATCAAGTCAACACAGGGCCACCAATCGAGGGAACATTCTACTCCATCGGACAGAGAGAGGAAAAAATCAACATGATGTCTCACCGCATCTACACCTCCATGGGACTCAGGCTGCGCATCTCCCATTACAAGGTCACTATGGCCTGTTACCAATATTCCCTTTGGCAAAAGATTGAGTCTCTCACTGCATTCCTACTGGACCAGCAAAGGGAACTGGCCTGCATCTTCATCAGGGAGGCATCTTTCAAAACAACAGCTCACCACAGTGAGACATCATGTTGATTGTGACTTGAGGGCGCTTGTTGGTGCTGTAGCCCTCCGATGCCATGCCTGGCTCAGAGCGGGGAACCTGCCCCAAGAAACAAAACAAAGAGTGAAGAAAATGCCTTTTGATGGTGTTGGTCATTTCTACTCAAAGTCCGATGAGAAGCTGGAACACATTCGCAAGGCTTGCCTCGCTGCACATTGGATGGAGTACTCCACTCAGCCTAGACGTAAGTGGTCATGGAACAGACCTCCACGGTACTGGCCCTTCCAGCCCTACCACTAGGGATACCCCTCTGGCTGCCAGAAATTTGGGCAAAGACAGCCTCAGACCCAACAATCCAACACCCCACACTACCAGCAGCCCAGGCGCTGAGCTGATGCTGAAAAGCGTCCGTACTGATGGGACGTGTGAACCTCTCCTTAATCCTTCAGTCCACTTTTCCTTCTCCCTTTTGGGGATCAGCTGCAAAGTCAACTCCCCATCTGGGAGTCGATCACATCTGATAGGTGGGTCCTTTCCATCACAGAGCACAGATATAAAATCGAGTTTGAAACTGTGCGTCCTTCAGGTCCAATCTGATATGCAGCAGCCTCTCCAGCCCCCCTGGAAGAAGTCACTGAGCTGCTTCATAAGGGAGTGATTCGTAAACTTAATCGCTCTGAAGGACTGCATGGTTTACTCCAGGTATTTCATGGTACTGAAAAGAGACAGGGGTGTTTGCCATATTCTGGATTTACATGGTTAATAAATACATCAAAACCAAAAAATTCAGAATGACCGTGCTCCAGAACATACTTCCATTGCTCAAGAAAGAGGATTGGTTCGTATCCCTGGACTTACGCTTACTTCTACATCAGCATTCATCCTTCTCACAGGCTCCTCCTTTGGTTCACTGTCAGTACTGTAGCCTATGAGTACAATGTTCTCCCATTTGGGCTCACTACCACTCTGGTTTGTGCCCACCTCAGGCTTCAGGGTATCCACATCTACCCTTACCTGGATGATTGGCTCATCATCTCCTCTTCCAGAGATCACCTACTGACTTCAATAGCCACCGCCTGTTCTCTGCTTGACCGGTTGGGTCTTTGCATTAATAGTGAAAAATCATGCCTTGTTCCCTCTCAGGTCATCAATAACATCAGAGCATGCCTGGACTTTCTTCATACACAAGCCTTCCTACCTCTGGACCGACAAGAGAGACTGATAACTTCTGTATGATGGATTACCACTCAACAGACTGTCCCAGCACACTCCATTCAACATGTGTTTGGTCATATGGCATCCACGGTATTGGTAGTGACAAATGCGAGACTGTGAATGCAGCCATTGTATCTATGGTTCAATTGCAACTTTCATCCAGACTGCGATTGACTGAACCAACTATTACAACCTCCACACTCAGTCCTCCAAACTCTATCCTGGTGGAGTATCGATGCCAGCCTCTCTTGCGGAGTACCCTTCTGTGCACCAGAACTGACTGTGATGCTTTGTACCAATGCCTCCCTGACTGGATGGGGTGCCCACTGCATATCTCTTCGGACCCAAGGCACCTGGCATAAACACGAGACCATCAGACTTATCAACTATCTGGAATTGCTGGTGGTCTTCAAGGCATTACATGCCTTTCAGGTTATCCTAACAAGGTCACATGGTCCAAATTGCATTGAACAACATGGTGACCGTGTTCTACATAAACAAGTAGGGTGGAGTGGGATTGATCCCGTTAGCGCACCTTGCCCTCCACATGTGGAACTGGTGCATTGCCCGCAGAATCACTCCTCAAGCAGTTTATCTGGCCGGCATCGACAATGAGGAAGCTGACTCCCTCAGCAGGCACATGTCTACAACTCATGAGTGGAAGTTGGATCGTCAAACCTGTCACCATCTCTTCCAACTATGGGGAACAGCAACCATAGACCTGTTTGCTACACAGGACAACTCCATCTGCAGGACTTACTGTTTCAGAGTAGGCATTGGTCCTGATTCAGGGACACGCTCATGATCTGGGAGAACAAGTTCTTCTATGTGTCCCCCCCACCCCCATATCCCGCTGATAACAAGAACTGTAGCAAAGTTCCATCACAACAATGCTTGCAGCATCCTTATCACTCCCTGATGGCCTCAACAGTCTTGGTTCCCCACTCTCCTCCAGCTATCCAACAACAATTTCTTACATCTACCTCACATTTCACACCTTCTCACTCAGGAAAAAGGTGCTATACAGCATCCAGACCTGTGGTCCTTGAACCTCACCGCTGGGCTCATTCGCTAGCTGTTCCTCAGACTTCATCCTTGAAACTGACTACATCTTTGGAACCGACTATTGCCTTCACTCATCCTGTACCAACAGCAACTTTGGATCTGACAAAAGCGTTTCTTTGGGACCAACACTTGCTTTGTCTACACTTGCTTTCATGAGATCAGAGACTCTTTCTATACCACCTTTACACTCGGTACCGACCCTGATACCGACATCTACGAATCTGACAGATCTTCATCCAGACATTCAGTTCATTCTCCAGTCTGCACTACGACTGAACACACAACGTTCCTATAATGCTAAATGGAAGCGCTTCACTTCCTTTGCTGCTGCTAACCAATTTCTACCTCAATCTGCCACCACTGAGAACATTTTACAATTCCTACTGTTGTTATACCATGGAGGTCTCAAACCTTCCTCCATTAAAGTGTATATTGTAGCCATCTCGCATCATTGAGAATACATTGAAGGTTCGTCCATATTCTCTCACCAACTCATATGTTGATTCCTACGAGGATTACAAAACCTACAGCCTCCGATCCCATTGGTTGTCCTAATGTGGAGCCTTTCTGTTGTTTTGCAGGCACTCACCAAACCTCCATTTGAACTACTACTGATCTCTGCTTTCTCTTATGGAAAATGACTTTTCTAGTTGCCATCACATTGGCCAGAAGAGCTAGCGAACTGTGTGCTCTTCGTGTTGACCCTCCATATCTCCATTTCTTCTTCGTGGCCTCTGTGCATCACACACATGGGTGCTGCTCCTGCACAGTGCCTTGGCCGGAAGATTAGAAAGCTAATGGTTTTTGGCGGGAAAAGCTCCGCTCCCCTCCCCCCATGTAGTATAAATGGAGCGGAGCAGCCTCCATTTTATTCAATCTTTGCGACCGCCGTTCACTGTGCCTCGTGCCTGTTAACGTCCCTTCGCTTAGATACTTGCCTTGTGCTTTGTTCTCTCCTCCTCAGGTTTGACCCTTTCCCAGTTGAGATCACTTGTTTTTCCATCTTGTTCTTCTCTCCTTTCTTCTTTGATCACTTATTTTTCCTATAAAAAAACAAACAAACAAACCAAAAATATTATCTTTCCCTCTATACTGTCTTCTTTTCTTCCTTTCGCGATGGCGCAGCAAGCGGCTTTCCGCAAATGCGTTGAATGCAGATCAAAAATGTCACCAACAGATCCGCATGATTTATGTCTCCTATGCCTTGGTGAAGGGCATAGGACAGACAAGTGCGGCCACGGCTTGGCCTTTACCAAGCAGGCGAGAAAAAATCGTTAGAATAGACTCCGGAAACTCTTATGGGGTCAGGCGCTGATGCAAGCCGATCAGATAAGGGCTGTCTCCTCCTCGCCAGCCGCACCTCCTTCACACCCGACTACAACTGCAAGCGCTCCACCTAAGCAGCCTGCTGCTGCTCCTCCACAGCGCCCTTCGGCTGAAGGTGCCGCTCCCATGGAGGCCCATCTGCTGCCTTCTGCCCCGGGAAGAAAAGGGAGAAGCACAGCGCGGATAAACCCTCCTCCCATAAAAAAATGAGGAAGGAGAAGGTGGATGAGCCCGCTCACAAGGGCTCCAAGTCTGATCGCCCTAAACACAGGGGCTCGGGATCGTCGGGTCTGTCAGTACCGATTGCCGCATCAGTACTGACCCCCTCGGGACCGGCATTGCAATCGGCGATGCAAGTAACTCCGCTGGGACCCCCCAGGCCGATTGACAGGCCTGAGAGCATGCAACCTCAAATGACCGAGGAGCCGCTTCGGGAGTCCATTTCTGATGGGGAAATCAGAGACTCGCCATCGAGGGATCGCTCGCCAACCCCGATGCCGCAACCCAGGATGCATCTGGGCTTGTCCTCCCTGACTCGAGATCGAAGCCGTTCATCAGAGAGATATGAACGTGACTGGATGCTGGGATACAGCACATACCCTGACTGGGGGGCATACCATGCCTTCCCATATTATCCTTGGGACCATAGGTCACCATCGGTCCCGAGAGGGGCGGCCTCAACAATGCGGCATGCAGAGCCAGAACATCTGGTCTCTGACTCCTCCTCTTCGGCTGTCGATCCCTATGAGGAGGAATCCGACGAGTCAGAGGTTGTCTCCACATCGCCCGATGTGCTTGTCGCACCTCAGGAACCAGCTTCCCCTGACGAACCTCAACTATCGTTCTCGGAGCTGATGTCCAGACTCATCTGCACCCTTGAGATTGAGGCTCATCAAATGGCTGGCCCTTCTACAGACCGTTTTTACGATGTCGTCCAAGGGGAGCAGGCCGCAGCCATAGCCCTGCCACTGATAACAACCTTACAGCAGGCTATGGTGCAGCCTTGGGGCCAATCAGCTCAACCCCAAGCCACCTCCCGTTGGTACGAGAACATGTACAAGGTCCAGGAGGACAATATCCCCTTCCTCCTTCGACACCCCAGGCCCAACTCGGTGGTTGTCGAATCGTCACAGGGTTGGGACCCTTCGGGACAAGGAAGGACGGAAAATAGGTATGATGACACGCCGAGTCTATGCGGCCTCTGGGCTCGGTGTGCGCATATCTAACTACGAGGCTACACTGGCAAGATACCAGTACTTCTTGCTACAGAAGTTGGACAACATCGCCTCCTCCCTCCCGGACCGACAAGCGGACCTGGCCAAGGTCATTATCAAAGAGTCGATGCAGGTGGCAATACAACAGCTGTCCACCACTCGACACCATGTCGATACCGACTCACGGGCCCTGGTCAACACCATATCGTTGCGTCGCCACGCCTGGCTTCGATCCTGCAATTTTCCTGAGGAGATGAAACACGGGATTGAGGAAATGCCATTTGACGGCACCAGTCTCTTTCATCAAAAGACCGACCGTAAACTCAAGGCCATCCACGAATCCAGGATGACGGCACACCGTATGGAGATTCCCCAGCAGCGACGTAAATGGCAATGGCCTCGGCCCTCCTACCGGCAACAGTATAATCCCAGGCAGCACTTCCAACAAAGGCAGCAGCATCGAAGGCAACAACCACCACAACGCCTTCCCCAATGTCGTCGACGTTTCGAACCCGACAGACGCCAGCGTTGACGGTCTGGGTGAACCAACCTTTCTCTCCCAACACCACCCTCCCCCCACCCCTTTGGGGATCGGCTCCAGGGCCGACTCCCCATTTGGGAGTCAATTACATCTGATAGGTGGGTGTTGTCTATCATCCAGTTTGGATACAGGATTGAATTCGATGTGGTCCCTTCGTCGAGCCCGATTCGATGTACACCTCCTTCACCAGTGTTGTGCGAAGAAGTGTCGCAGCTACTTTCCAAGGGTGCGGTTCGACGAATTTCCAGCACAGAAGGATTCCATGGTTTTTACTCCAGATATTTTACAGTTCCTAAAATAGATGGTGGTCTTCGCCCAATCTTGGACTTGAGGCACTTGAATAAATTCATCACGCCCAAGAAGTTCCATATGACCACTTTGCAACATATTTTTCCACTTTTGAAGAGGGAGGACTGGTTTGCTTCACTGGACTTGAAGGATGCGTACTTTCATATCTCTGTCCATCCTTCATTTCGACGTTTCCTGCGCTTTGCTGTCTGTCCCGACTTGTTTGAATTTGCTGTCCTGCCTTTCGGACTGGCTATGGCCCTGCGAGTATTTACAAAGTGCATGGCACCGGTGTGTGCATATCTCCGAACTCATGGAGTTCAAATTTATCCATACCTGGACGACTGGCTCTTGGTCTCTCAAACCAAACAAGGTCTGCTAGCGTCCATTGGATTTACATGAACACTGCTGCATGACTTGGGTCTCTGTATTAATTATGAAAAATCATCGCTCCTTCCTACGCAGGTCATCGATTTTATCGGAGCGCACCTCGACTCCACACGACAAATGGCCTTTTTACTGCCGGAGCACTGAAAGACATTATGCAGTCTCACCCATCGAATTCAACGACTCCAGACGGTAGCAGCAGTGCTTATCCAATGACTTCTGGGTCACATGGCCACTACCATTGCTGTGCTACCATATGCGAGACTTCGTATGCGACCTCTTCAGCTCTATTTCAATGCCGTATTCCATCCGCTTCGGGACCCTCCATGCAAGCAAATTCGGATTCCGTTCTCGATCCTCTGCATGCTGAATTGGTGGACGGTATCGAACAACCTTTCTGCAGGACTGCCTTTTCAGCCACCCCAGTTGGACACCATCCTTTACACGGATGCGTCGCTCATTGGATGGGGGGCAACATGCCTACACCTTCGGGTCCAAGGCACTTGGACTCGACGGGAAGCCTTGAAGCATATCAACGTCTTAGAGCTCCAAGCGATTTTCAATGCCCTCAAGGCTTTCGAGACTGTGTTGTTCGGCCAAGTCGTTCAGATCGCCTCCGACAATATCCCAGCTGTTTTCTACATAAACAAGCAGGAAGGCACAAAATTGCCTGTGTTAGCTCGTCTGTCCATGGACATTTAGGACTGGTGCATCCCACGACGCATTTTACTTCTAGTGGTTCACCTAGCAGGAACCGACAACACAGAAGCAGACAGACTGAGCAGACAAATGTCAACTACACACGAGTGGGAACTCGACCGATCAATTTGCGAAGATCTTTTCTGCTTATGGGGGTATCCAGAGATAGACCTCTTCGCTACACAACACAACAGGATATGCCCTCTGTATTGCTCCAGGGCAGCCATCGGATCGGGATCGAGAGGAGATGCTTTCATGGTCCTGTGGGATTCTCTGATGTTCTATGCGTTTCCACCAATTCCACTGCTGATGAAGGTGGTGGCATGGATAATGCACCACCTCGCCAAAGGCATCTTGGTGACTCCGTGGTGGCCGAGGCAACCATGGTTTGCCCCCCTGCTCTGCTTGTGCAAAGGGAATTTTCTTTGCCTACCGAATATCCCGCAGTTGCTGACACAGCAAGACGGAGCAGTTCGACACCCGGACCCGACATCATTGAACTTGACGGCATGGCAGATTACTTGAGCCCTCCTGATGACTGGATACCGATAGCCTCTCACAATACCGAAGAGTCTACTGGTCAACGCTCTCCTTCTAATGCCTTCTCCGGTTCGGTACGCATCGATCCTGTGCTAACTGATACCGATCGGGAAATCAGACAGATTCTCGACTCTGCTTTACGACCATCCACTCATCAATCTTATAACACCAAATGGACTAGATTCTCCCGTTTTGCTTGACAACATTCCTTTTCTATGGATACAGCTTCAGTGGACAATATTTTACAATTTCTCTTGCATCTTCACCATCTGGGACTCAAACCTTTGTCTATTAAGGTTTATCTCGTTGCCATTTTGTACTTTCGTGGCGTCATTCAAGGCTATTCAGGTTTTTTTTTACCTTTGACGCGATGTTTTCTGAAAGGGCTCCAGAATTTGAACCCGATGATCCATCCGCTTATGCCGACATGGAGTCTCTCCGTCGTACTTCAGGCTTTAACGAGACCACCCTTCAAGCCCCTGGCAACTGTGGATTTACGATTGGTATCATGGAAAACTGCTTTCCTTGTAGCAGTAATGTCGGCCCACAGGGCTAGTGAGATTTGTGCCCTTTGCATAGACCCACCTTACTTAAATTTTCATAAGGAGAAGGTCGTGCTTCGTATGGACCCTTCTTTCCTCCCAAAAGTGGCAACATTGTTCCATCTTGGTCAAGACATTGTTCTGCCAGCATTTTTTCCGGCACTGTTGGATTCAGTCGAAAGGACTCTTCACACCCTTGATGTTCGACGATGCTTAGCATTCTATAGATCCAGAACACAGTCTTTCCGTTCTACTAATAGACTTTTTGTCAAATATTCAGAACACGACAAAGGGTCTCCTATTTCAGCGCAGAGACTATCTAAGTGGATTGTCCAGACTATTACTTTGGCGTACCAATTGTCCAAGATCGACTTGCCTATCATGCCACGGGGGCACTCGACTAGAGCAGTAGCAACTTCAGCTGCATTTGCCGCAGGGGTTCCACTCCAGGATATCTGCAAGGCTGCTATGTGGGTGGGTCCCTGCACCTTCGCCAAGCATTATTGGCTTGATGTGCGTGCCAGACAAGATTGCTCTTTTGGAAGAGCCGTCCTATCATCACTTCTTCGTTGATGACACCTCCCTCCTCCGGATCAGGTAAGCTTGCTAATCACCCATATGTGTGATGCACAGAGGCCATGAAGAAGAAGGACAGGTTGCTTACCTGTAACTGGTGTTCTTCGAGTGGCCATCTGTGCATTCACACAACCCACCCACCGGCCCCGCTCGGTGTTGGTGAGTGGATATTTTTTATCGGTACCGTAGTCGGTACAGTTGTTTTTTTTATCAATGGCATGGTTACAGTGCAAAACCAATCTAATAGGTGAACGTTCGGTCTTCAAGACTGAATAAAATGGTGGCCACTCCACCCCATTTATACTACATGGGGGGAGGGGAGGGGAGGGGAGCGGAGCTTTTCCCGCCAAAAACTGTTAGCTTTCTAATCTTCCGGCCAAGGCACTGCGCAGGCGCAGCACCCATATGTGTGAATGCACAGATGGCCACTCAAAGAACACCAGTTACAGGTAAGCAACCTGTCCTTCCACAAGGAGAAAGTAGGCCTCTGTACCAACCCAACCTTTCTGCCAAAGATTGTGATGCCTTTCCACCTTAATCAAGACTTTCTTCTACTGGCTTACTTCCCTGCTCCATTGACATGGATTGCGTGCTCTCTACACAGCCTAGGCGTCTGCAGATGTTTGGCCTTCTATCGATTCCATTCAGGAAAACCAAATAGCTTTTTGTCAAATACTTGGAACATGACAAGAGAGTGGCCATCGGCACTCAAAGACTCTCGAAATGGATCATTGAAACGATTGAACTCGCTCACCACCTCTCCAAATTGGACTTACCTGTTACTCCAAAAGGACATTCCACAAGAGCTGTCGCTGCTTCTTCTGCCCTCCATGCGGGCATTCCTCTACACGATATCTGCAAAGCGGCCATGTGATCCACCCCGTGCACATTCATGAAGCACTATTGTTTAGATGTCAAGGCCAGGCAGGACTGCTTCTTTGGCCACGTCATCTTGTTCAGAGTTCTCCAGTGACAACATCGTCCTGCCTCTGGGTGTAGTAAGTTTGTTAGTCACCCATAAATGTGTGATGCATGGAGACCACAACGAAGAAAGGCAGGTTGCTTACCTGTAACTGTCGTTCTTCAAGTGGTCATCCATGCATTCACACAATCCACCCACCAGCCCCACTTCAGTGTCAGTGAATGGGTATACAGTATATTTCTATACTTCCTTATGGAGCTGAGTTTTATACCTGCCAGCTCCAGCTGGGGGGCAAACAGGTGGTCTTCAGCTGACTGGCGAAGGGCCAGGCACTCTGTCCATTTATACTATGGGGAGGAGGGCATGGAGTTCCTGCCAAAACCGTTAAACCCCTTAAATCTTTCTGGTAACAAGCACTGCGCAGGCACAGCACCCGTATATGTGTGAATGCACAGATGACCTTTCAAAGAACAACAGTTATAGGTAAACAACCTGCCTTTCCACTGCAAGTAGTGCTTTGAAGTTACTGACAACAATAGAACACATGATACAGTATAAAATTATTTCAAAACATTTGGGACTTTGTAACTTAGAAAAAGGTTGAGTAATGAGGGACACAAGGTTGGCAGGAGCTGGGACGGAGCACAGGAGCTCACCCCATGTGCAGATTCGAACCAGCGACCTTTCAATCAACCAGTCCAGCAGCACAGCGGTTTAAAGCACTGCGCCACCTGCAGTCCCTTAGCTTAGAAAAAGGTTGAGTAATGAGGGACACAAATACAAAGGTTAAGTATGGGTTCAGTGTTGGTTTTTGTTGAAATGTGTATTGTAGAAACATGGGTTATCCTGTGAACTGAACCCTGATGCATTGACAAAACATGGTTTGTTAACCACAAACAGGCCATGAAGAGAACCCATAGTTGATTTTGTTGGGTTGTGAATGATGGATTGTTCATGGTTAAAAAATGCCTGCGACCATATACACCCTCCCGCCCCTTACGATCTGCTGCTGATGCTCTCCTCCGGGAACCCTCCGTGAAAGATATTAGGAGGGTGAGTACCCGGAGGAGGGCTTTCTCTGCGGTGGCGCCCCATTTATGGAATGCGCTCCCCAGAGAGGCTCACCTGGCGCCGTCTTTATTTGCTTTTCGGCGCCAGGCGAAGACCTTTTTATTTAAGCAATATTTTAAATGTTAATTTATTTATTGTATTATATTCTAGTTGTTTTAATTCGGACCTGGAGATGGGCCAGTTTTTAATGTTTTAGAACTGTTGTTTTTTATTGTTGTGAGCCGCCCCGAGGCTTGTCGCAAGGGGCGGCCTATAAATTTCTAAATAAATAAATAAATAAAATAAATAAAAATGGTGTTCAGACAATATGGAAACCCATATTTCAACAACAACTCTCAATTCACCAACAACCCACACTAGATTTACTTATGTAGGTTATACTGTTGTCTGAATTAGGCTTCAAATGTAGAAATCTGGATTAGTATTCTGCCCAGTTATGAAACTGACTGGCAATCACTGGATTACAGCCAGTATATATATATGTGTGTGTTTGTTTTCACTCTGACTTTTAGAGCAAGCCTTCACAAACACTTTACAATAAAATATTAAATGCAGATCAACAGCCAAATAAATGACACAATATAAAAAACAGCATCAGTCCAAATTATTCACAGGAGACCTGCAAGAAAATTAATTATCACTCAGTGTAAACTGTAAATAATAAAATTATTAGCTGGGTTAAATTTTTCTCTGAACGATAATCTCTTGTAATTGTACCTATGCTTTTCACCCATTTGGTGGTTCATGTGTTGATGTTATAGGATCTGGAGAGCTGCAGATTGCGTTTGGATCCTGAGATGGACCGACACAGGTATGAGAGGAAGATCAGCTTTGCTGGGGTCCTGGATGAAAATGAAGATGCAAAAGATTCTTTGCACAGCAGCAGCCATACCCTGAAATCTGACACAGGTTGTGAAGAGAAGAAAGGTTTGTTGCCTACTAAAGCTTTCAGCTTTTGCTAGATCTATTATTTGATGCTGGACTTATTGTCCTAACTTTCAAAAATGATGTAAAGAAGCTGTTAGCTATGGAGCCACGCGGCTGACCCATTTGTACTGGTTGGATGCTTTAAATTCAGAAGATTTTTTTTTTTTTTTTTTGCACCTCAGTCTAATGGAAGTAAGTCCCCTTCATTTTAGAGAAATTTAGTCCAAATAATTGTGCCTAGGATTATTCTTCCAAATTAAAACATTTTGTCTATTTCCAAAACCAGACGCTAACATAGGACATTAAAAAAGAATCAGTCAGCTTACATACATTTTGTTGGTGTGCTTACTTCCAACTACTGGTTTAGTAGCACTTATGATTACCTCTGTGTGCTCTGCATTACAGTCTAATTTAGTAAATATGCATCATACTGATATTTTAATGTGGCATAATGCCACATGAGGAAGAGAAATGTGGGGCTCCTTTATACTTCTATAGATCAGGAACTAAAGCTATATGACACTTAACTGAGTGTATTAATCTGCTTCCTGAGATTTTGAAAAAAAATGCTACCACATGCTTGAACCATGTCTGCTATGTGGCTCTCAATGGCTAATGCAATATTATGCTGCGTGGTGTCAAGGCATAAGTCACTGTGGTTGCTAAAGGCCATGGACTGTTCATCATTATAATGCCATCTCATGCAGAAAAGAACCGCCACCACCAAAATTCTCATTCAAACTTACAGTTCAAGTGTTGCAATACAAAACAGAGACAATGCTTACTTAAAATTTACTTTTCTGGATAGTAAACAATAGACCAAAATATGAGAAATAGCATACAATTTTGACAAATTTCCTGTTTTCGTCCTGTAATTTTTCATAGCAATTATGTAATAGTTATTTTAAATGAATAGTAGATATTAATTTATAATAACATAAATGAACTGCTAATTGATCTAGGGAGACACATAGACTGCTTAATTTTCTGATTCTCTGAGTCCCTGCTACTACTTGGAAAATCACTTGTTTTATCTAGAATCTATATAGAATCCATAAAAGAAGCAACAGCCTTGAGTTTGCAGGAGTTGAGCAGGGCTGACATGGGTAGAACATTCTGGAGGGCTTCATTCATAGGATTGCCATAAGTTGGAGGCAACTTGTTGGCACTAACAACAGTAATCTAGAATTTGCTTGAACACCATCTTTGTTATCTTGTTCTTTCCCTCCCATATATTTTTCAAGATATATCCTAGGATCATTAGGAGTCTGGGCACCCTCCTAATGTCTGGGCACACTCATTAGGAGATCATAGGAACATACTACTCAAACCTAAATCTACATCATCAGCAAATGCCTTCACAACTTGTGATTCATGAATCCAGATAGTCCACAATCTACATGTGGTGGTCCATAGAGGGCAAGATAAACCTCTGTTTTGTTCCCTATCTGAGATTGCAGAACCAGGAGGTTTATTGAACCTCTTTGGATTTTCTTGCAAGGCTGCAGGGCTGGCCCAAGACACTTTGCTGCCTGAAGCAGAGCAGCAAATCCACCTAAGTTGAGGTGTGTAATACTCAGAGCCTGTCAGGTTATTTGGGCATATGATAAAAAAATCCCAAAAGCACCCCTCTGCATTTTTGGCTGTAATGATTCAATAATAATGGAGTAAATAATCAATAATTTTCTGCCCACTTTTAACAATGGAATCCTGCTGCTAGGGGATTCCACCTCACTCTGCCTAATGGTAGTATTGGCTGTGCAAGGATGATGTGGAGTTCTTGATTCACTAGTTTCATATGAATGTGTTAAGAATAGCATCATTGTGCTCAGCACATTTATATAAAAGGATGTCTGAATAAAGGCCTAAGATCATTAGTAAGTTAAAATATTGGAAAAAAAACCCAAGCTGTGCCTAGCAGCTATATATTATTTCTCTTTTTACTCTAGAGTAGGCATAAAGGAACCTGTCCAGATCTCAGAAACTATACTACCTCACATACTCGGGTCCTGATCTGGATTAGGCCTCCTATACCTACTTTGGAGTAAAATAATAAACAAGATGTGGCAACTAAAGACAGATTGAAAGTAACATTTGTTTTATCCCTTAATCTCTCCGTGCTGAATGTGAAGGAATGAAGAGTCACAGATGGAAGTGTGACATTTGATATGGTACTACCATGCTGGCAAGGTGCCACTTTCCATGTTTTTTAGCCTTCTGAACTTGTACACATTGCCATGAAGAAACAGTGCATGACAAACAGTGCCTGAGAATCTGGCTGCATACAGAAGGATAATGCATAATGAAGGTTTGAGTATGGGTTGAATTTGGGTTGTTGTTGAAACATGAGTTATCATATTGTCTAAATCTAGCAGTTCTAATAAATCAAGATTCATTAAACACAAACAACCATAGTTCACAACCTACCAACAAGTCATAGGTTATCTTCATTGGTTGTTTGTTCCTATCATACTAGGATTCATGCCTATCATATTATTCTATGGCTGGATTCAGACACTATAATCCCTATCTCAGCAACAAACCATGGTTGAATGGCAACTCACACTCTATTCATATTCAACCCTTCAGTGTAGTTTTCACGTTGTCTGTGCTTACTGCTTCCATACAGCCATCTCCATAAGAATACGTCTTTGGTTTCATTGCTTCTGAATCAGACCTAAAGGAGGTTTGTTTGAATAGCTTATTGAAACTGACAACATAGTCCTCTTCTATTTCAGTGAACTATGAATTTGTCTCCCCTTTAATGTTTTCTGTTGCAAGTCAATATGTTCATTTGTACATTGATTACAAGTATGTTGCATAACATAAGGAATTGCATTCCAGTCTCTGTGAAGAACTGCATACTGTATGTTTTATCTTTGTGTTCCATTTTAATAGATACTGATGATATCCTTTCATGGTTAGAGATCCCAATTAAAGCAAGAAAAAGAACTCTTGGTGCTTCTGGGTATACATTTTTGCATCTATTAAAGGATCTCTGAAGCCTGCATAATGCCAATTTCTTCAAAGACATCGTTAATTTTCTTAGCTCTACATTAGGATGTTGCACTAATATGGTGTCTGTGCTTTTATATTAGTTTACAGAGCTGGAATTATTCTTATAGGTCCGTTCCATGTTTGCTTGCTTCTGTGAATGAGTAGTATCCAGACTAGCTCTCCAATAGACTCTGAACAATCCATCAGGAAGCCATTTGGGTGTTTTCTTCTCCATATCAGTTATTCTCATAAGTGCCTGAAAGTGTCTCAACAAAAATGTTGAGTGTGAATTGGCTGTCAGACACTTAAGTGTTGTACTGCCAGATTCAAAGGACAAATAATCTTCTGGCGAGGCATTTAATTCAAATGTATCTCACATGGTACACCCATTTTTAGGGATACAGTAAAATGTTTTTTGTGTATAACTAACTTGTATGGTGTCAGAACTTTTAGTAGTTCTCTGAGGAATCTAACAGAAGCTTTTCATAGATTTGTTGTGTTTCTCTGTTTGCTAGAAATACCTGTGCTGGAATCTAGGACCTCTAGTATATTATATTAGTTTCATTTATAAGAACATTGTGAAACTGCCTTTCTGTCCTAAAAAAGGTATTCAGACTGTTTTACAATTCTTTTTCACTGCATTATAACACTCTCACCTGCATATAATGTCAAAAATTAATTCCTGTATCACTAGTAAATAAACTGAGCTACTTCGTTGTTTTTAGCAAAACAAATCCAAGTTGATATAAACCAGGAAAGCTCACCCATTACTAATGTTTCTTGAATTTTCTATAAAGGCCAATCACTAAAGCATTCCAGCTTGCTCAAAGATCCTACAATTCATTTATGTATTTTATTTTGCAGATAAACCCAGGTAGTTTTCTATAATTTAACTTTCCCATCATTTTGAGATTATATGTTTGTTTTTTAAAATAATTTATTTGAAATGATCCAGTTATCAGTGAGGATTGATTGCCCTTATTTATTAAAGGCAGTTTATAACCTGCCTTTCTGCCAAAAAATGACCCTCAGGGTGCCTTGTAAGAGCAATTTAAAATAAATGGGCAACACAGACCAGTTCAGACGCCTGTAATTTTCTAAACTTGAAGGATTACAGGCATCATGTGGAGGGCAGAAAAAAGGGGAGACTTCCAGGATCCTGTATGTGCTGATGGAGTCTGTCTCCTCCCCTCCCTTTGGAATACTTGCAAAACACCACCTCCAGGATGACTCTTGCAGTCTCCAAATCACAACCAGCACTTTTCATTCTCCACTGTCTGCAAGAACAGAGAGTATTTGACTTCTGAGCCCAGCTCTGACCTCAGAGCATGTTGCTAAGGTCAGAGCTGGGATTCCAAAGTCTCCTCTGGCTGTCTAGATAGTGCCTAACAGTCATGGCATTGTACCCTAAAACAACAAAACACATTAAATACGATAAAAACACAACAGTTAGAGAATAAAAACAGCAACAACTTTTTATTTATTTATTTATTATTTATTAAAACACTTATATGCCGCCCCATCGCAACAAAGCCTCGGGGTGGCTTACAACATTTAAAAATACAAACAATATATATATTAAAAACCTAGCTATCTATCCCTAACTATTTATCAACTGCTATTCTGCTAAAGATGCCCAAGAAGGTGTGCAGTAGAAAAATGCAAATAACACTTAGAATGAAAACAAGTAAATACAATAAAACAGGCTGGCTCAATAAAAGCCACATTAAAAAGGCATTGCAATGCAATGAAATTACAATCTCAATAACACCAGCATTAACAAGTTGCTAAGCAAGTGTTTAAATGCAGCCCCTTTCTCAGAAGGTAATTTTATGTTAGATGAAGGTGCAAGGGATTTCTTTATACAAGGCTAGTTTGTAGATGTTAGCTGGTTAATAAGTTGCTTTGGGACACTTTGAAATGCAATGTGATGAACAGATGAAACATTTTAAAATGAAATATTCTGTGCTCTACAAATTTGGGACAGGAGAATATAGCAATAACGGTTGAGATATTGGCAAAGGTATGTCCTGTTATACCTCAGCTAAAAACTGTAATTTGATTTTCTGACCTAGACTAACTTCAAATCACCTTGAAAACTATTTACTTTTTTATTCCATTCACATGGTATCTACACTTGCTTGATAATTATTTCTTATTAAATAAGCAACCCAGGTGTCTTTTTAAAACTATGCAAAACCTATGATTATACGATCATGAAAAGGTAGGACCAAAGTTAACATAAATAACTCAAGAGACTAGTGGCCTCAAAAATACACTGCTTGCATTTTGTGAGCTTTTGTGAGCTTTGTGACCACTAGTATGGTTGACTGTAGTAAGATTTTGATAGATACTGGAGTTCAAATCTCACTTGACAGTCATTTCCTCTTCTCAGGGAATGGAAACTCAGAAGGGGACTAGAATTTACAGTGGAGAATACTGAGCACCCTTCTCAAACTATAATGCCCATTATTCTTTGGAAGAAGGTAGATAGTTGTGAATATTGCAGATATGTCCATTCAGTAAGTGGATATTATTGCTTTAGTCATCATCTTAAGTCTCGTTTTCCCAGAATAAATAGGCATATTAATGCCATATTTCAGATAGTTATTACAATGAATAAAATACAAATTGTAAAGCAGTTTGAACAAGCTACCTACAGGTCAACATACCAAGATTGGGCTATATGCTTTATCAGTTCATTGAGATATGTTTCTATTTGCATGTGAAAAATTGCAGTCTTAAAGTTGTTGCTTCTATGTTTCTTGTAGAAGTAGCAGTTGTTGTTGTTGTTGCAGTGCTCTAGAAATCCTTTTTCATTACAGGAGATCTTTACAGGGTGCATCCAGCACCCTGTAGGCATTTTTACCTTCAATTCATTTTATAAAATCCAGAAAGAGTTTTGTCTTGTAGCATTTAAAGACTACCAGATTCATCATAACAGTAGCTTATATGGACTGGAACCTTCTGTGTCCAATGGATCAAGAAATTATCCTGTGGCAATAATTGTTGCATCTGATGGAAGGGGTGCAAGTCCACCAAAGCTTATTCTCCAGTGAATTTGGTAGCCTTTAAGGCCCCACACAAGCTTCTTCACTTTTCTTGTTGCAACAGATTGACATGGATACCCTTCGGGCAGCTTTTATGGAAATACTCATTTCCAAGCCACTTTCTACTCACTGCTAAAAGTGAACATGACTATTTATCCACATTGCACTAACGCAGTAGATTTCCAACTTAGTGTTGCAACATTTGGACTTGCATAATGCCATGTAGTGCTTCAGAGCTGAATGGAGACATGCCAGTGACTGGCGCTTCAAACCATTCCATATTATTCTGCTCCTTCAAAATGCTACAACCCCCAGCTTCCACACATGTATTTAATGCCTGAAAGTTGTAACTGTCTGAAAGAATGGGGTCACATATTGTTACTTTCTCTATAGAATTATGGTGAAATTTTAATGGACAAAGGTGACAATTTATGCAAAGGTAAATATCCAAACTGGATAAACAAAGTAGGTGCCCAGCTTAAGCAAGTGGGGTGCCTACTAACAGTTATGCATGCCGCATGATTGAACACTGTGATTTCATAACAAGAATTAAGTACCTTGGGCTAGCATGAGGAGAGATTCAACCCTGAAGCTTTGCCTATAACTTGCACTCCAGTCATTGATAAGCAGCAGGTGGTATAGATTCAGTGGCAAAATCCTTCCTGGCAAACACAGAAAGTGAACAATCCTACTTTTCTCAGAGTACTCCTGAAGGAATCCTGGGCAATGTGTTTTGCACACATTGTAGCTTTCCTTGTTTAGCCATGGAGTTTCTGAATTGTCTGAATTGAGGGTAATAATAGTCTGAATAAAAGATAAAGAAACATGTCATAACCTCTAAGAAAATCCCTTACTGGATGATTAAGAGAGCTGCAGTGGCGTTGGCTTTGGATGGAGCCTCTCGCCATTCTTCTTGAGAAAAGGAAAGGCATTGCAATACAGGATTTGGGTGTTTGGGGGGCTAGGGATATAGCTATATCATATATATATATTTATATATAATATACATAAGTATAATATTTTAAATGGGGAAATTAAGGGGGGAAAAGTCCTCTTTTATTCTTTTAATACAGTTCCCAGCAGGAAGATCAGGATAGGAGGCTCCCGCTTGCTCCAGATTAAAGGAACCCGCAGTTTCCGGGTGAAGAAAGGGGGTTCCCTGTCCAGTATTCGCCGGGCCGGCAGCCTAAAGAGCACCAAGTTATCCCGTCAGGACTCAGAGTCTGAGAATGAGGAGCTGCAGCTGTCCCACAGCAGGGACACTGTCACTGACATAGGTAACATAGATGAGCTGGGTTAAAAAGGGAGCGGGATGAGGAGGCAGCCACTTGAGCCTGGAAGCTACTCAAGCAGAGCTAGGAAAGGTGGAAGAGGGCTGGCAGGGTAGGCATACCTCTAGCTGCCTAGTCAGAAATAAGCAGCCAAAGCTTTTGGCATGATTTCATATCTAGCAAGGACAAGCAGTTTGAATCCTGCTGTTGTTATATTAAATAGTCAGATCTGTTCCATTCAATGGATACTAAGCTTTAAAAATCTAAATATTAGGTGCATGGACTTAGTATACAGGCATTTTCCATACAGTCAACCAAATGCATGTCATGGTTAGGAAGGTATATATAAAACTATTACATATTATGTAACTTTGGGTGTGTGTGTATATACACACACACATATACGCACACATATCTCATATTAATATTATGTATTGTGCATATATATATAATACATATATATTTTGTTTTGTATGAGATATAAATATATGTGTGCTTGTGAATCTCCATACTGTTAGATCCCATAATTTATTTTTTTTTTACAAAAAATGTAGAACCAGATAAATCCTAAACCTGAACCTTTTTCACCCTTGTGGTCTCAGTGGCATTGCCCATGCTCTTGTTCTTCTGTGCAGAAATTTGAGTTTAGCTAGGCACATGCTTGCTTAATAGAAAGGGGTGGGGAAAAACTAACTGAAAATCAACAACACCTCTCATAATAGTCTGTTAGTGCAATCCTGTACATGTCTACTCAGAAGAAAGTCACACTGAGTTCAGTGGGGCTTACTCCCAGGTAAGTGACTATAAGATTGCATCCTCAATGTTACCATCTCCAGTAGGCAAATTTTGTGCTAAAGGTCTGTCAAGTTTGAAGGCCCATCAACAATAAATGCATGCAGGAAACTGTGGGGTCAGAGAAAGGCCCTCCCTTGACTTTGTTTTCTAGGGTTTTTTTTTTTTAAGGATTTCCCCCCCTCCCCTTTTATCGCCGGGCATTTTGCAGTCTTCTTATTGGACTTAGCAGAGTTATAGCCTGTTTGTAGCAGCAGTAGGTGTAGCAAAGTTGCTGCCACTGGAGGACTATACTTTTTTCCCCTTTTTTGGACCACAGAGCCCAGTCAATGCAGATCACTGAAACCAACAATTTCTGGCATTCTGATGATGCAACAGTTTTCCTTCCATTTACTTACCCTCCCCTCTTCCAGAAAAGGGAGCAGTGTTTACCCCTGATAAGTTGTCCTTTTAATGTTGTTATAAATTATGCTTGTAATTACCAGTCCAGCTGATCATCAAAGGCATGGAAGAAGTATAGGTTAGGTTGGAAGTGAATAGAACAATTTGACATTTCTTTAGTAAAGTTACCATTCCTTCCTGAGCAGTTTAGATATTGGGTTGGTGTGCTGGGTTGGCATACTGTTTTATATATCCTATAGGATACAAGGGATTAGCATTCACCTATTTCAGCAAACTGGTCTGGTTTACAAGCATAAACCTTAGCTTAAAAATATGGAGGAAACATCAGAAGATAATTACTTTTGGGTGTATCTTTTTCTTTTGAAGAAGGGAGCCCTTGGAGCACGAGTGAGCCCAGTATAGAACCTGAAGTGCTGAGCAGCACTGGCACAGAAGAGAACTATCATCGCAATATGTCTTGGCTGCATGTAAGTAAAGATCATTAATGACATCATAGAATTCCCACTTCGTATAAACAGAAGGCCCATCTACTCATCCAGGTACTGCAAATCCAGGATTTCTGACAGAATGGTGAAGCTTCCACTACTCAAGAATTCAGTGTCTACCAGCCATCAGAACTTCCAATAAGGCAGGTTAAGGCATATGCTTAGGAAAACTTAAAACCACAAAATAGAATAAGTCAAAGTTAAGCTGTTTCCCAGTAATTAGATTTAAACCTCTGCTGCAATAAATTAAAGGTGCAGAAATTTATGGTCATTAAATATATTGAGAACTTATGTGTAGTAATATCTGTGAACATGAGCATCCCTTCTCATTTGCACAAATGTCAAGATCTGTGGAAACTTATCAGAAAATGAACAGCAGAAAGTTGTTAAGTTGCCACTCTTCTTTTGTTGTCATTACATGGTCTGTAAGCTGTTTTGTCTCTACAAGGTAGTATCTAACACATTTAGGCCCACTTATGATTGTAGTGCTGGATACTATAGTGCTTTTGCTTTATGGCAGAAATGAACACTCATAATAACTTTTCATGGCATGCAGTGAACTGTGAATAAATGTTCATGAAAGTTTTCCTGCTATTACCTTTTCATTATTCAGTAGTGTGATCTAGATCAGGGTGAGGAACTTGTTCTGGCGTACAACTCCTATCTGTACTAGTCAGATTAGCTGAAGGTGAGGATGATGGGAGCTTCATTTTGAGGGCCACAATTATTGGAGACCTGCCCATAACAGGAAGAAAATTGAAGAGGGGCAGCGTAGGGTGGATGAGACTCACTCCTCCTTTTACCCTCCATCCCAAGTACAGTTATACCCAGCCTTCCTGACTCCAATGAGCTGGCACAAGGAGCAGCCACAGCAGAACCTGTTTGAAGTGGGAGATGGCAAGCACAGGCAGAGATCTTGCTGCACAGCTCTCAAGGCTGGGCTTAACAGAAACCACACAAAAGATGACCACCCAAGCCACCCTTATCCTGTAGCCAGAAAATGCCTGGCTTGGCTCTCAAGCAGAGAGGCTGCTCAAATAGTGGCTGTCCTCAGAGCTGGTGTTTTATAATCCAGTCTGCAAAGGCCCACAGTAGCCACTGTACTTCAGTCAGTTACCTCCCAGATTGAGCAGAGCAGTTGCAGTGCTGGCTTTTCAGCTTCTACAGTGGTTTTGCAAACTAAAGGGAGGGTCCCTGAAGCCTAATTTCCCCTTCCCTTCAATCCTGGAACCATTGTGAAGGTTTGTCTTGTACTCATGAGATAAGTGTAGCTCTGTGTTCATTTTGCTGGATGCAAGATGTCGATAGAGTTAAAATGGATAGGGGAAGTACTTGGCCCATCTATTGTGGAGATAACCTGAAATGAAGATGAAAAATGGGTTGGATAGGATTTCACCATAGTGTATGCCTAAGTTTATGCCATCCACCGCTTTTGCTATACAATTGGTAGATTTTGAATGCTCTGTTGTGAAGTAGTATCTTTTTTCTTCCCACCCTCTGTGTGGTAAGATAGGCTAATTTTATTTATTTATTTATTTATTTATTTAAATATTTATATGCCGCCCCTTGCAGCAGCCTCGGGGTGGCTCACAATACATAAACAAATATAATATTAAAAAACATATACAATATTTAAAAACTGGCCCATCTCAGGTTAAATATAAAAACAACCAACAAAAAATAAATAACAAATTTAAATTAATCTTAAATTGAACATAAATTAAACCTAAACATAAATTAAACATAAATTAACCATAATATTAACTATTAAAATATTGTCTAAATAAAAAATATTTTCTTTTCACAAATGAATCAGTTTTTGGATAGAGATGTTGGAGAATGTTTTCTTTGTGGACTTTTCTTGGCACATGATTCTACTAAAAATTCTGGGTATATTTTATATTCCCAGGTGATGATCCTGCTGTGCAACCAGCAGAGTTTCATTTGTACTCACATTGATTACTGCCACCCTCATTGTTACCTGCATCATAGCCGTTCTTGTGCCCGCCTTGTCCGGGCCATCAAACTCCTATATGGAGATACTGTGGATTCGCTTAGGGAAAATAACATACTAAACAACGTTGTTCGGGGCAAAAAGCAGAAAGAGGTAAGTAAGCTAATAAAATACGAATTTATTGTCTACAAAGATTTATGTCAGGTCATTTCAATAGGATTTGTTAATTCAGCTCCTGTTATGCATTTAGCCCTTGTATAGGGTAACTATCTCTAACAGCCCTTTTCTGACATTACATGCTTACCAGGCAAAACTGTTTCACTTTGGCATTTGGAAATGAAATCGGGGATTGGTAAAAGGAGGATGTGTGGGCTTACTTCATTCTCAGTGGTCCCTGATCACATTCTGAGTGCGCAAGGGAAAGCTCTTCAGCTGACTGAGAAATGTTGGGAGTTGTAGAACTTTTTCCTCTCTAAACAGGCATAGGAAAAACACTCATAATTTACCATATTTTTCTGTGTATAAGACGATACCTTTTCTTTAAAATATTTACCTAAAATTGGAGGGGTGTCTTATACATGAGGGGCCAAGAGGAGAACGTGGGCATGCTCAGGGGGCGGGGGAGACTGGCACAATTTCTGCCACACTTAGGGAGGGGAGATTGGCATGGGCGCACACATGCGGGGAGGTGATGGGGCGGCGTGCACGCAGCAGCAGCTTGCTCACTCACAGATCGGTAAGAAAAGTGGTGGGGCGTCCTATACATGGAGGTATTATTATTGCTTTTGAATACTAGACACATAGCAGGATTTCACTAGCAAGATGGCCCTGAAAAAACTTTTTTTCAAATCTGATTCTCTTCCAGTGTTCAGACAAGTCCTGCCTGAGAACACCATCCCTGAAAAAAAGAGTGTTGGATTCCAACCTTGACGGAAAGAAGGACTCTGGAATGTTGAAGTACATAAGGCAGCAGGTAATGAGTGTGCCATTTACCTACAGTAAAATAATGCATTAGAGCAGCTTTCCCAACCTGATGCTCACCAGATGTGTTGCACTGCAATGCCCAGAATTAGGAAGACATAGTGCAGCACATCTGGAGGGCATCAGGTTAGAAAGGCTGCAATAGTGGGACATCTTCATTTATAGTCTTTAGTATTTTATGTATTCCAGGAGTAATGCCCAGATTTTGCGAACATCCTCAAGGACAAGTAAAAGTAAAAAGTGTTCACATAATGTTCATGATGTGTTAGTATTTCTTTTGGCAGATAAATCAGAACTGTCACTAATGTTTTATTCATGGAAAGCTAGCTGCCAATAATTTGTGTTCAATTTGTTAGATTGTGACTGATGTCAAGGATGAAACCATAAATCTAATAAGTACAGTCATTAAGATTGATCATAATACTGTAACAAAAATATGGATCTTTAATCAGATATTATGAAAGGGCTTTCTGTGTTAATGGCAGGGTTGCAAATGACGTGTATATTTCTTGGTTCAATACGCCAGATTTGGGGTGATCAGCCATCCAAACAAACATGTTGACTGTGATCCAGTAGTTCTGATTGCATATGTGGAATTCTGTCTAAGGTCCCATTTTCTATGGCATTGAAACTCTTTGGATGTCCCAATGAACTCAGAGTTTAGGAAACCCTTTTTAGTGCAAGATGCTGAAATGTATGCAGTGTGTTTATGCTATCTAATATATGCAAATATATTTTCATTGAATAACCTTGAGCTGTGACTTGTATTGGCTTCTTGTGGTAATTACCATATTTTTCGCTCTATAAGACACACCTGACCATAAGACGTACCTAGTTTTTAGAGGAGGAAAACAAGAAAAAAATATTCTGAATCAAATGGTTTACTAAACTATTTAATAAACTATAACAGAATGGGATGTGTTGGGATGTCTTAATCCCAGTTGCTTTACTCTCATGTGCCTCTAGCATACTGTGTATGACCCCCCCATCCCCCGCAGACTGCATGTAACTGTTAGGGGATGAAAACATCTTGTATAGAATCCATCTCTGCAGTCCCTTCAATGCCACATGTATTTCCTGTAGGTCTGAATAAACTGTAAATATTCTTTTGATTGCACACCCCCAGCATACCTGCTCTCTCTGGTTTTTCTTGCCTCTATCTTAGACAGAGAAGGTGAGCAATGAGAAGAGACCTAAATTCAATCCTCCAACTTTTCTCTCTCTCTCTTTTTTTCATATTTAAAAATGATGCTTAAGAAACTCGGGATGCATCTACGCATCAGAAATGCTCACTCAGTGGTCTCTTGTGTGTCATTTCTTCCTCTGGGCCAAGGGCATGAAAATCTAACATTTGCACAGTTGCAGAGATCACTATAATAATTGTGTTTCTTGTATCCTCAATTGGGAAGGGAACTTTATATCCACATTGTTTTTGTTAAGCATTTAGACGTCCCACTTAATTATCCATGAGGTATTAAAAGGCCCAACCCTTGAGAGACAAAGCTGAATTGTGGGGAACTTCCCTTGCATTCCCAAAAGGTATTTCAAGCTCACTACACTTCTGCTGTTGAATCTTTTTTTTTTTTTTTCCAGAACAAAGGAGTGATGGGTATTTTCATGGGGATTAACCCCCCCTTTTTTTTTCAGAGAGGAGGAAAATGTCCCACTTTCCACTTTTTCACACCATGCATAATTTTGAACATCTTTGCCATGCTTCCCATTACTCATCATTTTCCTAAGAGAAGCAATCCTGGTTGTTGTAACAAAGTCTGATAGGGGAGCTGCTCCAATCCCTTGATTGTTTTAGTTGCCCTTCTTTGCATTTTTTCCAACAATGTCATTTTTCAGGTGTGGTGGCCAGCACTGTACGCAATACTTTAAGTATGGTCATATTAAAGATTTGTATAAGAGGAATATGATCTTGGAAATTTGATTTTCAATTCCTTTCCTAATTATGGCATTCCCTCCTAACATTTGACGTTTTCATCAAGCTCTCCACCAACATTCTCAAGACCCCTTTCTTGGTCTGTCAGCACTAGTTCAGATTCCATCAGTTTATACTTGAAGATGAGATTCTTTTCCCCCAGCATGCTAACTTTACACTTGCTTACACTGAACAGCATTTGCCGTTCTGATGCCCTTTTTCCCAGCTCGGAGAGATCCCACTGGAATTCCTCACAATCCCTTTTAAATGTTTTATTTTAGTATCATGAGCAAACTTGGCTACTTTATTGCTCACTTCTAATTCCAGATCATTTATGAACAGGTTGAAAAGCACTGATCCTAATGCAGAATCTTGTGAGAATACCATGCATTCTCAATGTTGGCTTTCAATTCTTTAGTCAGTTACTGATCCATAGGACAACATGTGTGTGCACACACAGCCCTTATTCCATCACTGCCAGGTTTTCTCAAGAGTCTGTTGATGGATTTTATCAAAAGGCTTTTGGAAGAAAACAATGTCTATTTGATTGCTCTGTCCACGTGTAGTAGTGACACTCTCAAAGAATTCTTTTAAAGCAGGGCTAGTTCTATATGTTAACTGAATCTATCCTGAATAACACTTTCAACCAATTTACGCAGAACCAACAGAAAGCAAAGCAGCATATAATTTTCCAGATCCCTTTTTAAAAATTGTCCTAGAGTGCTAGTACATGGCTAGAGAGTGATCTTAGGGCCATGATGTACATATTGTATAAGAAAGTCATCAATTGATTCTGAGGAGGAAGAGGCAGAGCTGAGTAGATGAATTGGTGATTTATAGGTTATTTACCGAAGATGCTCAGGGCAATGAGAGAGAACCAGCCCTCTTTGGAAAAGGAGGGAGACATTTCAGAGTGGTGGGGAGGAGATGGAAGGGGTGTCCTTGGCACCAACAGGATATGACAGGCTAAACAAGTGGACCAATTCAGAAGTGTCCAGCATTCCTGCTCTCTAGCCCTCAACCAGCAGGGGCCACCTTCAGGGCTGAAGTCTTTCTGAAAGGAATGGAAGGAGGGGAAGCTTAAGTTTGGATCCAGCTCTTTACATTGTCAATTGCTTCTCTCACATCTCAAAGAGAACGCTGCTTCAGTGTATACTGTTTCTTAACCTGTTAAACTTTAATAAAAGGATTGTGCTTCTAAAGTGTCATCTGTGCCTGCGGGGGCAGGCGTGGGGGCGGGGTGGCAGTGCGGGGGGGCGGCGGTGGCGGCTTTAGAAAGATTGTGCTTCTAAAGTGTCATCTGTGCCTGCATCTGCGGTGGCGCGGGGCAGCAGTGCGCGTCGGCGGCGTGGGGCGGCCGCGTGCGGTGGTGCGGTGCGTGGCGGCGGTGGCGCGGAGTGGCTGTGTGCGGCGGCGCGGGGCAGCAGTGCGCAGCGGAACAGGGCGGCTGCGCACAGTGGCGCGGGGAGGCGGTGCGCGGCAGCGGTGGCGGCGCGGGGCAATGCGGTGCGTGACGGCAGTGGCGCGGGGCGGCGGTGCGCGGCGGCGGAGGTGTGGAGCTTCCCGGTGGGGGTGATCAGTTCCCGGAGTACGGGGTGGAGCAGGGCGCGCCGAGCACATGCCGGTCTGGTTGTGCAGGCGGGCCGGCAGCGTCCCGGGCGTCAGGCACACACACATTCACTCTATAAGACGCACAGACATTTCCCCTTACTTTTGAGGGAGAAAAAAGTGCGTCTTGTAAAGCAAAAAATACGGTATTTTGATGATGATGTAAAAACAGGGCTGAGGAAGTGAGACCGCAGGCTTGATTGAAAATACTCGTATGTAGCACTTCTGAGTAAACATGTTAATTTCTGGGCTGCCAGAGTATTTTTAATTACTTACTGACCCTACTGTTTAGCATGATTTCATTTTCTGCAGGTGATGAGTTTGTCACCAGCACCCCTATCACTGTTAATCAAGGCAGCTCCTATCCTCACAGAAGAGATGTACGGGGACATCCAGCCTGCCGCCTGGGAGTTACTGCTCAGTATGGATGAGCACATGGCTGGTGCAGCAGGTAAGAGGGTCACATCTCAGTGGTGCACTCCAGTGTGCAACATGTTGGACAGGCTGGACATGCACATGGTGGGCATGTCATGAGCGGAGCCGGCTGGTGCCGGAGGTCAGACTAGATGGCCCGGGAGGCCCCTTCTGACTCGCTCTGTTTCTATGTTTCTATGTGCTCCAAATTGATAAGGAGTATTACAATTGTCTCACCCAGCTTTGGACCTTGAAATGTTTCTGCTGGACAATGATTCCCAGCATTCTGTGAGTTCTATCTATGCATACATTGCCCCTGCTTTTGATTCCATGTGGTTTCTGTGCTCCTGATGTCCTGCTTTTCACAGTGGAAATCCATAACAAATGCGGCAGCCCACAAGTGCTGGCCGTTTGTTACCACATATGCTTATAAAATATCAGTTTCCATACCTGCTACTCATGGGACAAATGCAAGGCTTATTTCCACCCAACATCATCCAGCACAGTGTTTAAACTTTCAAAAAATAATGCTTCCCAGTTGTGAAATGCAAAACAGACAAAGAAAGTTTACTTTCTGCAGCTGCCATGTTCCTCCTGTGTGCTGTGAAAGTGCCAGAAGCTGTATCAGATATGCTGATGTCTGAATTTCATCATCCTGAGGCAGTGCAAAGGTTGAATGCCATTCTCAAGTTCCATACCCTCTGGAGATTTAGGTATCAAGTCTGGCCTCGGATGGAAGAAGGAGCTCAGCAGATATTTAAGGTAAATTATGACACCATCTGATATCATTCAGAGTTGTAATGGTGGCCCCTGTGCATGTCTACTCAGAAATAAGTCACACTGACCTTACTCAGACTCAATCAGGTAAGTAGGTATAGAGCTGCAGCCTAAACTTAAGCATCTGAGTTTGTTATTTTTTCATAAAAGACACCATTGGATTTTGAAAGATGAAGCCTTTTGATATACAGTAAAACCTTGGTTTGCGAGCATAATTAAATCCAAAGCACTTGTATATCAAAGCAAATTTCCTCATAAGAAATAATGGAAACTCAGATGATTTGTTCCACAACCCAAAAATATTTATATAAAAATGATTACAATACTGTAATATAATACAAAATAATAAAGAAAATACAAAATATAAAGAAAAGTAAAACAAATTAACCTGCACTTATCTTTGAAAACCTTTGTGGCTGTGTGAGGGAGACAAGAGAGAGGAGGGTTATTGTGTAGGACAACTTTTAGTATCACTAACAGAATCACTGCTATCTATTGGCTCAATGGAATCTTTTTCTTTTCGGGCAACTTTAACAAGGAATCTATCCAATGACACTTGCTTTTGGCTCCTTTTGAGGATTTTGTGGAAATGTGACATTGCATTGTCATTAAGCAGATTCATCACTTGCACTGCTACAGCCATATTTGGGTGGTCCTTTTCTACAAAATTTTGTACTGTTTCCCACATTTTACACATCTCCCTAATCTCATTTGAAGTGAGGGATTCCTCTACCTTTTTCGTCTCCTCTGTAGATGAGATCTCCTCCATAACCTCTTGCATCTGTTTTACCTTTCAGTATCTCCCTGGGGCGGGGGGTGGTGGGTATTGAAAGGTAAAGTAGATGCAAGATTCCAACCTTGTAGTACAACACACCATGTACTTCTCCTACACAAGCCTTGAAGTCCACAGTTAGGACCTGGCAAGATTTTTAAACAGATCTTCACAACAAAGCACTAAATATACACCAAATCATTGGAACAGTTAAGTAGAACCTGATTTAAGTTAGTCAATGACAGTGTACAGCACTAAACAACCCCTTTGTCTTCAGAATGAGCATATGCCCTGTGGTAACCAACAAGGAAATGCTGTCAGCTTAGAGCTGCTTCCAGTGCAATCCTATGCATGTTTAGATAGAAAAACAGTTCTGTAATTCCCAGCATACCCTCTCTTCCTGGAGGGATGCTGGGAGTTGTAGGACTGCAGAGAGAGAGAGAGAGAGAGAGAGAGAGAGAGAGAGAGAGAGAGAGAGAGAGAGAGAGAGAGAACACACACCATTGGCTCGGTTGTAATCATGTGACATTTGGCATCACATACTACTTGTATTGCAAGACATCACTCGTTTAACAAGCTAGAAATTTATTAGAAATGTTTGCTCATCTTGCAGAACACTGGCATAACAAGTTACTCACAATCCAAGGTTTTACTGTATAATAAATGATAAATCTGATGAAGATAGACTGGAAAAGTTGGGAATAACTCAGTTTTTATATTATAAACTAAGTTTTAAGTAGGATACAGTAATCATTTGGAAAGGGGTTAAATTGCTGCATTGACAATCAGGTCATGACCCTTCTCATCCGTTCGGACGGGAGCAACAGGATATATCCAAGGTGAATATCGGGGGTGGGGGGGAAGCATGCATAAAGTAGTATAAAACTGTCCAGAGAGGAGGTTTAATTGGCAGTAAGTGACATGCAACAAAATTTCCCCTTCAGAATCATCTGAGTTTGTATTACACCACTGTTATTTTTTTTAAAGTATGAGGTGTGATGTGAATGGCAGGTCAGCTGATATTTCTTGATCACCCAGCGGTGTGGTAGGGCTGACCTTGTGGCCAAAATCCATGGAAGGTTATCTAACCCTAACCCCCCCCCCCGCCCCCAAGCTTGGTTTTGGCAAAAAACAGAATATACTAAAAAACATCAAGGTATGTAACACCTGAAATATTGTGTTGTATGTATAATATGACAAAACCCACATTCTGGAGGGGATGGAACAAGTTGGAAATTACAGAGAACCTTGGCCATACCATTTTTTGAACCATGCTGTGAAGTTATAAAATACTATACATCATAGTTCAAACATTGCTTTTCTCTCCGTTTTTGTTGATTCACATGAAAATCTACTCTAAAGAACTGTTAATGTTTATGCTTGTCATTTTGAGATAGGCATGAACTTAATTGAATACTAGTACAACCAAATCCAGAACACTGTATTACCAGAGAAATTAAACAGCTAAGAGCAGTTGGCAAAAATAGAAAAAACAGCATGATCTTCTTTTTAACATTAGAAACCAGAAAGACAAAAGCAGAATTCTATCAAATACCCATAGAATACTGTGGAAGGACATATTTTTATGACCTTACAGACCCCGAAGTCTCCACTGTGTACTTCTAGAAAAGACCTGCAATTCCTAAAGGGAATCAAGAAGTTATCATCTATTTTATTGCTTGCTGTTACTGATTGTACTTCTTTGTTAATTTATATAATAAAATACAATAAGAACATTAAAAAACAAATAACAGTGTTGAAGTTGAAGATTCAGTAGTCTGTCACCAAATGTTGTGTTGTCTGTGAATATGCAATGAGAGAAGGCACTCCTCTCTGCAAGCTAGGATAAACAGTGCAGAAGATTCATGTTGCACAATCTCAGGGCCTAATACAAGAGTCTGTGCACCTAAACCAGTGATGGCGAACCTTTTAGAGACCAAGTGCCCAAACTGCAACCCAAAACTCACTTTTTTATTGCAAAGTGCCAACACCGTAATAAAACCTGAATACTGAGGTTTTCATTTAGAACAAACAACTCAGTTCAAGCATATATAGAGAGAGCCAGTGTGGTGCAGAGGTTAAGAGCATGGGATGACCTGGGTTCATTACCTGGGTTCATGACCTGACTCAGATGACCTGGGTTCTAGTCCCCGCTCAGCCATGAAGCCAACTGGGTGACTTTGGGCCAGTCACAGACTCTCAGCCCAACCTACCTCACAGGGTTGTTGTTGTGGGGATAAGGTGGAGGGGGAGAATGATGTAAGCTGCCTTGAGTCCTTTGTAGGAAAAAGGCAGGATATAAATCGATAAATAAATAAATAAATAAATATCCTTGGCAGCGCACTGACTGGCCATGCAAAAGCTTGGACGAGTCATGGCTAATGAGTTGTAGCTCATGATGTCATCACCTGGCACCACTACTCCTTTCCGAGCATGCACATAGCCCCTATGTGTGCTGTTATCCAATGCTCGGCTGTTGGGGCAATACAGGGGTGACTTAGCTTGCGTACCAACAGAGAGGGCTCTGCATGCCCACTGTGGCATGCATGCCATCGGTTCACCACCACTGACTTAGACCAATGCTAGTTTTTTAACTCTTGTTTGGCCACACAGAGTGCAAATGTATGGGTTTTTTTCACATAGGCAAAGAATAATCTATGATTAGCTCTTTATAGTGTCATTACCATCTCTGTGCAGTTCAAAAACCAACACTGCCTAACTGATTTATTTGCTTTTCCTTCATATATAATAAGAGGACATCTTATGTCTACCCATTCATCCTGCAGCACCCTAGTGCTAAAACTGGAACCTAGACTGCTGAAGCTCCACACACATTCAAAGGGACCCTATGAATTTGTGTCTCAGGGTAATTTAAAATGTGGTTTATGTCTGCAGTAAAGTCTTTAGCCATGAGGGGCACTACATACAGTTCAAAGCCAGAAGACATAAGTAATCAGCATCCAGGGCAATGGCAGCTGACTAGCAAGGTAAAGGCAATGGGACTCAGACAGACAGGGCATGACAAGTCCAATATACAGTCCAAAGTCAATATACAAGCCAAGTCTGTACAGACAGGTAGTGTAGTCCAGAGCAGGCCAAGGGTCAGATATCCAAGGAAAGCAGACCAGTCAGGGAGAGAAGAGGTGCAGGCAGGATCCACCTGGCAGGGGAGGGATAAATTCATATGTTTTATCATTCATTGTATTTTAATTATGTTGTTACCCACCCTAAGGCTTTGTTGCAATGGGGCAGCCTATAAATGTTTTAATAAATAAATAAATCCAGGAGTCATAGGAACAGGAGCTCAGACAGGACACAGGAGCAGAGTTTCAAGTCTAGCAGACCAGGAAGGGCTTCACCATCATCAGGAAACCCTCATTACCAAGGCAACTTCTGAGGGGAAGAGCTGGTTGTTATATAGCTCTTCCCCAGGGCTCCCCAGGTGGAACTCATGAGAGTCCTGGCAGCTGCAGTGGACTGAGGACAGAATCCTGCAACTGCCAGAGCTGCTCTGCCGGCCTTGGCCAGCAGAGGGAGCCCTGAAGCTGCCTCGGTTTTTTACATAAGTGGGCTGAGGGACAGAGTTACATAGGGCAGACTTCCACCCTTTCATGATGTGGACAGATCCCTGCTGTGGGAAGCTATGGGGTGCAGTGTGGCAAGGACCATACCTAAGGATGGCTTCACTCAGATGGGACAGTTTCATTATGTCTAACCCTGAGAGCTGTACAAGTTTGCATGAAGGCTTGGTTGAATTAAACTAGGGATTTATTCCAACCCATGAGTCCTCAAACTACAGCCTGCGGGTCGGATCCGGCCTGCCATGCCCACTTATCTGGCCTGCCTCAGAGGTCTTGGACTCCCCGCACCTGCTGCTGCTGCTGCCGCCTGCCTCACCGCACACACAGCGAGATGGTGGCTTGCTTGCTCAGAGATCGTTTTGGACTCGCTCAGAGATTTCCAAATGAGCAAGCCGCTGTCTTGCCACACACGCCCACTGCTGCCTCTCTGGCCTGCGCCCACAGGCACCCCCACCTCACTGGCCTGCACCCGCTGCTCCCTCCTTTCAACTGGCCCCCTGTTGAAAAAGTTTGAGGACCCCTGTTTCAACTCATATGAAGCTGAATCCATGTCATCTTTCTTCATCATGGTCTCTGCATCACACATATGGGTGCTACGCCTGTGCAGTGCCTGCATTTGGGAAGATTCTCTCAGCTGGTAACATTTTTGGCAGGAACTCCACTCCCCCACCCCCTTGTATAAATAGGCGGCGTTCCTGCACTATTGTCAGTCCACTTTCAAGTGCCATTTGCTGTACCTTGGGTTCTCTCATTGCTTTCAATTTCTCTCACAAACTACTTATTTGCCTACTTAAACCTTAATCCTTAAAACTTTTAAAACTTTTAAAACCTTCCTTTAAATCCTCTCTTCTCCCACCCTATAAACCCTCACCACTAATCCCATTTTCCCTTACCCCTCCCCCTCACATATCCCCCCTCAAAATATTTTTTAAAAACCCCAAACTGTCTATCATCTTTCTTCTATACTTTTTTTATTCTCCCTCGATGACACAGAGTTCTGATTTTAGATGTGCCCAGTGCGGGGCAAAAATTCCATCTATGGACAGCCATTCACTCTGCCTACTCTGTCTGGATGAAGGACATCATGTGGACAAATGCGTCCATTGTCATCAAGTCTACACAAGGTTGGCAAAACAGAGAGCACACTGCACCAGCTGATCATGAAGGACATAAGATTGATTTGATGTCTCACTGTATCTATTCAGCCATGGGACTTGGACTCCGAATTTCCAATTACAAGGCCATTATGGTCCATTACCAATATTTCCTATGGCAGAAGATGGAGTCACTTGCTGCATTCCTCCTTGACCAACACAGAGACCTGGTCAGAATTTTCAGTGGTGAGCCAATGCAACTTTTGTAACAACAATTAGCAATGGCAAAGCATCATGTAGACTGTGATTCCAGAGCACTTGTCAATGTGGTGGATCTCAGACAGCATGCATGGCTACGAGCCAGTAATCTGCGGGAAACAAAACAACGTGTGGAAAATATTTTGTTCAATGGACAAATATTTTGTCCATTTTTTCCCTTCAAAAATGGGTGAGAAACTCAACACCATCCACAAAGCATGTCTGACAGCCCACAGAATGGGATGGGGACTATCCTGGCATCACAACCATAAGTGGCCTTGGAACAGACAACCACTATATTGCCCCTTCCAACCTATGCTACAGGGATACCCTATGGGGAGTCAGTCTTTCCACAAGAGACCAAGCCGTTCTCACCGTACTGACATGCCTCGGTACCAACCTCCCAGGAAGTGTGTCAATACAGACAGGCAGTGCAAACCAGTCCTCTGTCATATCACCTCTCCCATTTAGAGATCGACTTCAACATTATCTCCCCATATGGGAGTCCATCACATTGGATCAGTGGGTTCTTTCCATTATAGAGCATGGATATAAAATCAAGTTTGAAACCCTGCTCCCCCTCAGAGCAGTCCAAAGAACACCAGCTTCACCAATCCTGCAAGAGGAAATTAGTGTGCTACTTTGTAAGGGAGTGATTCGAAAGATTGACCACTCAGAGAGACAGCACAGTTTCTACTGGAGGTACTTCACAGTACTGAACAGGGATGGAGCCCTTCACCCCATCCTAGACCTGCGTGGAGTGAATCATTTTATTAAAGCTAAAAAAATTTACAATGACTGCGCTACAAAACATTCTCCTGTCATTGCAAAAAGAGGATTGGTTCATGTCCCTGGATTTGAAAGATGCTTATTTTCGGATAAACATACATCCTGCACATAGACACTTTTTAAGATTCATGGTCAGTGCAGAAGTGTACGAATTCAATGTACTCCCATTTGGTCTTGCTACAGCACCTAGAGTGTTTACAAAATCTATGGCCCCAGTATGTGTCCATTTGAGATTACAAGGGGTTTGGGTTTACCCTTACCCAAATGATTGGCTGTTTGTCCCCTGTTCTAGAAAGGACTTACTGAACTCAGTCAATACTACCTGCACTTTACTGCAGCAATTGGGACTGTGCATTAATAATGAAAAGTCATCACTTGTTCCCTCTCAGGCACTCATGTATATTGGGGCTCATCTGGATTCGAGGCAAGCGTAAGTCTACTTGCCAGCAAAACAGAGAAAACTGACAAAATCCATCCTAAGATTACAGACCAGGAACACAAGCTCTGCTTGCTCCATTCAACAAACTCTCAGAGACATGGCTTCCACGGTATCCATAGTCCCAAATGTGAGGCTATGAATGAGACCATTGCAGTTATGGTTCAATTGTATCTTCCATCCCAAACTTGATCCACCATACCAACTACTTAAACCTCTGCATTCAGTTCTGGGAATATTGTGCTTGGTGGCTAGTCAAATTCATGCTGACCCAAGGGAAACCATTCCAACCACTGGACCTGACTGTCACACTCTACACAGATGCATCTCTAACTGGATGGGGTGCTCACTATGCATCCTACCAAACTCAGGGCATCTGGCATGGTCACAAGAGAATGAGACACATCAATTACTTGGAACTATTGGCAGTCTTCAAAGCTCTCCTCTCCTTTGAAACCATCTTGAGGGGCAAGACCATACAGATAGCAACAATCAACATTTCTATCGTGTTCTACATGAACAAACAGGGAGGAACAAGATCGGCTCCACTTGCGCACCTTGCTCTTCCCCTATGGTACTGGTGCATCAACCACAGAATGGACATACAAGCAGTTAACCTGGCTGGCATCGAGAATGAGGAAACAGATTCCTTGAGCTGCTACATGTCCACAACACACAAATGGGAACTTGACTGAGAAATTTGTCATCACCTCTTTGATCAGTGGGGAATGCCCTAGATAGATCTGTTCACAACCCATCAGAACAGGATGTGCAATACTGTTCCAGATCAGGGATGGGAGAGAACTCCCTAGGGGATGCATTCATGATCCCATGGAACAATGCTCTATTTTATTCATTCCCCTGATACCATTGATAATGAAGGCACTAGTGAAGCTCAGACAAGACAACTCCACCTGTATACTGATCACTCCATGGTGGCCTTGCCAGGCTTGGTTCCCAACCCTGCTTCAGCTTTCACAAGGGATGTACATACACCTGCCAGAAATTCCTAACCTTCTCACTCAACAACAGGGCAGGATCTGACATCCCGATTTGCACACACTGAAACTAAGTGCATGGCTAATACACTGAGCTTGGTACCAACACTGAGCTCAGAAATGACAACTCTACATCCAGATATTCAGTACATTTTACATTCAGCCCTACGCCCAAATACTTGACAATTATATAGCTCGAAATGGAAACGCTTCACATGTTTTGTGAGCAGTAACAACTTCTTGCCTGAATCTACAACCATCAAGAATATTCTTCAGTTCTTTCTCTTGCTACATCAAGGGGGTTTGAAACCCTTGTCCATTAAGGTATATCTTGCAGCCATATCGTACCATAGAGGACCTATAGAAGGTTCATTTGTGTTCTAACATCAACTCACATGTTGGTTCCTAAGAGAACTCCAAAACCTACACCCTTAATCCGATTGGTTGTACTGACATAGAGTCTGTCAGTAGTCCTACAGGCTTTAACAAATCCTCCATTCAAACTGTTAGCCTCCACCAACTTAAGATTACTGCCATGGAAAATTGCCTTCCTGCTGGCTATAACTTCAGCCAGGGGAGTGAGTGAACTATGCACCCTTTGAGTTGACCCACTATATCTAAACTCCCAAAGGTGGCGACAACATTCCATCTTAACCAAGATATCATGTTACCAGCATATTCACATGTGTGTGTACTGTTGACACCGATTGAATGGTCAGTCCACTCAACGTCCACAGATCACTCACTTTTTATAGATCCCGAACCATACCATTCCGGGAAACCAAACAACTGTTTATAGAGTATTCTGAACATGACAGAGGAACACTGATAGGATCCCAATACTTGCCGAAATGGATAATTGAAACCATAAAGCATTCATACCAACTTGCTAAGTTGGACTTGCCAATCCTTCTAAAGGGCCATTCGACCAGAGCTATGGCTACCTCGTCAGCCCTATGAGCGGGCTTACCTGTACAGGATTTATGCAAAGCTGCTACATGGTCCACCCCATGCCCTTTTATCAGACATTACTATCTTGATGTAAAGGCTAGAATGGACTGCTCTTTTGGCTGTGCTGTCCTTTTGACTGTCATGCAGTAATAACATCATCCGGCCTCCAAGTTTGGTAAGCTTGCTAGTCACTCGTATGTGTAATGCACAGAGACCATGACAAAGAAAGGCAGGTTGATTTCCTGAAACTGTCATTCTTCAAGTGGTCATCTGTGCATTCACACAACCCACCTGCCAGCCCCACATCAGTGTCTGTGAATTGGTTCATATGATGTAATCTGTTTCTCTCATGTGTAGCATGTCTAGCATGTTCTATCATGTCGGTACCAGTTGCGGCAAACGGTTGGTCTCCAGCTGGACTGACGATAGTGCAGGGACTCTGCCTATTTATATGAGGGGGTAGGGGAGCAGAATTCCCGTCAAAAATGTTACTAGCTCAGAGAATCTTCCCAAATGTAGGCACTCCACAGGTGCAGCACCCATATGTGTGAATGCACAGATAACCACTTGAAGAATGACAGTTACAGGTAAGCAACCTGCCTTTATTTCTTGAATAGAATTAAATGGTCTTTCATATTTGGACTTTGGAACATTTCCCCATCCTTGAAGAAATGATATTCAGTACAGATGGTGATGTATTCTTTACCCTTGATATGCTTTTCTAGATTCCTCCACCAAGCATTAATTTCACCCTACCATCCCCGGTACTGGGAATGCCATCTGTCCCCATGTTTGATCCTCCATGGGTTCCACAGTGCAGTGGAAGTGTGCAAGACCCCATTAATGAAGATCAATCCGTAAGTAAAAAGAATACTACAGCAAGTGCCCTGCTTGTGGGAATAGTGAGAAGGTGATGAAAAAAAGACATATTTCTTTTTGTAGGAGGTGTCTACATTTTAAGATATAAATTTGATGCAACATTGAAACATAATAGTGTGAATTGGTTTCCTTGTCATTACTGTTGGTGTGTTTATGAAGTTCATTATTCTTAGTGGTAGAATATTAATATTATCAATAGGTATATTAATTAGTATATAATCTGCCTAATCTGAAATATTATATTAGAAACATAACTATAAATATGTATTATAACAGCTATTTAAAATATTTCACTCCAAAAAGCTGAATCCAGAGATAAAATGTAGAATGCCAATACTCTGAATTCAAGAAATGCTGTTGCTGACAAGAGACATTCTAGATCGGGGGTCCTCAAACTTTTTCAACAGGGGGCCAGTTGAAAAGTGCCAGTGGTGGGTGCGGGACACCAAGGCAGTGCCAGCAGGGTGTGCAGGCCTGTGAGGGGACAGGGATGCACACATGGGGTGGGGGGGGTGAGGCGGGGGGGTGCGGGGCGAGGCAGCAGCTTGCTTGCGTGGAGATTGTTTTCTCCGAGTGAGTCCAAAATGATCTCTGCACAAGGAAGCTGTTGCCTTGCTGCGTGCGTGTGCATGGCGCCTCCAAAACCTCTGAGGTGGGCCAGATAAATGGGCATGGTGAGCCGGATCTGGTCTGTGGGCCGTAGTTTGAGGACCCATTTTCTAGATTAATAAAAACTGGTCTAAATTTAAAAAAAATTTAAAAAAATTAAGTTTAGGAATTCTACAGCTCTCCTCTAGATGACCAAGTTCAAATGACAAGGAGACCCCAGAACAAAATGGTTTCCATGTGGCATACTTCTGTTCAGTGTTCCAGCCTATGCACTCTATTCCCCCTCCTCAGTTTTCTACCTACCCACCCCAATAGCATTATGGACCCACTCAGCATTTTTAGTCCTACTTGGTTTTAGGTTTAGTTTCTCCTTTGGACATCTATTTTGCCCTTTCTCTCCTTTTTTTGGATTTTTGCAGGGAAGTATGCTCTGAGATTGACACATTTAAGTCCAAGTCCAGCTATATTACAACCTTACTTTCTTCACTGATTTCAGCTCTCATTAAAATCATTGAATTCTGTTACTGTATTTTAATTGTTTGTTTTATTATGGTTTAAAGTAAAGGTTTGAACTTATCCATGATTTTAAGCTGCCTTGCGTTCCCTTTCCTTGATAGAAGGGTAGAGTACAAATCTAATCTCATCAAATCACTCAGTACAAATAGCTTGAACAAGCAGGGTCCCTCACCGAAATACTGTGTGTATCCTTGCATGTGTGTATTATTTGAGCCCCTGGTTGATGGTGATAAAAAATACAGGCTTTTCCATTGAGCTTGCTTAAATTTGGGTTTTACTTCATGGACAAGATCCATTTATGTTCTATACAACCATACCCTTGAGCTTAGATGTTCTGAGCAGAACTATCATAGATAGAACATTTAGAAGGACTTTCATTCATGGTGCTGCCATAAATCAGAGACAACTGGATGGCACATAATAAAAATAAACTTATTAATTATATTTGCTACATTTCATATTGCCTAATACCAAAGCTCTCCAGTTGTGAACAATTAAAAGCTGCAAAAAATTAAAAAATTCAGGGATGTCTCCCTGTATTTTATTGGTTGACTTGGCATGGGAAGAGGCCTGAGATCACTTGTAAATGAATTCCAATAAACTGGAATTTGAAAAGACCCTTCTCTGTCAGCACAACCCCACTCCTCTAACATTTTCCTGTTTGGGGACTATTCCTTGAATGTTTCAAGTAGTGTATGATCTCATTTAGAGACCAAGGCAACATAGGGCTTTAGAGGAAAAATTTGCACTTTGAACCGAGATTGGAATGCACTAACTGCCACCACAGTTGGTTGAAGCATTCCACAACACAAAATAAAAGAAACTACTTAGTGCCAGTAAACATCAGTACTACTCAGGATACCATCTAGACCAGGGGTTTCAAAATCACGGCCCATGAGCCGCAAGACAATATTTTGGGGCCCCCATTTGATATCAAAGTTTAGTGATAGTGCACCAGCGGTGCCCGGGCCAGCCTCCAGGAGTGACGCAGCATGAGCGGCCCACCACCGCAGTGGAATACTTGATGCGGCCCAGAATCTAATTCCAGCGGCCCCCAGGTAAGTTGAGTTTGAGACCCCTGATCTAGGCAGTAGTGCTGAGATTTGCAGTGCAATCCTATATATGCCTCCTTGGAAGTGAAGACCCACTGTGCATTTAATGGGATTTGTGGCCAAGTAAAGGTACATAGGATTACAGCCTTAACTCATCATTTGTAATGGTGATAGTGTGGACTGGCTGCATGTCTGATGTTTCACTTCAGACATGCAGCCATTTTGGATGTTTCAGAAGTTTCCCTAGATGTGATGGAAATTAGGTTGAGTTCTGTTTTTCACAGATTTTGTCAGGACACTCATGGTCTCCATTTAACTATTAACTAACTAACTAATATTTTGCACTAGTTGTGCTTAATACCCAAGCCAACTACACCATGTTTTTTGTAACCCTTTGGCACAGAAATCATTTTCAGCCCGGGCAGTATCACGTTCTCATCAACGAGCAGAGCACATTCTGAAGAACCTGCAGCAAGAAGAAGAGAAAAAACGTCTGGGCCGAGAAGCTAGTCTCATCACTGCCATTCCTATCACCCAGGAGGCTTGTTATGAGCCCACCTGCTCCCCAAACTCTGAGCAAGAAGAGGAAGGTGTGCTTATATACAGGAGTGTCTATAGAGGGTGATAAAGCAATAATAGTTTGGGGATGTAAGACTTGAATGTTGAGCTTCAATTGCAAGATACTAAATGTTGATTCAATGGAGAACCAGCAGTGGTAGTAATCCCTGCAAACATAATTCACTGACATTGTCTCCTATCCAGGTAACTGCAAAAAAAGAATGAGAGCAGCCCACAACTGTTTCATGCCTTGTGTTTTTAGTTAAATGATTCCATTAATTTACCACAAAAGTTTGCAAATATTCTTAGTAGATTTTTGTCCAGTATAATTTAGGCAATACAATCCTTGCCAACTAAAATTGAATAAAAATTAACAGGGTGGCAATAATTAGAATAAAAATGACATCAGTGATTATATATTTAGGGCAGGCTTCCTCAAATTTTCTGTAGATGTTTTGGACTACATGCCCATGCTGACAGGGATTGTAGGAGTTGAAGCACAAAATATCTGGAAAGAACCAGATTAGGAAGGCTGATGTGGGGCTAGTGGTCCATTTTTATGTTAATAGCTGTGGCATAGGTAGACTTGGCAGAATGGGCACACCAGGAGACTGCACAAACCCAAAAGAGGACATGAAAAGCTGTAATACAGTAATACAGAGCTGCTAAGTGTGTCAATCAAAGATGAGGCCAGTAAGAGTTTCCCGCCCAATGCAGCAGTAGCACAGGGCCTCTAATCTGTATTAGGACTACAGCAAGTTTCAAGAATTAAGGTTTCCTTCCACCTAGCATAGTCACAATCTAGATTCTCTCACTTTCACTTTTAAAAGCAATGTCATGCAAATGTCAGATCATTCTTGGCCCTTATAAGATGCTTTTTCTTCCCACACTGAGCTCTACCATTCTGTCTACCTATTGATCAGAACAGAATTCTGAAAGTTCCACCACTGTAGCATCTCTTTACTTCTAAAGAAGGTCATTGAACTTTAAAGTTTTCATTTAGAATGTAATTTTAAATATGTACTATACTCTAGGTTCAAGTAAAGTTTTCTTAAATCGTTTTCTCTGCTCTTGCAGATCACTACCTTTGCAGTAGATCAGTGGTAGATTTCTCCTAGAACATATAAACCAAAATTCACATTTTGTATTTGTATTGTCAGTAGAAGAAGTTTCCAACCTGGCATCTCGCCGACTGTCTGTGAGTCCATCATGCACTTCTAGTACATCTCATAGGAACTACTCCTTTCGTCGTGGCTCAGTTTGGTCAGTGCGTTCAGCAGTCAGTGCTGAAGGTAAAGCTATATAAAAGTTATGAATTGTCCTATTAAATGTTTATTCCAACTTCTCTTGCTTTAAGTTATTTAATTATGCTAAATTGCCAGAACAGCTTACCTTAGATGAATAAAACCGGACAGTCGATGCTTGCATACTTGCTATCTAAAACACAAAGCAAAAGGAAAAAGTGATGAGGAGCAAGAAGACAATATGTAAAATCAGGCACTAAGTTCCATTGTCTGTTTTTATAACAACAAGCTAGCATGGAAACAGTTCAGGCAGCGGAGAAACTAAGTAGAGCTGATGCCCTAGTAGAGCTGATAGAATGGCTCTGCAGTCCCATCTCTTGCTTTGCTGCTGCCTGTTGGAATGGTAGTTGTCAAGGGGACAGATGAAGGAGGGAGGATTTTACAGGAGGTGATCTCTCAGCAGGATCAGCAGGAATGGCCCTGCTTCCCATCTCTCTTTGTGAAATCAGGCAGAATAACTGCTGGTGACGATTGATGGAGGAGCTTGATGAAACTGGTTCATGTAATATATGCATAACCTCAGAGCTAATTCAGGAATTCAAAAGAATTCAGTTGGTTGACATACTTGAATTAAGTTTATGCTGTTTATTGTGGTATGTCTGAGGTTTTTTTTCCAATTCAGAATAGTGATTAATTCATTGAATTCTCTGCACTTTATTTGGATGTGTGAATTAACTCTTAATCAGTACTGAGTTGGGGTGCAGAATAGAAATGTGTTTCTTTTTCTATCTTTGCAATTTTTTTAAAATTGATTGATTGATTGATTGATTTATATCCTGCCTTTTTCCTACAAAGGGCTCAAGGCAGCTTACATCATTCTCCTCCTCCATCTTATCCCCACAACAACAACCCTGTGAGGTTGGTTGGGCTGAAAGTATGTGACTGGCCCAAAGTCACCCAGTTGGCTCCATGGCAGAGCAGGGACTAGAACCCAGGTTGTCTGAGTCCCAGTCCCATGCTCTTAACCACTACACCACACTGGCTCTTTCTTTCTCTGTTATAGTGAGAGATCCGTAACTATATGGGGCGTTTCACTTACACAATGTTTTTTTTTTCCTCTAGATGAAGAACGCACAACAGAGCACACCCCCAATCATCATGTCCCTCAGCCTCCACAGGCAGTCTTCCCAGCCTGTATTTGTGCAGCTGTGCTCCCTATTGTTCACTTAATGGAAGATGGAGAAGTTCGAGAAGATGGAGTAGCAGGTGTTGTTATATATCAAAGATTTCTGGAATAATTAATGAGTATGGAACCCTTAAAATATATCCACTAGTTTTAGCACTCTATAGGGATTCAGTGATCAGACCTAACAAAAGAGTTTGCTGCTGCCTTGTCTGATCTGATACATGTTTCCCAATAAGTGTGCTTGGAATTGCTTCCAAGGTTGCTGTTTTCTCTGGAAGTGCCATTGTTTGTTCATTCACTTGTAACAGAGATATCAGACATCATTATTAAATCAGTATATTCCAGTACATTTCTGTGTTGTCTTCTTGTATTTTCTCAGACCTGACTTGTGATTAATTTCTCTACAGTTCTGGTGCCAGCTTCTGTAGCAGACTATTGTGGTTTTTAACAGTTATTGTGCCTTTATTCAAAAGTGCCCTGTTGATTGATTCAATATCAAAGGAAAAAACAGAAAAATAACAATATGAAAAAACCAACAATTGACTTCCTCCCTTCTGCAGGAAATAGAAGCTGACTAAATAGGAAGCAGTTAAGGGACATTTCTTAAATAAACCCACAGCTGCTGTAATCAAGAAGCAATGAAATGGTCTGAACCTGCAAAGAGGAAGCTTTGAATTAACATGCCCTCCCGCCGCCTAAGATCTGCAACAGCGGCCCTTCTCTGGGAGCCCTCTTTGAGGGAGGTTAAGTGGGTGAGCACCCGGAGGAGGGCTTTTTTGGCGGTGGCGCCCCAACTATGGAATGCGCTCCTTGGAGAGGTTTGCCTGGCGCCGTCATTATTTGCTTTTCGGCACCAGGCGAAGACCTTTTTATTTAAGTCTTATTTTAATTGTTAATTGTAGATTTTGTTTAATTTATTGTGTGGTTTGTTGTTTGTTTATTTGGATTATTGTGTAGGTTTGTTTAGTTGATGTTGTCTATTTAATTTACTTAGTTGTTTATGTTTATTTAATTAGGTTTTTTAGTTGCCGAGATGCACCGTGTGGGGGAGGGATAAATTAGAATGGTTTTATTATTATTGTATTTTAATTGATGTTGTTAGCCACCCCGAGGCTTTGTTGCGATGGGACGGCCTATAAATGTTTTAATTAATAAATAAATAAAAATAAAACATTGCAAAGGACTGTTGAGTAATGCGACTTACTTGTATGCTGATCCTATAGAAAGATCTTTGTAAGGCTGCAATTCTGAGCATACTTACCTGGGACATAGGTAGGAAAGTGCTTAGAGGACCTTAGTATAGAACCAACTTAAGTTTTGTACAGAATTTACTCTGATAATTTATGGTACACAATGCAAATTGAAATTGTATGTGGATGAAAGAGGGAAACATAAAAACCAAGCTGTTTAGGCTCAGGAGGCTGGGACAGATAATATGTGTCAGACCTGGACCTAGTTCAGTAGATGTTACATTTAGAGACACCTGTGACAGCTTCTTTAAAATTTTATTTTCCTTGAAGTCAAACCAAGACTATCTCTCACCTTTTGTCTTTGTACAGTGAGTACTGTGGCACAGCAAGTCCTATGGAACTGTCTCATTGAAGATCCTTCTACAGTTCTGCGGCATTTTCTAGAGAAACTAACTATCAGTAATCGACAGGTAGAGGCCTTACTTTCTGGTGTACTTACTTAGAAGAACTCAGTCAAACGCTGGATCATTAGCCCTGTGTGCTCTTCCTCCCCTGTCTTTACTGACATGGCTGCAAGGAGTTTAGAAGATTTACTTCTTCCTTTTTGTTAATTACAAATCAGTATTATGTTCAAACCCAAACTGTGGTTAGTCTTAACTATGGTTTACTGAAGCAAGACAACTTCAAATGTGTGGCTAGTTTTAATAAATCATAGTTAAGATTAACCATGTTTTAGGATTCTGATATAGTTAGACATGCAGATTAAACCATAGTTTGTCATGTCCAAATGCGAACAAAGTATAGAATTAGTTAAAACACCTTTAGCAGACTAAGTTCCATAACTAGATCTTCAGTCCAGGTTTCATAATATGCTGAAATAGCTATCCTGTAAAGGAGAATGTTGTTATCTTGAGTGGGAAAGGTGTCCACTTTGCACTGCTGTGACTTTTAAAGAGATTGCCACCAGTTCTTTGGGGCATGATTACTAGTCCTAGTAGGCATACTGAAACTAATCATGAGTTTGTGCATCAGTTTGATAGAAAGAGTGAAAGTTAATTAAAGAATGTGAAGGAAGTCTGAAAAGCAAATTCTGCTCTCATTCCAGGATGAATTGATGTACATGCTACGGAAACTTCTGCTCAACATTGGAGACTTTCCTGCTCAGACATCTCATATTCTCTTTAATTACTTGGTAGGCAGTTCTGAGTTCTCATTGGAACCATTATGCACACCCCTCTCCAAAACATAAACATTGTGTGACTTTTAAATTATACTGTCATATTTACTGTCCAACTCAAGAAAATAGTGTATGAATAATTCTTTGGCATTTGTTTTCTGAAAATGAAGAGAATAATTTCAGTGTTTCATTTATTTTCTGCAGCTGTACAAAATCTCCTTATTTATGATGTTTTTTCCCTGAAGGATTGTAGTCCCGTGCATAGAAGCATAGACTAAGGAAAGTTCAGCATAATTCTTTCTAATGAAATAATAGTAAAATAGGAATAATAAGCATAATGCTTAGCATAATAGTGCTTTTAGAGTGATTTAGAGTGCTTCATTTATGTTGTCTTGTTATAATCCATACAATGATTCCTTAAAATCGGTCAGTATTTTTACCCCAGTACTGCAGAAAAAGGGGCTGAGGCTGAGAAAAGTACCACCTAGTGAGTTCCTGAAGAGGCAAAATTCAAATGGCTGATTTATCAGTTCCTAGCTCACATTCATAGTCACTGTACCATACCATACCAATACCTACTGTGTACCATATTATATCTACTGTGGTATGGTATGGTATGGTATATCATACTATACCTACTGTGTAGCTTGAATCATTTGTGAATATCAGGGTTCAGAAGTCATAATAATTCATTCAGAATTTTAATATCAGAATAGAAACATAGAAACATAGAAAAAGAGCGAGTCAGAAGGGGCCTCCCAGGCCATCTAGTCTGACCTCCGGCACCAGCCGGCTCCGCTCATGACATGCCCACCATGTGCATGTCCAGCCTGTCTTTGAACACCCTCACCGATGGGGCCTCAACGACCTCCCGTGGAAGCCCATTCCACGCCCTCGGGGTCCTGACTGTCAGGAAGTGCTTCCTGGCATCCAAATGGAACCTTGGCTCCCTGAGCTTTGCTCCATTGGAGCGCGTCCTGCCTTCCTCTGCAGGGGAGAACAGGCCTCTCCCCATCTCCATGTGACACCCCCTCACATACCTGTATGTTGCCAACATATCCCCTCTGAGTCTCCTCTTCTCCAAGCTGAAGAGACCCAGTTCCCTCAGTCTTGCCTCATACGGCATCCCCTGCAAACCAGCCACCATCCTAGTGGCCCTACGCTGCACTGACTCCAACCTGGCTATATCCTTTCTGTAATGAGGGGCCCAAAACTGAACACAATACTCCAGTTGCGGGCGCACCAGAGTCATGTAGAGTGGTAGTAATACCTCTCTTGATCTAGAAGCAACACTTCTGGCTATGCAGCCAAGGGTGGCATTTGCCCTCTTGACCACCGCATCACACTGCTGACTCATGTTTAGCCTGCGGTCAACCAATAACCCGAGGTCCCTTTCACAAGTGCTGCTCTCCAGCCACTTGTCACCTAACCTGTACTTATGACAGCTATTCTTATGCCCCAAGTGCAAGACCTTGCACTTATCCACATTGAACGCCATCCTGTTGTCTCTTGCCCACTTCCATAGTCTGTCCAGATCCTTTTGGATCTGGTGTATCTGCTCCTCAGTTGTGGCCACTGCTCCAGTTTTAGTGTCGTCTGCGAATTTGATCAGCAGACTGTTCACCCCTTCTTCCATGTCGTTAATGAAAAGATTAAACAGGATCGGCCCCAGGACAGAGCCCTGGGGGACCCCGCTTGTCACTGGCTGCCATCCCGACGATTCCCCGCTAATGGTTACCTTCTGCTTTCGGTCAGTCAACCATGCCCTAATCCACCGGACAGTGCTTTGGTCTATCCCAAAACTCCTCAATGAGAATAATGATATGAGAATTAATTGATGACAGATAAGTTATTTGAGTGTACCCTTTACAGTGGCTGCATTTCATTGTTTGTCTCTAGCTTCAGAAAACATACTTTATTCCTTTATATTACATGTATATCCCACCATTTTTTTCCTTCAGGGAGTCCAAGGCAGCTTACATGATCCTCCATTCCCTGTCCTCACCTTTCTGGCAGGTCAGGCTAGGAGTCTGTGACTGGCCTAAAGCCACCCAGTGAGCCTCATGGCTGAGTGGGACTACAGCCCTTGTATCGCAAAGTCCAACACTAAAAATGCTGGCTCCCTTAGGAAGTTATCAATGAGCACCATGGCCATGCATGCCTCTCTCCTCACTCTTCCCCTTCTCACATTGTAGGCTGCTTTGACATGGAGTTCCTAATCTGCATTAAGGCAGGTCCTGGCTTAGTTTCTTGGTTTATTAATCAACATTAAGGGTGCAGTCCTGCACATGTTTATGTGGAAAAAGTCCTATAACTTCCATCATTTTTCAGGCAGCATGAAGGAAATGTCGCATCATTCTGGAAGCCACAGTGACTGGGGCATGTTGGAAGTTACAGGATTATTTCAGATTCACACACAGGACTGTGCCTTAAGCTAGAATTCCTGACTTGGGGTGTTATGTGGACTTTGGATAAATGCAAGCCAGGGTCTCCACAATGAAACTGGCACATAACAAGAAGAGGACAGGTGAGGGTCATGGAGGAACATAAGACCACAGTACTTTTCCATGGCCAACATAAGCCTTAGTCGTGGCCTCTGTGCATCACACGTATGGGGAAGTGCCTGTAGCCGGAAAGATTCAAAAGCTTAACGGTTTTGACAGGAACTCTGCACCCCTCCCCTCCACAGTATAAGAAGGCGGAGTGCCCACCATTTCCCCAGACTTCTTGCAACCGCTGTTCGCTGTGCCTCGAGCCTTTCATCTCTTGCCGTAGATATACTTGCTGTTGTTCTAAAGCCTTCTATTGTTCTCTTTTCTCTCGTTAGATCCCTCATTAAGATCTCCTTTCCAAGTTACATTACCTTCCCCTCCCCCATTTAGAAGTTCTTTCTAAAACCCATTTTTCCCTCCCCCCCCCAATACACACACACATGTAAACCCTTCCATCGTTACTCTTTTCCTGTACTTTGCTATCCTCTATTTTCTCTCGATGGCTCAGGTGTGACTTTCTGCAAGTGTTCCCAGTGCGGGGCCAAGATGTCCCCCACTAAACCACATGATCCGTGCCTTCTGTGCTTGAAACAAGGCCACAGAATTGATAAGTGTGGACATTGTCAGGCCTTTATTAAGCAGGCTTGCAAGAACCGCAAAAACTCCCTACGTAAAATGTTATGGGATCAGGCTCTAGCCGCCTCCAACCAACTTGTGGCCCAGCCTGCTTCGCAGCCCTCTTCCTCAGCTGCTTCTCCCTCTCGCCCATCAGCCGATGGAGTGACTTTGTCGGAAGCCCATCGCTCCTCTCGTTCTCCTCACAAACAAAAGGAGAAGAGGAAGCATAGCAGCTCAGATAAGTCCTCAGTCCATAAGAAGGCCAAGAAAGACAGGGCAGATGAGTCACCCCATAAATTGAAGAAGGCCGACCAGCCCCATCATTGAGACTCGGGATCATCTGCTCTGTCGGTCCTGACCATGGCATCGATGCTGACACTGACTGGCCCAGCCTTCAGCTGGCCATGCAGGTGACCCTGCCAGGGTCCCCTCAGCAGATCGCTACATCAGCCCTGTCTTCACTGGACTGTCAGGAGGCAGTCTTACCAGGATCCATTTCTGATGGAGAGATCTGGGACTCTTCTCAGATGGCCTCTCTGACGGCACGCTCACCGATTCCACCACAGCCTTCTCCTGAGGTTTTCCCAAGGGCCCCGCCTCAGCAGGTGTCCCAGCAGCAGAGTGCGTCCAGTTGACCTTCCGGAGACTGGGTGCAGATGCCCTACAGTGTCTCCCATCAGGAGCCTTGGGATGATTACCCACCCTACGGGTACTACCCATCCATGCATCTGCACCGTTTCATCTCGTCTCCAATACTCTAACAGAGCTGCCAGGTTGCTGACGGGGGCTGGGCGTTGTTCTCATATAACCCCAGTTCTCCGTCAGCTTCACTGGCTCCCCATTGAAGTCCGGGCCCAATTCAAGGTGTTGGTTATCACCCATAAAGCCCTCAACAGCTTGGGAGCTGGTTATCTAAAGGAGTGCTTGCATCCATATTTGCCCTCCCGCCCCTTGAGATTGGCAGCAGAGGCCCTTCTCCGAGAACCCTCCGTGAAAGATATTAGGAGGGTGAGTACCCGGAGGAGGGCCTTCTCTGCAGTGGTGCCCCACCTATGGAATGCGCTCCCCAGAGAGGTCTGCCTGGCATCGTCGTTATTTGTTTTTCAGTTCCAGGCCAAGACGTTTTTATTTAAAAGTTATTTTAATTGTTAATTTATGAACTGTATTTATTGGGTTTTTATGTACGTGCCAAGATGTTTCTGGTTTTTTAAGTCTAATTATATAACTATTTATGTTTATTTATTAATGTTGTAAGCCGCCCTGAGGCTTTTTGCGAATGGGGCAGCATAGAAATGGTTTAAATAAATAAATACCAAGAGAGGCTCCCTCGACGTCAGCGGCTGTCCAACCCAGGCACCCTTCTTTGCTGGCTGACTCCTCTTTCAGTCCTCCATTCCAGTATGACTTGGATTCGGAGGACTCAGACGCAGCGTCGACTTCACCGGACATGGTGATAACAGTGCAAGACCCTAGTTCGCCTGAGGAGTCATACTCTACATTTGGGGAACTGATGGCGCAATTGGCTAGGTCACTGGAGACTGAGGCCCAGCATTTCTTCGATCCCAGTACCAACAACTTCTACAATATTGTTAAGAAGGAACAAACTTCTGCCATCATCCTGCCACTGATTACAGCACTGTGCCACCCCATGACTGAATCCTGGTGGTTCCCCAACTAGCCGCAACCAACTTCACAGTGATATGAGTCAATGTACAGGGTACAGGAACAAGACATCCTGTTCCTCCTGCATCATCCCAAGCCTAACTCTATCGTTGTGGAGTCATCTCAGGGCTGCGAGACCAGGGAGCACTCCACTCCCCAAGGCAAGGAAGGGTGAAAGGTTGACAAGATGGCTTGCCATATCTATGCCGCCACAGGTCTTGACCTCCATATCTCCAACTACAAGGCAATACTGGCGAGATATCAATACTTCTTGATGCAGAAGTTGGAGAACATCATGGTGTCGCTTCTGGAGCAGCAGAGGGACCTGGTTTACTTGAGAGGCAATACAGGTGGGCCGTTCAACAACTTTCTACGGCGAGGCATCATGTCGACTGTGACTCAAGGGCCCTCGTTGGTGCTGCAGCCCTCTGTCGCCATACCTGGCTCAGGAACTGCAACTTACCAGATGAGACCAAAAGAAGGTTTTGAGAACATGCCCTTTGATGGCTCTGGGCTGTTCAACATGAAGACGGACCACAAATTGAAGAATATCCATGAGGCTCGCGTCACTGCTCGACATATGGAAGTTCCTGCCCAGAGTTGACGTAAGTGGTCCAGGTCTCATCCACAGAACCAGTATCAACCTTACCCACAGTACACCAGCCAGCAGCAGTTCCAGACCTGTCAGCACCACAATCACAAACAACCAGTGCTGCGCTATCAACTGGGTTGCCGCCACCCCGACTCCAATAAGTGGCAACATTGACAGGTTGAGCGAACCTCTCCTCTCCTCCTAAACCCACCCTCCCCTCTTTCTTTTGGGGACTGACTGCAGAGTCGACTCCTCATTTTGTCATGAGGTCATAGCTCACGTCTCCAAGTAACTCACACAGCAGTCGGCAATAAAACTAAAGACTTTTATTGCTGTTCGCTACAAGATTTACGATGCAATAGATAAGCTCTGGCGATGAGCTCTTCACAGCTCAGTTGCCCCCTCCTTTCTGAACTCTGAGGAGAAAAGTCACGTGGATCTCAATCTCCTTTCATGTCTTTCCGTGGGTGGGACAAGCTTCTCTGCTGCCATCCCAATTGGTCTAACTAATCTTCTCCGGAGCTGAGTGTTCCATAAATTTCCTGTTATGTCTTCCTGTTCTCCAGGACTCTGCCCAGCAGCTTCAGAGTCAGGAGGTGGGGGGGGGGGGGTAACTCGTTCAAACACCTCAGAGTCCAGAGGAAGGGAAGCTGCACCCTGCTCAAACAACTCAGAGCTAGGGTGTGGGGAGGCTACTCGCTCGGAAGCCTCAGAGTCGGGCTGCAGAGGGGCCGTTTGGGCCCTGGGCACCAAGTATAAATCCCCGTGTTCCAATGCCTGACTCTTACTGTGAGCTTCTGACCTTCTCTTGCATGCCAACGCCTCTGTCGAGCTGTTAGGCACAACCCATTTGGGAGTCCATCACATCTGATCAGTGGGTTTTGTCAATCATGGAGCACGGATATAAAATCAAGTTTGATACCGTACCCCCTTTGGGACCAATCCAGTATACGCCTTCTTCAGTCCTCAAAGACAGTTTCCCAGCTGCTTTGTAAAGGAGCGATTCAACAACTCATGCACTCTGAGGGGCTCCATGGTTTCTACTCGAGATATTTCATGGTCCCGAAATGGGACGGTGGTCTGCTCCTGATATTGGATCTACGTGGCATCAATAAGTTCATCAGGATGAAAAATTTTTGAATGACCACCCTTCAAAATATTCTTCCATTGCTCAGGAGAGAGGATTGGTTCACATCTCTGGACTTGAAGGATGCTTACTTCCACATCAGCATTCATCCATTTCACAGGCGACTGCTCCTCTTTAACAGTCAGCTCCGATCTTTTTGAGTATAACATCCTCCCCTTCAGGCTTGCTACCACACCAAGGGTCTTTACTAAATGCATGGTTCCTGTCTGTGCCCACCTGAAGCTGCAAAGAATTCATGTTTACCCATACATTGAGACTGTTTGATCATCTCCTCTTCTAGAGAAGGCCTTCAATCGGCTATTCGTACAACATGCTTGTTCCTTGATGAGCTTGGACTTCGTATTAACCATGAAAAATCCTGCCTTGTTCCTTTGCAGATCATTGACTTCATTGGAGTCCACCTCAATTCTCTATGTGCACGAGCTTTTCTTCCTCGGGATTGTCAGGAGAAGCTTCGCTCATCCATCGAATCCACATAGACAGAACTGTACCTGCTCTGTCTATACAGAAGCTGCTGGGCCACATGTCTTCCACGGTCTCCGTGGTTGCCAATGCCAGACTGTGGATCAGGCCACTGCAGCTATGGTTCAATCTCCTCTTTCACCCACAGCGCGACTCTCCACATTGTCTACTTCACCTGCCTACCTCCATCCTTCCAATTTTGTAACAGTGGACGGTAGAGGACAATCTATTCATCGGAACTTCATTCCATCTGCCTTAACTGACATTGACTCTCTACACGGATGCCTCCCTCACGAGATGGGGAGCCTTCTGTGGTGGCTTTCACACTTAAGGTACCTGGCATGGCCACAAGACATCCAGCCATATCAATTAACTAGAACTATTGGCAGTGTTCAAAGCCTTTTGGTCCTTCGAGAATGCCCTTCAGGACCGAGTCATTCAGATAGCATCGTACAATATTGTCACGGTCTTCTATTTAAACAAACAGGGTGGCACGAAGTCCGCCCCCCTAGCTCATCTTGCTCTCCACCTTTGGGACTGGGGCATCCCGAGGGGAATCACTCCTCTTGCCTTTCACCTTGCTGGTACAGACAACGAGGAAGCAGATGCCCTCAGCCGACATATGTCAATGACTCATGAATGGGAGTTAGATCACCAAGTCTGTCATCATCTCTTTCAACTATGGGGTCCTCCAAACATAGACCTTTTTGCCACACACAACAATTCGGTCTGCAAGACTTATTGCTTCCGCGTGGGTGTTGGTCTAAACTTGGGGGACGGGGACGCTCTAATGGTTCCATGGACAGATTTTTCTACGCGTTTCTCCCGATACTGCTAATTACAAGAACTTTAGCCAAAATCAATCAGTACAATGCTTAAGGGATCCTCATCATGCCTTGGTGGCTTCGTCAACCATGGTTCCCCACCATCCTTCGTCTCTCCAACAGCACTTTTCAACAGCTTCCTTGGATTCCACATCTTCTAATTCAACAAGACAATGTGGTTCAGCATCCAGACCTTCATTTGTTGACTCTTACAGCCTGGCTCATTTGATGAACTCTGCTACTTCATCGATACCGACAGCTTTGTTGGATTCGATGCTGACCCAGCGGCTCTCTGTCATGGCCATATTTTCATCTTCAACAACATGGAATGACTCTTAATTGAATCCAAGCGCTCTCCATCCTGACATGCAGTTCATTCTTCAATCTGCACTAAGACCTGCTACTCGCCGTTCATATGCAGCTAAATGGAGACAGTTTACTTCATTTGCTGATACTAACCACTTCGCCTCTCAATTGGCTTCCGTTGAAAACATTCTGCAATTTCTTCTGTTTCTACATCAGACTGGACTGAAACCTTCCTCCATTAAGGTTTACATTGCAGCTATTTCGCATTACCATGGCCCAGCATTGGGTTCGTCAGTGTTTTCCAATGTTCTCATCCGGCGCTTCTTGAGAGGATTACAGAATCTCCAGCCACCAGTTGGATTGGTCATACCAATATGGAGCCTTTCCGTCGTTCTGCAAGTGCTCACTAAACCTCCTTTCGAGTCATTAGCTACTACCGAGTTGCGTCTACTGTCTTGGAAGACAGCTCTCCTTGTAGCCATCACATCAGGCAGAAGGACTAGTGAACTTTGTGCTCTTCATATGACCCTTCTTACCTCAACTTCTACAAGGAGAAAGTTGTACTCCGCACCAACCCAGCTTTCCTGTTTCACCATTTCACATCAATCAGGAGCTTTCTTATCAGCTCTCCAAGTTAGAGCTGCCTGTAATGCCCAGAGGCCATTCCACAAGAGCTGTTGTGGCATCTTCTGCTTTCCCTGATGGCATTCCGCTGCATGACATTTGCAAGGTGGCCACCTGGACTACCCCTTGCACATTTGCAAGCATTATCACCTAGCCGTTCATGCCAGACAGGACTGCTCCTTCGGCCGCACAGCCCTCTTTTCGGTTCTTCAGTGATGACACCGTTCCATCTCCAGGTGTGGTAAGCTTACTAATCACCCATATGTGTGATGCACAGACACCATGACAAAGAAAGGCAGGTTGCTTACCTGTCATTCTTCGAGTGGCCATCTGTGCATTCACACAACCCACTTGCCGGCCCCACTCAGTGTCGGTGACTGGGTTTATTGACTTGGATTGTGTATGCAACTGCATGTATACCTACTTAGGTCATTGTGCCTCATTGAGAGCATGTTTTTCTCTTATGTCATTATAGATGAATGTGTAGTGCTTACAGCCTCCACCTGGGGGCGAACAGTCGTTCTTCAGTATATTGGGGAAATGGTGGGCATTCCACCCTTTTATACTATGAGGGGGAGGGGTGCAGAGTTCCTGCCAAAACCGTTAGGCTTTTGAATCTTTCCCGGCTACAGACACTGTGCAGACACAGCACCCATATGTGTGAATGCACAGATGGCCACTCAAAGAACTACAGTTACAGGTAAGCAACCTGCCTTTTTTGCATGGCCAGCCAATTGTCATCGTTGTCATCACCATCATCATCATCCCGTTTTTTTATACAGTTATTATATTTATTTATATACATATTTATTTATATACATATTTGTATGCTGCCCCTCGCAGCAGCCTCAGGGCAGCTCACAACAACTTAAAACATATACAATATTAAATTGTATTATTTTATTATACAATTAATATTATTTATTATACAAGTAATATTATTGACTTTTACTTTTCAAATTGTTACAGTTCATGTTCAAAAACACAATTAGCATGAATTTACCACAATCCAAGGAAACACTTTTTGAAAGTGTATCAAATGCAAGGTGAATCTGGTTCGGGTGGTAACATTTGTTCTGATACTGATATGCTTATGATTACCAAAGGAAAATAGAACGTTGAAAATAATGTGGACCCAAAACATGTTTTAATGTTTGCAAATGGATTGCTCTCCAAGGATTTAGAAGGCTGCAGAAGAATAAGGCCATTCCAGTGGTATTCAGCTCAAAGCCTTTATATCTGCCTGTAGTACATTCAGCAGATTAGAGCCATTTGCTACTCTATTTTCTGACTCAGTCGGGACATGCACAAAAAGTAACCTGGGAAGAACTGGTCCAGATTTGCTGGTTCTGGTAACTGTAAGATAGACTGCATTATTCTTTGAAATCAAAGGGTCTCTGATTTGTATATCCAGTGTGTTATTTGCAAAACTAAACCAAGCATACTATATACTTGTGTAACCTATAGGTGGGACTGATTATGTATTTTGTGCGCACGCCATGCGAATGGGGAATGGATGCCATTTCAGCAACTTTGACTTTTCTTTGGGAAGTAGTGGGCTATGTAGAAGGACTTTTCTTCAAGGATCTCAAGCAGACTATGAAAAAGGAACAGTGTGAAGTAAAGCTGCTTGTTACTGCCTCAATGCCAGGTATGGGATCCATTCTGTTTATACATAGTGGGGACTTTTGCCTAAATTTGCTCTTTATATTGACATTTGCAGCTGAATCAGTGCTATTATTGCTTTTTTCATATACTATAGACTCAGAAGACTGTCCTTTTTAATTATTTCACATAAAAATGAAAAGTGGGAAGGGATGAATTGCATGCAGTCTCTTCCCATATTAAGGGGAAAGGTCTGAAGGAGGATTCTGCTCATGTTCCCTTGAATGCAAGTTGAACTGTCTGTGAGATCAGATACCCTGCTTTATCCCCCATTTTCAGCTTTCCTTTGAGCAAGCTGAATGCCTGCACAGGATTTTGGTTAAAGAATCTCCAACTGTAAAATAGAATGATTAAAAAAACAAAACTCCTCTAAACAGATCTCTGTTGAAGACTTGTACATTAGTGATGGGAAACTTTTTTGGCTGATTTAACCACTTATTTAATTCCTCCAACTTGGCTGTGCAAATGGACTGGATGGAGTGCATCAACAACAGTGTTTGGAGGCCTGTGCTCATGTGCAAAAGTGACATTCTTCTTCATGCATTCTGTGCATTGCTCATATGGGCTCTAGCCTGTGTGGAGACCATCACCAGAAAGATTTAGCAACTAAGAGTGTACTAGCAGAAATTCCTCCCCAACCCTGGCATCTGTTATAAAAGGGAGGAGTTCCCACCCTTTCCCTCAGTTTTTCACCTCCTTCAGTGCCTTGGGAAGTTCTTCATTGCATGTCTAAATCTTGAGCATTTTTTCCTTGAGCATTTTAGCATCTTTCTTTATAAACCTGTTATTACTTCTCCTGATGAGTTTTCTCTTAGCTTTCACAAACTGGTCTTGTCTTTATCCACCTTTAAAAAATGAAACAGAAAGTAAAATTCTCTTTATGACTCTACATTATCCCAAAACACACCTTGCTCTTTTCTTTATTTATCTCTTTCCTTCTTCATCTCCTTCTCGGTGGCAGTGAAGGCCCCCTTCTGCAAATGTGTGCAGTGCAGCTCAATGTTGCTGCTGACAGATGAACATTCTTTGTGCCTGCTGTGCTTGTGTGTGGTTGACCAGAGCTTGGGAGTGAGGCCCAAGCTTTCATGAAGCAGACTCAGAAGAGCAAAAAATCCCATGGGCTGGTGTATGTGTGTGTGTGTTGCAGGTTCTATATGAACTGCCTCTGCATAGTGTGGACCACAGTTAAAATGATCCATCAGTACTCTTCTTTGACAAAAATGCAACTTTCTGAAATACCATTTTCTGCATTAGCTCTATGGTTAATTCTAGAACCCCCTTGGAGAATGCATGTAAGATATTAGTAACAGCAAAACACTTCTACAGGTCTACAAATGACAGAAAAAAACAGGATTAGTCTACCTTCTTAGCTCTTGGTGTGTCTGAATAAGAGAGTACTGTTCACTCATTAGATCAAGCATGTTGTACGATTGGAAAGACTCAGATTCAGCTTCCAGTGACACAGTAAGCTCTTGGTTTCAGCTAGTATACAAAGTTAGATAAAATGGGATGTTTAGGAAGATCCATTTATATGTCCCTGAGTTTCTTGTAAGAAGGACAAAATATGTTTTTTTAAACACAGAAATACTGACTAGTGAATCCCAAATCGTACTTCACTCTTTTTTCCCTAAGAGCTGTGTACCATAGGCTTAAAATTGCCAATAATGATGGTACTTTACAGTCATGTATGCTATGACTCAATTTTTGTTAAATAATATAATAAGGTCAATATAATATAATATTGCTTTTTAAAGGTACAAAGACTCTGGTTGTTCATGGACAAAATGAATGTGATATTCCAACCCAGCTACCAGTCCATGAAGATACCCAGTTTGAAGCTCTTTTAAAGGTCTGGATTTTTATTTTAATCAAAACTCTTCTGCAATATATTTTGATCCTAGATTTTCAAATCCACCAGTATTTCAGAACCTTCACGAATCTTCATTTCATTACCTGATATTTGTTTCATTATTGTTACGTGATCCATTATCTGCATGTGCCATCAACTCTAGCATAGCCTGGTAAGATTTTCCTGATTTAGTGTAGAACCTTTTCACTTAAAGATCTTTAGTTCAAGCACTTAGCCAGCCTGTACTCCAGTCTGTACATTAGAAGTGTGTGCTTCTTCCCTCCATTACAGGGTCCCTCTCAAAAACAGGCAGGGGGAGAGGAACACAGTGTGAACAGGGCCATTATGCATGTAGATCTCATGCAGCACCCAATTCATACTGTACTTAAGCTGTGTAGTGGACAGGAGTGAATCATGGCTGATCTGTCATATGAGCTGTAGTGCTGGTAAGGTAAATGTCTGCAATAAGCCATATTAATTCCAGTTGTGATTTGGAAACCAACTCCAAGATTGCACCTATACATACCCCCGCATTATTTACAATTATAACTAACCAAATCCCACTTAGATAATAAGGGATTACCCTACTATCATAGTCACTGTTTGCCTTTTTTGGTATTTGATCAGATCTATTTACTATGATGCACAAGAAAAGAATAAATGTTAAATCCAAGGTCATGCTAGTGGAAGCCCTCTTATGCAATGGGGCTTTATCCTTCTTTCCTAACCAGTTTTTCTCAGTGCCTGGATTGTTTTGCAGTGCTCCAGGGCAGTATATGTAGAAAGCTTGCATGGGGAGGGAGTAATTGCATCTGCCGGTTCCCTTGATGGAAACAGTTCTGTCAGCAGAATGGCAGTCCTATAAAGGGAAGAGAGGAAAAAGGGGGAAAGAAGATTGTTTAAATCATTTTGAATATTTAGTGGGTTGAATGTGTATTCTATTTACATAGTACACTTTGTGTACAGTATTGTAGTCTGTTCTCTTTACAGCACAAGGCCTGAAAGACTTCTAGTTAAAGTCCCTCTGTTATGGGCAGGGGGACAAAGATGTCACCACTGTTCTCTAGGGAAACATTTTATGTAAATTTTTGAATTGAAAATTATAACCACACTGAATAAAAAGCACAGTTAATGCCAGAACAAAGAATATACTATCCCATATGCCTGTTATTCAGCCTGATTAATAGATAGAATCTGATGTTTATTTTTTCTCATCACAGGAATGTCTGGAATTTTTTAACATACCTGAATCCCAATCTTCCAATTATTTTTTAATGGATAAACGGTGGAACCTTATCCATTATAATAAGGTGAGGAAAAAGTGTTATGTTATGCCTTTATGCATCCATTGCTATTGAGAAATAGGTTGCCTATATAATAGACACATTCTCCTATCTTGGAAGAGTGATATAATAAGATACTCTTTGTCTTCAGGGTTTAATTTTTAATTAGAAAGTATTCATCCAATTGAAAGAGCAAAAGGCTTTTTTTTTTCTTGTACAGAGACTAAGGTGGAAAATCCCAGAATGTGTCCAGCATTGCGGTAGTGGTATATTTTGAAATGCTGGACACTTACCATGGCAGCTGCCCTACTGCCATCCCAAGGAGCATCTTTTCAATGGCTGCTTCTGGGCTGTGAAGCTCTCTGTCCAGAGGGAAGGTTAGCTCCCTCTTTATTATCCTCTTGTCTGCAGGCAAAGACATTATTTATTTATTTAAAACATTTCTATGCCACCTCCATCGCAACAAAGCCTCAGGGTGGCTCACAACATAATTAAAACAAATAAATAATTAAACAAATAAATAACAATTAATACAACTAAAAAGCTCGGTAACATCTCTGCTTAAAAATTTTAAAACCTATAAATACATTTATTTATTTTATTTATTTAAAACATTTCTATGCCGCCCAATGCAACAAAGCCTCAGGGCGGCTCACAACACAAGCAAATTAATTCAACATATCAACAACAACAACATTTAATGCATTTAAAACTGGCCCATCTCGGTTATCTTTTTAAAACTATAAATATAAAGATAATATTAAAAACAATAAGAACAAGATATAAATTAACAATTAAAATAACTTTTAAATAAAAAGGTCTTTGCCTGGCACCAAAAAGCAAATAATGACGGCACCAGGCAGACCTCTCTGGGGAGCGCATTCCATAGGTGGGGTGCCACCGCAGAGAAAGCCCTTCTCCGGGTACTCACCCTCCTAATCTCACTCCCGGAGGGCTCCCGGAGAAGGGCATCTGCTGCCAATCGTAGGGGGCGGGAGGGCATATAGGGACGCAGACGTTCCTTTACATAACCAGGTCCCAAGCCGTTAAGGGCTTTATAGGTCATAACCAACACCTTGAATTGGGCCCGGACTTCAATTGGGAGCCAGTGAAGCTGACGGAGAACTGGGGTTATATGAGAACCATGCCCAGTCCCCGTCAGCAACCTGGCAGCTCTATTTGCACCAATTGAAGTATCCGGACTGTCTTCAAGGGTAGCCCCCCTTAGAGCACATTGCAGAAATCCAATCGGGAAGTTACCAATGCGTGGGTCAGTGTCGCCAGGCAGTCGTTCTCCAGAAAGGGATGCAGCTGATGGATTAGCCGAAGCTGATGGAAAGCACTCCTCACCACTGCTGTTATGTGAGCTTCTAATGACAGTTCAGGGTCAAGGAGCACTTCCAAGCTGTGGACCCTGTCCCTCAGAGCGAGTGCAACCCCATTCAGGACAAGGCCCAAGTCCCCCACTCCGAAGCCTGAACCACCCAACAACAGGACCTCTGTCTTGTCTGGATTGACCTTCAGTTTATTGACCCTCATCCAGCCCATTACCTCGGCCAGGCACCAGTTCAGCACAGCCACTGCCTCACCTGGATCGGTGGAAAACGAGAGGTAGAGCTGGGTATCATCAGCGTACTGATGATTCCACAGCCCACACCTCCTGATGACCTCTCCCAGTGGTTTCATGTAGATGTTAAATAGCAAAGGGGACAAAATGGACCCCTGCGGAACTCCATGGCATAACTGCCATGGCACAGAGCCATAGTCCCCCAGCACCACCTTCTGGCATTGGCCATTGAGGTAGGCACAGAACCACTGCAGAGCAGTGCCTCCAACTCCCAATCCCTCCAGCCTATCCAGAAGGATACCATGGTCAATGGTATCGAAAGCCGCCGAGAGGTCCAGGAGGACCAACAGGGACGCACGCCCCCTGTCTCTCTCCCTGCACAGGTCATCGTACAGGGCGACCAAGGCAGATTCAGTACCATACCCGGGTCTGAAGCCAGACTGAAATGGGTCCAGATAATCAGTTTCATCCAAGAGTGCCTGGAGTTGTCCCACCACCACCCGCTCTAGCACCTTGCCCAAGAACAGGATGTTGGCCACCAGTCTATAATTGGTGACCACCTCTGGATCCAGGGATGCCTTCTTTAGGACTGGCCGGACTACCGCCTCCTTTAAAGGGGCAGGTATCCGGTCGTCTCTTAAAGAGGCGTTGATCACCTCCAGGATCCAGGTCCCAATCCCGTCCTTGGCTTTCTTGAGTAGCCAAGATGGGCAAGGGTCTAGTAAGCAGGTGGTAGGACATACTTGTCCAAGCACCTTGTCCTCATCATCAGGCTGCAACAACTGAAATTCATCCATTAATTGTGGACTCGACAGCGTCATTGGCACCTCCCCAGTAGAATCTGATTCAATAGTAGAGTCAAGCTTGTGACGAATCTGAGCGATTTTCTTCCTGAAATGCTTGGCAAAGTTGTCACAGCGGGCCTTTGAGGGTGGCATGAGATCTCTCTTTGGGCCCGGATGTACCAGCCCCTGCACCACCCGAAAGAGCTCCTCCTGATGGCGTTGTGAGGAGGCAATGGAAGCGGAGAAAAATTTCTTCTTTGTCGCTCTCACCGCCACAGCATAGGCCTGATAGTGGGCTCTTAAGTGTGTTCGGTCAGATTCATCCCGTGATTTCCTCCACCTATGCTCTAGATGTCTTCCAACCCACTTCATCGCCTGTAATTCAGATGTGTATCAAGGAGATGAATGGGCTCTGCCAGGTGGGAGAGGACGCTTGGGAGCGATCGTGTCAATAGCCCTGGTCATCTCCCCATTCCATAGTTCAACCAAGGCATCGACAGGAGCACCAGCCTTGTCAACCAGAAAATCCCCCAGAACCTTCAGGAATCCATCAGGATCCATCTGGCTCCGAGGGCGGACCAACACACTCGGGTCTACACCCTTACAGAGGGAAAGGCCACTCTCGAGCTCAAACCTAATGAGGAAGTGATCTGACCATGACAAGGGCGTCAGACTTAAGTTCCTCACCCTCAGATCACCCTCTTCCTGCCCTGTCGAGAAAACCAGGTCCAGAGTGTGTCCACGCTCATGGGTCGGGCCACTGATGTGTTGAGACAGCCCCTTGGCCACCATGGAGGCCATGATGTCCTGAGCCGCCCCGGTCAGAACCGTCTCGGCATGGAGATTGAAGTCCCACAGGACCAACATCCTGGGAGTCTTCAACACCAGGTCCGAGACAATCTCCGTCAGCTCAGGCAGGGAGTCTGTTGGGCAGAAGGGTGCACAGTACACCAACAGAATCCTTAGTCTGTCTCGGTCGCCCAACACCAAGTGGAGGCACCCTAGACCCGGCCTCAAGAGGAGAGAAGCCCCAAAAGGGAAATAGAAGCTTGATAAATCAGAGCGACCCCCCCTCCCCTCCCCTCCAGGCGTGGTCGGTGCTGGACCAGGTACCAGGGTGGGCACAGTTGTGAGAGAGCGACGTGTCCCCCCTCCCCTGCCCAGGTCTCTGTGATGCAAGCCAGGTCGGCCCTCTCATCCATGATCAAATCATGGATGAGTGTTGCCTTATTTTGGACTGACCTGGCATTAAGCAGCAGCACCGACAGGCCCGGGGGGCAGTTGACAAGTCTACCTGGAACCCGCCGGCTGGGGGAATAACCAGAAAGAAGAACAGGTGTTAACCATCTGTCCCTCCTTCTATGCAGACCCGTTAAACCCCCAACACCATAACATCCATTGCCCATGACCACCCCAGTGGCGGTGCCCACGCGCTCCCCAGGCAACATCATACTGTAAGCACGAGATGCACCATTAAAAACAACTTAAAAACAACAATTAAAACAGCTAAAAGCATACTCAACCCTCCGCCAGCCCACAAGCAAGACCAGAACCAGAGCCCCTGGCCAGCCCAGCTCCCGCTTGGCCCCCAAACGGTTCCCAAACGGCGTCACCGCCCTTAGGCTGTCGTCCTTCAGCCATCGCCCCGAGACCACTGGCCCCGGCCGCCACTTTCTAGGCCGCAGGGCCCCTCCCCCTTGCCCCACCCCGTCCTGGTGCGTCTCTCACTCACGCCGGGGGGGTGGGGCAGAGCAGCGTCCTCGGTGGTGGTCCTGGTGGTGGCGGTGAGCCTCGGTGGCAGCAGCAGTCCTTGGCAACAGCGGTGGGCCTCAACGACACATGCTCTGGGCTGCGCGGATGGTGGTGGGCTGCTCATTGACGCTGGTTGCTCCCAGGGGCCAGCCTGGCCGCCGGCGCTTTCTAGGCCGCAGGGCCCCTCCCCCTCGCCCCACCCCATCCCGGCACGTCTCTCATTCATGCCGGGGCGGGGGGGCATAGCAGGGTCCTCAGCGGTGGTCCTGGTGGCAGCAGCAGGCCTCGGCGGCAGAGTGGACCTCAGCAGCAGTGGCAGGCCTTGGCAGCGCGGGCTTTGGGCAGCATGGATGGTGGTGGGCCTCTCATCGACGCTGGTCGCTCCCGGGGGCCGGCCTGGCCGCCGCCAGTGCTTTCTAGGCCGCAGGGCCCCTCCCCCTCGCCCCACCCCATCCCGGTGCGTCTCTCACTCACGCCGGGGGGGGGGGGTGGAGCAGGGTCCTCAGCGGTGGTCCTGGCAGCAGCAGCAGGCCTCGGCGGCAGAGCGGGCCTCGGTGGCAGTGGCAGGCCTCGGCGGCGCAGGCTTTGGGCAGCGCGAATGGTGGTGGGCCGCTCGTCGACGCTGGTCGCTCCCGGGGGCCATGCTAAACACATCTAGCATGTGTTTCTTGTACAATCTGCTCTGCTCCTGAATAGAATGTTCACCAATTAGATTCTCTCTCTTTCTTTAGTATTTGCTTTTAGTAAATTTATGTTTATGTTATATTTTAGCTAGGATTCTGATTTTAATCCATATTTTATAAATATTAGCCCCACTGAGCACTCTTCTTAGCAGAAAGGCAGGCAGTAAAATTAATGATTAATTAATTGTCTCAAACTCTCCCACTGGACATCCTGCATTTCTATTATTTATACTCAAAGGAGCTAATGCATTGGTTAGAAACAGACATCTAACCAATGTCTGTAAAGCACAGACATCCCAAGCAAACCTTTAATAAAATCCCACAATTAAGTTCATGAAGCACAACTACAATCCAGTATATAGTTTATTTGGGAGTGAGTGTCAGTGAACTCAGTGATGCTCCTGACTGCAGGGGTTCAGCTTGTAAATCACACTTAGTTTTAAGAAGTGTTTAAGCTGGAATTGTTTAAGGTTAAGTTGAATATTTATTATTATCTGGAGTAAGAGCCTCAACAAAGAAAAGCAAAGAAGCATCAGGCTTTTGTGACATTATCCCCTGACTTCCTCTATTTTAATCCCTCACAAACAATAGTGAAAATTGAAATCCTTATTATCACCTCAAAGAACACCACAAATCTCAAGTTTGTGAGGGTATTCCCTCCTAGGACTCACCATAAAGCAGAGAGGGCAATAACGATCTGTCAATTATCTGTCAATGACATCATTGCTCCTGCTCTGAAAGAAGTCCTGGAGATGTGCTGTTCTGCATTTCATGGTGCCATGGAGCATTGGGTGTAATCTGAGGCATGTTTAGAGAGAAAAAAATTCTACAACTTCCTGTATTCCTGAAACAGATTACTAATGTTGTCATTACAACTGCAACTACATATTTTCAATTGCAAAATACATTGTAAACCATCCAGAGAGCTTCAACTATTGGGTGGTATAGAAATAAATAATTATTATTAATAATATTTTATGTTTTTTGTTGCACTGCAGACATACGTCCGTGATATTTACCCATTTCGAAGATCAGTATCTCCCCAGTTGAACTTGGTACACATGCACCCGGAAAAGGGGCAAGAACTTATTCAGAAACAGGTATTCCATCTTGCATGGGACTTTTCCAGCAGAAACCTCAATGAAAAAAATAGAAACATAGCAACATAGAAAACATAGAACATAGAAACAGAGCAAGCCAGAAGGGGTCTCCCCAGCCATCTAGTCAGACCCCTGGCTCCAGTCGGCTCCACTCACAACATGCCCACCATGTGCATGTCCAGCCTATCTTTGAACACCCTCACCGATGGAGCGTCAACGACCTCTCGTGGAAGCCCATTCCACACTCTCTGGGTCCTAACTGTCAGGAAGTGCTTCCTGCCATCTAAATGGAACCTTGGTTCCCTGAGCTTTGCTCCATTGGAGTGCATCCTAGCCTCCTCTGCAGGAGAGAACAGGTCTTATCTCACCTCCGGATGACATCCCCGCACATACCTGTATGTCGCCAACAGATCCTGTCTGAGTCTCCTCTTCTCCAGGCTGAAGAGACCCCGTTGGACTCTTAGTCTTGCCTCATACCCCATCCCCTGCAAAACAGCCACCAACCTTGCTGCACTGACTCTAACCTGGCTATATCCTTTCTGTAATGAGGGGCCCAAAACTGAGTACAATACTCCAGTTGCAGGCACACCAGAGTCGTGTAGAGTGGTAGTAATATCTCTCTCGATCTAGAAGCCACACTTCTGGCTATGCAACCAAGGGTGGCATTCGCCCTCTTGACCACCGCATCACACTGCTGACTCATGTTTAGCCTGCAGTAAACCAGTGCCCCGAGATCCCTTTCACAAGTGCTGCTCTCCAGCCACTTGTCCCCTAACCTGTACTTATGACACCCATTCCTATGCCCCGAGTGCAAGACCTTGCACTTATCCACATTGAACGCCATCCTCTTGTCTCCTGCCCACTTCCATAGATCTGGAGTACCTGCTCCTCAGTTGTGGCCAGTGCTCCAGTTTTAGTGTCATCTGCAAATTTGATCAGCAGACTGTTCACCCCTTCTTCCATGTCATTGATGAAAAGACTAAACAGGATCGGTCCCAGGACAGAGCCCTGGGGGACCCTGCTTGTCACTGGCCGCCATCCTGATGATTCCCCGCTAATGGTTACCCTCTGCTTTTGGTCAGTCAACCATGCCCTAATCCACCAGACAGTGCTTTGGTGTATCCCAAAACTCCTCTGTTTCTCAACCAGGATATCATGGGGCACTTTGTCAAAGGCCTTGCTGAAATCCAGGTAAACCACATGCACTGCATCCCCTCCTTCTAGCCATCTCGAAACCTTGTAGAATTCCACAAGGTTTGTCTGGCAGGACCTGTTTTTGCGGAAACCATGTTTTGTGGCCGCCAGCCTCCCTTCCCTATCTTGTATCACTAGATCTCTCTCTGTTATGAGCCTTTCCATTTCTTTTTTCTACAATAGATGTAAGGCTAACTGGTCTGTAATTCCCCATGTCCCTTCTACTACCCTTCTTGAAAATTGGAACCACTGATGCCACCCTCCAGTCCTCTGGAGCTTCACCCGTTCTCCACGAGGCCTCAAAAATGGAGGCCAGCAGGTGTGAGAGAATCCCTGCCAACTCTCGAACTACTCTCGGGTGTAACCCATCAGGGCCTGGCACCTTTGTAATGCCCAATGCCCTGAGGAGCCCCTCGACTTCAGGGGGGGGGGTGACTCTAATCTGTGTCCCTAAGTCCCTGGCCTCATCTAATCTCCTATGCGGATCTCCCCTGTCCTGCTTTGGGGAGAAGACAGAGGCAAAATAGTCATTTAACATCTGTGCCTGTTCCCTCATATCAGTCACTGGATCTCCTTCCTCCTTATTTAGTGGTCCCACTACTTGTCTCCCCTTCCTCTTCCTATTTACATGCTGAAAGAAGCCCTTTTTGTTGCTCTTGATATTCTTGGCAAGTCTCAGCTTGTAATCAGCCTTAGTTTGAATTGTTACTTAGTTTGAATTGTTATTTTTTTGCAGATGTAGTAATCTGGAAAGGAGATCAAAAAGGCTCTGCTCACTGTGGTAAATCCACAATTTTGGATTCCCTCTCCAGGAGGGCTCCATCACTGATGGCCATTCAGCATATTTAAAAAGCTTTTTTATTCAGTTCAGCTCTATACTGATAATTTACATGACTTCATTTTTAGTGCTCCTATTTTAATTTTAAGGTTCCATTTAGATACCAGGAAGCACTTCCTGACAGTTAGGACCCTGAGGGCATGGAATGGGCTTTCACGAGAGGTCGTTGAGGCCACATCAGTGAGTGTTCAAAGATAGGCTGGACATGCACATGGTGGGCATGTCATGAGTGGAGCTGGCTGGAGCCAGAGGTCAGACTAGATTGCCCAGGAGATCCCTTCTGACTCGCTCTGTTTCTATGTTTCTATGTTTACTAGCTAAGACAGGAACCTCTGTCCCATGTTGGCAGGAACCTCTCTCCCACCTCAGCATCCATTACAAAGGGAGGAGTTCCCATCCTTCCCCTCAGTTTTTCTTCAATTGCCTATGGTTTCTCAGGAACTCTTCTCTTCTTTTGGAGTTCTGAGCATTTTTTTTCTTTTTACTCTTCTACTCTTTAATGTGGATTTCTTGATTTCTATCTCCCTCCACTTTCTGATGTGTTCTGAGGACATTGAAGACCCCCTTCAGAAAAAGTGTTTTTGCAGTGGCTCCAGGCAAGATCTTCTGTACCTGGGAGCAGGGTATTAGAGGTACTGCAGGGACTGACAGGGCTCCTACAGAGAGGGGCCAGGTATCAGGGAGGATGGGAGGAAGGAGGAGGCTGGGGGCTCCAAGGAAAGGAAGCTGTGGGAAGGAGTTGAGGTGCATGTACACCAATGCTAGGAGCATGGGTAATAAGCAGGAAGAGCTTGAAGCTCTCCTGGGAATAGGAGGGTATGACCTGGTGGGAATCACAGAAACTTGGTGGGATGAAAGGCAAGACTGGAATGTGAACATAGAAGGGTATCACCTTTTTAGAAAGGACAGGAAGGGAAAGAGGGGTGGGGGCGTGGCTTTATACGTCAGGGAAGGGATAGGATGCAGTGAGATAGAATGCAGCACAGATGGGGATTCGGTAGAGGCAGTCTGGGTGAAACTTAGGGGTTTTGACAGAGAAAGAGACCTGACAGTGGGGGTTTGTTATCGCCCTCCAGGTCAATTTGAGACCCTGGATGATGTCCTGACAGGCCAGATTCTAAGGATATCTTGGGGGAGAGACACAGTAATTATGGGGGATTTCAATCTCTCGGATATTAGTTGGGAGACTCACTCAGCAGTGACAGCCAGGTCATGTCGCTTCCTAGTAGCTATAGAGGGAGGGTTTTTCATGCAGAAGGTCCAAGAGGCAACTACATTGGTGGTTTCATTTTGAACTGAAGGAAAGGGTGGGACTGGAGGGGTTTCTGCCAAAACATTCTTAGCTAGTACAGTGGTACCTTGGCTCACAAACTTAACCATTCCAGGACTCTGGTCGTGACCCAAATTGGTCATGAGCCAAGTCAAATTTCCCCCTAAGGGTCAATATATATAAGTTTAATCCATTCTGTAATTATTTTTTTTACTCACAAAAAATTTGAAGCAAAGTGACAAAGAACAACAAAGCTATCATGTGGGGGGGTGGGGGGAGACGGGTGCAATCACGGGTGCACTGGTGGGGAGGGACTGACACGATCGCAGGCGTGCTCGGGGGGAGGCGGACGCAATTGCGGGCACACTCGGGCAGAGAACATGGGCACAATCGCGGCCATCCCCCCCCCCCCACAGCACGATTGTGGCCATCTCCCCCTCCCCCCAGCATAATTTTTTATGAAATTTCTGTTCGCAACTCGATTTGGTCGTGGACTGAGGCGTTCGTGAGCCGAGGTACCACTGTAAAATTTTCCTGCAGAGCCCATATGTGTGAATGCACAGATAACTCATGTTGTTGTTGTTAGTTGCGAAGTCATGTCTGACCCATCGTGACCCCATGGACAACTTTCCTCCAGGCCTTCCTGTATTCCACTATCCCCCGGAGTCCACTCAAGTTCACACCAACTGCCTCAGTGACTCCATCCAGCCACCTCATTCTCTGCCATCCCCTTCTTTTGCCATCTATTGTTCCCAGCATTAGACTCCTCTCCAGGGAGTCCTTCCTTCTCATTAGGTGGCCAAAGTATTTGAGTTTCATCTTCGCTATCTGGCCTTCTAAAGAGCAGTCAGGGTTGATTTCCTCTAGGACTGACCGGTTTGATATCCTTGCAGTCCAAGGGACCTGCAGGAGTCTTCTCCAGCACCACAATTCAAATGCCTCAATTCTCTGGCGCTCAGCCTTCCTTATGGTCCAGCTTTCACAGCCATACATTGCAACTGGGAAAACCATAGCCTTGACTATACGCACTTTTGTTGGCAGGGTGGTCTCTGCTTTTTAGTATGCTGTCTAGATTTGCCATAGCTTTCCTCCCCAGGAGCAAGCGCCATTTAATTTCTTGGCTGCAGTCCCCGTCTGCGGTGATCTTGGAGCCCAGGAAAATAAAACTTTCACTCATAGAATGACACTTATGGATAAGCAACTTGCCTTTGTTTGAACCCACTTTCTGAGGGTTTATTCTTAACAGTTAGGATATAAACAGAAGAAATAATTAATTAATAATAAACTCTCTGTAAAGCAAGAACCTACTGCATGGGAAATAATATGCATTGATGAATGGTAATGAAGGTGGGAGTTATGAAACATCTAGATAAATTGCATCAACATAATTTGCAAGAGATTTGGACACTAAGAAATGGAACCCTAATTTCTAACAGAGAACTATATTTCAGGCTTGCAGATAGACTTTAGATGCATAGTTAACTGTCTGCTTAAGGACATGGGCATAAGTGGAGCAAAATTTTAACCAGGTGTTAGATTGAAGGTCTGATTTTAGGTGTGTTGGGTGCAAGCAGATTGCTGGACCATTTGTCTTGGTATTTGCCTAGGTATTCACACGCAAGCTAGAAGAAGTGGGCCGGGTTCTGTTCCTCATTTCTCTGACACAGAAGATCCCTATCGCTCACAAGCAGTCTCATGTATCTTTGCTACAAGAGGACCTTCTTCGTTTGCCCTCTTTCCCTCGAAGTGCCATTGATGCAGAATTCTCACTCTTCAATGATCCACAAGGTACTACAGATAAATTGTCTTGCTGAAATTCCGGTGACTCAATTCAGTTGTAGGGTAGAGGGCATATTTTTCTGTGTGGATAAAATGAAATGTCCATTGATCCTCTTAGTTAATAGTTTAGTGAAATGAAATTTTCAGGCTAGAAAATTATAATGATATGGGAACTAGTGGGAGTTCTTTCAGTGTTTAACCAAAGCAGCTACCACCATTTGCCCTGATATTTTCACCTATGAGAGCTACTGGGCTGTACATGCTGCTGCTGCTGCTGCTGCTGATGATGATGATGGGGTTACTGATCAACGTGAAATGTTTTTAGGAAGGTAAAATGTTATTCTTTGAAAGAAGCTGCAGCATTTGAGTCTGACATTAATTTGTTTCCTCTTGTAGCTGGAAAGGAGCTCTTTGGCCTTGACACTCTTCACAAAAGCCTGTGGATTAAATTATTAGAGGAGATGTTTTGGGGGATGCCCAGTGAATTTCCCTGGGGGGATGAAATCATGCTGTTCCTGAATGTATTCAATGGGGCCCTGATCCTACATCCTGAGGACAGTGCCCTCTTGAGGCAATATGCTGCCACAGTAATCAACACAGCTGTGCATTTCAACCACCTCTTTTCTCTCAGTGGATACCAGTGGATCCTCCCCACTATGCTACAGGTGAGACAGAGACATCAACAACACTGAACTAGCTGATAGGCCAGTTCTCCTGGAGTCAGGCAGTCAGCTCAGTTTAGACATATGTCTGTGTTTAAGACACATCTGAAGAGCCATGTTGGCTCAGTCCAGAGACTACATATTCCAGCACCCCATTCCCAGAGTAACTAACCAGGTGTCTCTGCAAAACACATGTGCAGGATGTGAGTGTAAATGTTTCCTGGTCATTTGTATTGAGAAGCATACTTTTTATGATATGGGAGGCAATATATTGGCATCAGATCGGGTTTTCCATGAAACTTGCCTTGGAGTCCTTGTCATTACTTTAAGTCATAGTGGCAATTTCTTCATCACACCATTTAATGACACAGTTACATTGTCTTTTGGTGGAGAAATGCATATCCAAGTAATTATTCCATCAGAAAGGAATGCCTCTCTGTGTGTCTATATAGTGCTGGTTCTGGGTTTTGGAGGGCCTTTGGGCCAGATCCCCCATCCCCAGATCCCCCATCCAGATCTCAGTGATCCCCCATCCTCTGTGAGTCTCTTTTGTCATGACCATGGTTACTAGCTGTTATTGTTGCTCATCTTCCTCCTTATCATTGCTTCAACTTTCATGTTTGACAGGCAGAGAACCTGTGACTGAGTAGGCATCTGCAGCCCATTCTCCACAACATCAGTTTTCTGGGCTTAAGCACCCAGGAATATGTTGCTTAAGAGTGAAAGACAGTTAAATAAACAATTTGCAAGGATGAAGAGGAGGAGCAACTCCAGGGCTATCAGGCCTGCTAGTGCCCAGCCACGTCTACGCTTGATGCCACCTGTATTATAGACATAATACAAGAATGGACTATGTGGAGTTTTTGAATGTGATTTGTCTCCAGGTCATCATTTTTTTTCCAAACAGTACTTTCAAGGGTATTCTTTCTGCCCAGGTATATGCTGACTATGAAAGCAACCCTCAACTGCGACAAGCAATTGAGTTTGCCTGCCGCCAATTTTACATTCTGCATCGTAAACCCTTTGTCCTGCAGTTGTTTGCCAGTGTGGCTCCACTCCTGGAGTTTCCTGTGAGTACAAACAGATTCCCTACATCAGCTCTGAGTGTTTGTTTTTGCAGTTGTGATAGCTGAATCCTAGGCTTAGATGATTGTTGATTGCCCATATTGGCTGGTTTGTACAACCAGCAGGTAAGGGAGTCATAGTGGCTTCTTTTATTAGCCCCATGTGTGATGTGTGCTGTGTATTTTGCTCCAATTATGAGTTCTGGAGTGCTTTAGAAGCTACTCCCAACATGCACCTCAGCAGGTTTGGATGGCATGGAAAACGGCACAGGCAGTTCGGTACATTGCAGAGTGGGTGCCTCTGCTTCTTTTCTCACTGGTTGTCCAAGTAGCCAGAGTGTTGCCTTGTAAATGGAATAACATGAACTCTCCACTCTCAAGAACAGCATTTTGTGCAGTAATATAGAAAACACACAGTTCTCACCTATTACTTAGTTCTCTGACAAATCTTTACATTCTAATGCACATACATGGTTAAACCATTCTTTAGGAAATGGAAAGGATTATCCTTCCTTTCTTCAACCACCCATCTGGCCCACTGAGAGGAGAGTGAATGTGCTTGCCCTCTCTGCCCATTCAGCAGGCCAGTGCTAGGTGTCCACAAGGACAATGTGCATAGGCCGATGTCCTAAAGATTATCCCCTGGAGAGAAGAATCTGGTAATAACTTGATTTTGGCTGATGTACAATGGTTTTTAAACACATTGGCTACTCTGTTTGGACAAGTTCTCCACTGTGGATGGTCTCAGAGGCAGGGCTAGTGCACTGAGTAGATAAGAAGGGTTCTCTCATTGCATTCGTCTTCCTTGAGATTTCCTGGAAATGTCAGAAATGTTTATTTTGTGAAGAACAATTGTACCTATTCACCAAGCCATGATAAATACCATCCTATAGAGATAAATAGTACGAAGATTTGGTTATTCATTGGAGGTACTTGTTTGACTTGGATATTAATAAACATTAATAGATATTAATAGGGCATAGGGTTTTCTAACCTGTGCCACAGACTTTCTAAAATTGTGAGAATTATTGTTGAAGAATAACATTCTCTGAGTTTCTGAAATAACTATCACATAGTGCAGTCCCAGGGCAAACCATCCTCTCAGGCTGCAATTTGCTGTGGAAAGGAGGTTGTTGTTGGCACCAGTAGCAACATTATGGGGCATGATTTGAATCAGAACTGTGATGGTGAGGAATGAAGGGAAGGGTTGAGCCCTTTGTAAAAGCATACTTTGGAGATATTGCAGCTTCTGTTCCAGACCACTGCAATAAAGTGAATATTGCAACAAAGCAATTCACGGATGTGGGGGGAGGTTCCTGATGCATATCAAAGTTATGTTTACACTATTGTGTAGTCTATTAACTATGCAATAATATCATGTCTTAAAAAACAATGTACACACCTTAATTAAGAAACACTTTATTGCTAAAAATGCTAACCATCTGAACCTTCAGAGAGTCATAATCTTTTTGCTGGTGGAGGGTCTTGCCTCGATGTTGATGGCTGCTGGCTGATCAAGATGATGGTTGCTGAAGGTGGAAATTCCTTAAAACAAGCCAACAATGCAGTTCGCTGCATTGATTGACTCTTCCTTTGGCTGTTTGGTGCAAGAGGCCTAGCTTTCAGCCTATCTTGGCTTTCAACATGCCTTCCTCACTAAGTTTAATCATTTCTAGCTTTTGATTTAAAGTGAGAGATGTGCAACTCTTCCTTCCAGTATGGTTGTGTCTCAGAGAATAGAGAGAGAAGGAGAGAGGGAAATGGTCAGTCAGTGGAGCTGTCAGAAAACACACAATATTTATCAATTAAGTTTGCCATTTTATATGGGTGCAGTTCATGGTACCCCAGAACAATCACAATAGTAACATTAAAAAATCACAGATCCCCATAACAAATGTAGTAATAAAGAAAAAGTTTGAAATAATGTGAGAATCACCAGAATGTGACACAGACACACAAAGTGAGCAAATGCTGTTGGAAAAATGGTGACTTGCTTGATGCAGGGTGCCAGAAACCTTCGATTTGTAAAAAATGCAATATACAATTTTGTATTTTGTATATACAATTTTGTATATGTATATGCAATATACAAAAAAAAGTACAATAAAGCAAAGTGCAATAAAATGTGTTATGTCTGCACTTGATCAGGTTCTTATACAGATGTGATTTAACAAAATGATTTAAAAAATCAGTTGCTTCATATATGATCTAGTTTGACCTGTTGTCATCCTGTTTTCTTGATTTTAGTCAGCTCAGTTCAGACAAATGTCTTTCTCAATCACGGAGACTTGGAGCACTTTGAATCAAATGCATACTTTTTCTGTGTTTAAGTAACAACCTAGGAACACCCCATTCCTGGACAGTTTTGTAATATCTGAGGCTCAAAATCTCACAATTATTTATACCTAGAGTTAACCTAACAATAATCTATGGTTCATTAACTGAAAATGGAAGTGGTATGCATACAATTCACACACTCTGCTCCTCTTACAATTCCTGAATTAAACACCCTAGGAATTGTATAATATTAAGTATGGATTTTGTACATATATCATGCTGCCACGATGTATATCTTAGATTCATTTAGCAGCATTCATGTAAAATACATTACCAAAATGGTACATCTCTAAGCATAATGGCTAATGTAGTACAGATCCTCTGGAGAGATGATCCCCTGGAGAGAAGAATGGAGAGCCATTGTGGTGCAGTGGTTGAGAGCATGGGTCTGGAACTTGGGCAATCTGCATTCTAGTCCCCACTGAGCCATGGAGCCAATTGGGAGACTTTGAGCTAGTCACAAACTGTCAAGCCAACCTATCTCACAGGTTGGTTGTTGTGGGGATAAGACTGAGAGCAAGAGGGGAAGAATGATGTAAGCTGCTTTGAGTTCTTGAAAAAGAAAAAAAGGTGGGATATAAATATAATGTAAATTAATACATAAATAATGGAACTTAAATAATCAAAGTAACTTTCCCCCCCCC
>JAIXND010000779.1:3315729-3377914 GCA_023646645.1 Varanus salvator macromaculatus | reverse complement strand
GTCAGCAGGTCCAACAGTCACGCTAGGTGGGATGATAAGAACCATGGTTCAGCACTTCAGCAGAGTGCCATGAGTCTCCCTTCATCCCAGTAATAACCTTCTGAGGTTAATCCTATTAAAGAAATCAGGACACGGAAAGTACTTGCCTAAGACACCAAGAGACATCTAGTGAAAGTGAGATCTGATTTAGTGAACCAAAGGTGATCTGTTGAACCTATTTCATCTTCTTAGTGTCATCACCATTTCCACATAGTTAGTTACCTGTTTCTGGCTTTTTCCTTTTCAGATTTCTGCTATGGCAATGAGGATCTTGCTTTTTCAATCAGCGAGGCTATCAAATTGTGTGTAACTGTTGTGGCATATGCTCCCGAGTCATTCAGAAGGTAACATCTATGTGGGGTTTTGTTTGTTCTGGTTTTGCTTCTGAGTGCATTTGCAAAAAATGAGATACAGGAAAAGATACAACTCCAGTGCAACAGTTTGATATGGGCACCATTAGAACCCTGTTTGTGATTTGAATCTTTTTGACAACTTTCTCTTACTGTTTCAAGCAGCATAATGTTATTTAGTGTTTGTTTTTAACTGATTTTTATTGAAATGTGGATATTCTAACCATTATTTCAATAAAAAGGCTCACAATAATTTGCCAGTGTCCCCCCAAAATAACCAAAAAAGTATCATCAATTTACAAACTTTTCAAAAGAAAGCCATCTGATTTTTAGAATACAAGCTTGTGCATGTTTAGACTGAAAAATGCCCTACAGTTTTCAGTATTCAGAAGCTATATTTACTTCTGCTGCAGCACTGAGGAGCTGTAATCTCCAAACCCATTTTAGTTTCATAAAATATTTTAAAGATATGATACTTCTCTTTAACCCTCCTCACAATGTTTCAAGCACCATGTCTGCCTTTTAACAATGTGTTAAAATTGTTAAAATAAAACAATGTGTTAAAAGTGCCTTAAATGTTGCCTTAAATTTTATCTTGTTAAAATTTAACTGTTTTGTCATGATTGTTTATTTTACTTTTCATAATAAATCAGTCATGCTATATTACTGGAAAACTGCTACCACAGGAGGGGCCTTCATAGTTGCCACAAGACCTGGCAAGACCTCTGCCTGGTACTGTTGGCTGCAGTCGAGAATTGATTTCAGCTGATCTTAGTTGTGCTGTACATCTGGCCACATCCTAATTTTGATTTCATTTTGACATGATGCACATCACCACAGTCTTCAGATGCTGATGGTCCTTGAAGCCCTGGTGCCTTGCTACCTGCAGAGGCTTAAGAGGCAAACTTCCCAAGTGGAGACAGTGACAGCTGCTCGAGAAGAGATTGCTGCTACTGCTGCTCTTGCTACATCCTTGCAAGCCCTCTTGTACAGTGTGGAAGTTCTTACTAGGTGAGGCACTCCAATTTTCTGTGTGCATTTTGGAGAAAACAAAACTTGAAGAACATGAGAGCATTATTCCATATTATCGATCAAGGTAAAAGTTGATATTCACTCATAAAAGTATAGTGTGGATTAATTTGAATTTTCAGATGAGAATTCAAATCAGCAAACCTCAGGGTGGCATTCAAAAGTTTCAAAGCTCATGATTTTCCATTTAAAATGTGATGTCAAAAATTGTTTAAGTGGAAACTGGGGGTCAAAGGCAAAATCTGAACTTTGATCATATACAATGGTACCTTGGCTCACGAATTAATCTGTTCCAGGACTCTGGTCATGACCCAAATTGGTCATGACCCAAGTCAAGTTTTCCTATAAGGTTCAATGTAAATAAGGTTAATCCATTCTGTAAATATTTATCACAAAAATTTGAAGCAAAGTAACAAAGAACAACAAAGTAACCAAGTACAGTACAGTAGAGAACACTAACCTAGGTTGTGGGGGAGGTTATTGTTTGGAGGGAGAGTCCAAACCATTATCGTGCGATAGAGATTGTGCTGCGGAGGGGAGATGGCTGTGATCGTGATCTTGCTGGGCGGGGGCAGAGATGGGCACAATTGTGGGAGCGCTCATGCGGGGGGAGATTGGTGCGATCACAGGTGTGCTGCGGGGAGGCAGGTGCAATCGCAGGCGCACTTGTGCAGGGGGAGAATTACACAATCACGGGCGCGCTTGTGCAGGGGGAGAAGGGCACAATTGTGCTGGTGGGGGAAAGACAGGCATGATCGTGGTCATCAACCAATGTGAAGTTCGCGAACTGAGGCAATTTTTCTCTGAAATTTCTTTTCGTGACCCAATTTGGTCGTGAACTGAGCCATTTGTGAGCTGAGGTACCACTGTATGTAGGTGATTTTTTAAAAATCATCATTTCCATGACAGATTCAAAATTTGACACCAGCTTCTTCTTCTTCTTTAAATAGGCCAATGACTGCCCCTCAGATGAGTCGCTGTGATCAGGGGCATAAAGGAACTACTGCTGCTAACCATTCTATGTCATCTGGTACAAACACCAGGTAGTCAATTGAGGCTATCTTGCCACTTGCTCCACTCTCTAGTTATTAGAGTGCCTTATAATACTGTATTCATTCAATTCATCTTACAGCTGAAGCTCCTTTAATTTATCTAGCCCTTTTAAAAAGGACTTGACAAATGCTAGTTCCCATCTACTTTACACCATGTTTCTTGCAAACATGATTTAATAAAATTCCCTGAGTTCTATGATCTAGTGTTAAGCATGTTTGTCCCAGTAATCTTCCTGTCATAATTTCAGTTTGTAGTTTTAATGTTTGCACAGGGATTGTATAATAATTTTGTCACATTTTATATGCTGGAAGTCCACTGACAGAAAACAAATCTCCCTACAGATCAAGATCACATTTTTCTGGTATGCCCACATGTTTATTGCAAGAAATCCATATATAGATGTAACATTGGATAGGGCTATATGTACAAATGCAGTGCATCTAGGTCTGAAGAGTGCAGTCACCATCTCAGATACATCCAAGAACTAGCTGCACAAATCTGGGCTTTTGGACATGAGATTTCATTCAGATACAATGCCCTGTCCAAATGGTATACCTACACTAGGGCCTCTGGTAAACTGCAAGCAGGACAAGTAGCATGGGGAGGAAAGACATGCTTGCTCTCACTCCCCCACCACATGTAATGTATCATACTGGCTCAATGTATCATTACTACTTCAGATCCTAGATTTTAAAAAATCACTCTTACCATTTTGTCTCTATTTCTAGGTACCCAGAGCAAGGAGCCAAATTGCACTTTATCAGGTATTGTAAGATTGCCATCTGGTACCCTTCACATGTGTTGATGAACTTTGCTTTTCTCTCTCTTTGGGTTCCGCTTTCAACAATTTACTACAAGGGATGGTTTAACAAGGAAAAACACCTAAAGAATTTTAACGGAGTTTTCTAGGCAACAGTATGTCTCTTTTTAGCTCCTGAATTGTTTATTCTTCCTTTTCTTTCATGGAAGAAATTACTTACATCAAGTCATGATTAACCTCACAGGTACATTCCTAGCTGTTCATAAGGAGGGGTTCATTACAAGCTTTTCATTCATTCTCACATTTTCTTTACCTTCACTTTTCCATTCTGCCTCTTTCAGGGAAAACCTTCACTTGCTGGAGGAAGGCCAAGGACTTCAGCGGGAAGAACTTGATGAACGCATTGCTAGGGAAGAGTTCAGGCGTCCCCGTGAGTCCCTGTTGAATATCTGTACTGAGTTCTACAAACACTGTGGCCCCAGACTTAAGATTTTGCAGAACCTTGCTGGAGAACCCAGGGTGACTTCGTTGGAACTGCTGGATGTTAAGTCTCACATGAGGTATTATTTTAGTATATTGATCTTTTAAGAGCTATATAGACATATGTACAGTGCATATCAAACTGTAGAACTACATGCAGTAAATATATCTCAGGCCCAGGAGTTTTTCTTTGTCATCATAACACATTAAGCTGAATTCTAAAGTCTTTCTGAGCAGAATATGATCCAGCCAAATTCTCCCCTGATTCCTTCATTGTCCTAAGAATGGAAAGGAAAGACATCCAGTCAGAGCCTGAAACCCGGACTGGCATCATGATATCAAAATCACAGCACAAACATGCATAACTCGAGGTTAGTGGGATAATTCAACTTATTTATCAATTCTTGATATATCCTTTTACTACTGCAAACCCTAAAGCTCTGGTTAAAATCTGGATGGCATTTCTGGCACCAGAAAGACATAAGCTGCCCCCATGAAGTTTTGGTGGTTTGTTTTTTGTTTTTGTAATTTACAGTGCAGATATTTGCATTCTGTTTAGTTCTGCAGAGTGCCTCTGTAAGAAAATAGTACATTTGATATATGGTTTCCCATATTTCAGCAGTGCCATATCATTTCAATATTTTTTGTCCTGGAAACAATGTGCTAATACTGGAATATATATGTCTTCTTTGCCTTCCTTCCATAGCAGGGTTTTATTTCTAGTGCTGCAAGTCTCCCCATGCACATCACTTGCACACTTGATAAATTATTGTTGCAAAATCTGGAGTAAGGGAGAAGTTACTCCCATCACAATAGCCACAAGTCCTTAGTCAGTACATCTTATATTTCACAGTACACTCAGTAAGATTTAGCTGATTTAGAGTAACTCACACCTTGGCTATGGAAATAAAGTGCTGCTTCTGTTCTAGTTAAAGTTCCCCACATAAATTGATCAAAGCTGATTTTCTCCCTTTAGTGAGAACTAACTTCAGTGAAATGCTCAATAATTATTCAGGTTTCCTCTATGCATTTTAAAAGCCACATTGTTGTTAGTACAGGTGTGTATGATTACCTGGAAGAAATACTGCTAAGAGGTAGTTTTGAATGTTGTGTTAATAAATAATCTGAATACAGGCATAAGCTAGTTTCTTACTGATCCATTTTTTAAAGCCTTTTCTTTCACAAGTAGTCAGCATGTGGACTCTGGCATTAGGGGAGCTAATGACATTAATGCTTTACCTTGCTATGGTCTTGATCTGGATTGAGAACTCACACCTTCCATTTGCACTGCTGGGAACAAGCACCTAAGCACTCTTATAATCCTCTGCTTTGGAGTTGTGATGAGGGTGGCCTGATACATTGAACATCTTCTGATTTGGAATCATAGGCACACAAAGACACTCAACATTTCTTAAGTCCCATTTATATATGAAATAGAAAGAGTATTCTAGAGCAACTCTAGAATGGTCAATGGATCTTGAAAAGTAGAAAATGCACATAGATATTGTTGTGCTATATTGCTGCAGTTGCCACAGTAAGGCTGGGAACATGGAACAAAGATTTCTCAGGCACCTGTCAGAGGTTTTGTGACAGAAGTCCATTAAAGTCAAATACAGGGTTGTATCACTTTAAGTGTATTTAGCATCTGCCTGTTGTATCTCTATTAAAATATGTATAATTCAAATGACATAACTTTTGCTTTGTTGTCAGTTTCCAGCACCTAAGGAAATCTTTTATTTAAAGTTATTTTAATTGTTAAATTAAGGTTTTTTTATTGTATTTATTGTATTTTAAATTTATATCTCGAGATGGGCCAGTTTTAATAGTTTTCATAGTTTTAAATAATATATTGTTTATGTTGTAAGCCGCCCCGAGGCTGGTTGCAATTGGGGGCGGCATATAAATGTGTAAAATAAATAAATAAAAATAAATAAGGGTTTGTGTCTAAAATTAAATTCTAATTCTAAATTGAAATGTAAAAAATCTAAAATACTTTGTGATTTAAACCTTTAATGTTAACAAAGCTTCAAGGTAAATTGTTGAGGAAGGAACTTTGTACTGTACACATGGTCCAGCGTTTTTCTGTTCTACTTAGACTGCCACTTCTTTCTATAAAACTAAGGGTTACTGGGAGTTTTTCTAGTTACAATTATCTACATGCCTTCTCCTGTTTTCTAGACTATGCACTTCCTTCAGTTTAAACTGTAGATGTACTGGATAGTGATTTATTATGGCTATAGATTGAAAGCCTAGTGTTTGTCTTCTGATACTCAAAGGGTTTTCAGAAATTAGAGATCCCAGTATTCTTAAAGTAATAATGGTGATTATATGAAAGGAAAGCAATATGAGAAGGATGAGGAAAGTACAAGAACAACATAGCAGGATTTAAAATTTAGATGTGAGTGTTGCGCCATGGCTAGAGTAAGCTGGGGCTCATGAGTCCTGTGTTCTAGTTGTCTCTCATCCATGAAGTACACTAGGTTACTTTGGATCAGTCACTGACTTTTAACTTAATCTACCTCACAGGGTAGATTAAGGAAGAGAAGCATGTAAGCTGCCTTGGCTTCCTTACAAAAGGAACAAAGGCAGGAGCCAACTGTAAAAACAGATAAAATTAATAATAGTGCATATTAACATAGAAATGCAATATACACATTGAGAAATGAATTGGCTTCATCTGAAATCAACTATAGCATTATTAGCATGGCTACTAAAATATCAGCAGTCAATCAGATCATATGCAGTATTTGATTCTTCTTTGGTCTTTGATTATGATCCATTATTGTATACCATATATAGGTAATGGAACAATATTTAAATAAATGTCGCAGAAGAAGTTAACTATGCTGAGAATATGTTTGGGGTTATGTTCTTGAATCACATCTATTAAATTGTCTGTGGTTTTCCAGTGTGCACTGGTTGTAGCTTTCTGCATATGAGCTCACTTTCTCAGATTTCCCTCTTAATGAGCAATGATTTTAGATTGGCAGAAATTGCACATTCCCTTCTGAAGCTGGCACCTTATGACACCCAGACAATGGAGAGCCGTGGGCTCCGGCGATATATCATGGAAATGCTGCCCATCACTGACTGGACGGCCGAGGCAGTGAGGCCTGCCCTTATTCTCATCTTAAAAAGATTGGATCGTATGTTCAATAAAATTCACAAGATGCCTACTTTGAGGTGAGCAGGTAGGATGGAAATCTATGGGGGTCTGTTTTTGATGTTGCAAGCCTTGAAGGAAGTGTGTGTCATTTTATTGACAGTGTTTTGCTGCACTGAACTTTCATAGCAAAAAGAAGAGATTTTTTTCTTCTATTAGTGTAGGTATATGTGAACATATTTGAATGCAACAATCGAGGGAATGCATCTTTATTTTAAAAAATCTCAACAGAAATTATTCAAATGTAGCATCCTGATCAAAACAGGTATCCACCACTGAGATTTTTTGTTGCTTTTTTAATGTTTATAGTCACATGAAATTAGTTTAACAGAATTAAGCATGTTGTTGTTGTTGTTGTTGTTAGTCGCGAAGTCACATCCGACCCATCGCGACCCTATGGACAACACCCCTCCAGGCCTTCCTGTCCTCCACCATCCCCCGGAGTCCACCCAAGCCCACACCAACTGCCTCTGTGACTCAAGCATATATGATTATAAACACTGTAAAGCTGGATGTGCAATTTATTGTAAGCCTGCCTGCATCTAAATATAGGATTTTCTTTTAAATATAGAAAACATAAGAGATGCAGGAGGTTAATCCCTCTGAATATTAGAAAAGTAATCAGTGGTTCTGTTTTATATTGTGAAAGAAACCTGTAGCTGTTTTGTGGTTCTTGAGTCAGTTGGTTTTTCCGCATCATTAAACCTGTTGATCACAAAGGCATGTTTTTCTGGCATGTTTTAGTTGCAGCAGCTTATCACAGCCTTGGATTGTGTGCACACACTGGATTTTGAGGAATTTTTTGAGAAAGTGTATGGAAAATCTTAGGATCTTTTGAACAGAGGTATTTGAAGTAGGATCTGGACCAACAAAGTTTATATTACAATATAGCTGTTAAATTTCAAAGTGTCACAAAACTTTTGTTTCCCCTGCTTCAAAGAAATTCTTCTAAGTGTAGGTTAATGCTTTATACATTTGATATATTTGTTTCTTGATAAATTATTACTTGTGAGCAAAGATCCATATCAAGACTGCCCTTTTCTCTCTTTCCCAATGAAATAAACATCCTCCTTTCCTCTCATCTTATTTCTTGTAACTTATCAAAAGGATGTTGTTGATAAGAACTTTCTGTTTGCTCTGTCTCATCTATTTTTTTTCAAATCTTGGCTGTGGTTTTTCTAGTTTTATCTCCTAAGCCCTAAAAAGCACCCTGGAATCTTTAATGGCTCATTCCTTTCCCTGTATGACATGTCAGCAAGACAAGTTTACCTGCTATATTTTCCTTACTGTAACTGTAAAATCATCACCATTTCTTGTTTCTATATAGCCTGAAATGCCTGATTCTGCCTAATACTGAGAGCTAAGCAGGGTTGAACCTGGTTGAAATCTGGATGGGTGACTTAATGTTGTGAACCATCCAGAGAGTAGTACAGAAATGTAATGAATAATAACAATAATAGATGAGGAAGAAAAGGAGTCAGGGCACAATGGCATTTGCTGGATTTGGACATCTTTCCTGACTTGATAAACCATGATTTACAAATCTTAGTGAATGTTGGAGCTAAGTGTTCCTCCCTTCCCCCACTAACTTTTGATGTTCTTCTTGGCTTGTATTAGGCCAGAATTCTTTGTAACAGCTAAACAATAGAATTCTGTTTTAATCTTAGCAAAGTAAGTTGGATAAGAAAATAGCAGATCCTCATTACACATCCTCAAAACTATTTCTTCCCATGGTCTGATTCCATATTAATGTTTCCATGATGCACTCAAATACTAATCTCTGGAGAATTTTAGATTTTTCTACCTTTCCAGAAGTCCATGAGCAAATTTTGGGGTTCTCTATTTCCTTTAACTATCATGGCATGGGAATAGAATCTACAAGATTGAATTCTGGAAGAAATTTGCGACTTCTGGGTGCTCTAAATTTCCTGAAATACTTTTGAAGGCATGGGCATGACAAGAAACCACATTCTTGATGAACAATGACTAGGGTTATAACTACTTGGAAAGGGTGATTATGCATTCTGTTCATGTCATTGGAGATAAAACAGTAGTTGACATTGGAACCGGCTTAAGTTGTTATTTAAATTCACCAAACAAGGGTTTTTGTTCAGAATATTGCAAATTCAGAATATACCTCTGCAATTTATCCAGTCACATTAAAATCTGCCAGTTTACTTAGAAAAATAATTATATATTATTCTTACAGTATTATTATCATTGCACTCTACCTTCTCTTTCATATTATGACTGTTCTGTATATGCAGGTTGAACATTACTAAAGACATGCCTAGCGATCAGTGTTTTTACATTCGTTAAGTAGTGAAACATGCTTGCTGCTGTCTAATTTTACATGCAGAACAGCCACATGCAACAGTATATTCCTGTGGAGTAATGTTTCTGGTAGATTCTGGTGCAGAGCAAAATTTACAGTGATTTTTTTCAAAGAGATTTGAAGCCACAATAGGCCTACAGTTTTAGATCTCTGTTCTACAGAAAATGAACTTTGAAATCAAGGTAGGAGAAGCACAGAACTGCTGTCTATAGACGGTGCCTGTTATGACCAATTCACCAGACTCCATGTCCTTTATTTGTTTATTTGTTACTGTAAGGTGCTCTCAGTGGCCCATAATGAAAATTTAAGGGAATAGCCCAGTGATAAACTATGGATTGCTTGGTCAACTTGCCTGTCAGCCTTTGATGAAGTTAATGGAAATAAGAACTTCATTGAGCACTGATAGGTGAGCTATAGTGATGGGAATGAGCTCACCACCACATTACTGTGTGCTACCTTCCAGCCAACAGAGAGCTATGTAAATCACTGGCTTTATAATGGCCCTTTGCCCAACCATATATTCTATGCAAATACACATAGCTTACCAAAACATGAAGAATGTTGTCACACTATAGACAGATGCAAAAGGTTCTTCTGTGTACTCAGAAGTGTTCTGAAGGGGAGTCTCTGAAGTTCAGAAGATTAACTTAATTAAAGAGGTTGCTGAAAAGGGAGAAGAAATGCAAATTCTTATTAATTGTTACAGTATTTCTTTGCTAGATTTGTCTGAAAGCAACCAATTAGCATCATGCTTTCTGGGTGGCTGTTAGAATAAAAATACTGATATTAACAATAAGTAAAATAATACTATTAAAATATCAGAATAAATAAAACAACAACTGTAATATGCATAGTCAAGTAAAAGTAAAACATAAATTAATATATTAAAATCTGTGCATAATATTGATGATCTAAGTGGTGCCATAGGTGCACCAAAAAAGAAAAGTTCCTGTTAGGCACTTGAAGCTCAACAAGGTAGGTGCCTGACTGAATCTCAAGTGGTAGAGTGTTTTATAATTATGCTATGGTCACATGGGGAACAAATTTCTCAGACTATTCAGTTCTAAAAAAATAGCAATCTCAATACAAAGATGGCTGTGTTGAAAAGCCTCAGCAACCTGGTCTCTTTCCAAAAACAGTCATGAACTGAAACATGCATCTTCATATGCACAGTGCTGATCTTTGTCACTGTGTCTCACTGTGGTTGCTATGATTATTATGATTATTATTATTTTTTGTATCATTAGTTGAGGATCAGGTCAGTTTTCTGTAATCTGCAATTTCTTTTGCACCTCTGCTTTTTTATACCATGGGTATAATGCCCACATTGTAAAGTGGATTGTTGCCATAAACATTCCTTGGTGTCCCTCTGTGTCAGTCACCTTGTTGCAGGGTTCTTGGTGGGGCCAAAGACCTAATGCCACCTACTGTTGTGTTCCAGGCGACAGGTTGAGTGGGAGCCTGCCAGCAATTTGATTGAAGGGGTTTGTTTGACACTTCAGAGGCAGCCAATCATATCCTTCCTGCCTCATCTTAGGTCACTGATCAATGTCTGTGTCAACCTGGTGAGTAGCCAACTCTGCAGTCTCCTGCAAATCTGCTAAGCTTCCTTCTGCACTAGAGACATCCATGAAATGACTCTTTAGCCAGTTGTCCTACTCATAAAAATAAGATCCTCCAGTGATACTAGAAATAGCGGAGTACATTTTCAGAGTGGTGCATGGGGAGAGGACAGGAAAGGAGCCCATAGTCTAGTGACTGGTTTTTGCTACTTTCCACACACCACTTTGAAAATCTATTCCTGTATGTTGCGTCGAGAGTTGAGGGCTGCAAGTTGGAGAGTGGGGTGGTGGATACTGCACACACCTGGTAGAGGAGTTAGGAGGGAGGTGGGGGAGGCTAGAGACAAATTCATGGAAAATTAATTAAAATAAACCACACAATTATTGCTCTGCAAAAGGGCATCAATAATTGACTTAACCAGAAAATTGCTGGCATAAATTTGCTTTGGCATCTGTAATGTCCATAGTCTAAAGTAAGTTTGGGATTTTCTTTTTTTGGGTACAATGTTCAGATCCTTCTGTCGCTTAACAATATTGTTACCTGGATTGTAGTTTAATTTCCATTAGGGAATATCCTAATCAGAAAGGTTTTACCTGGTGATCCAGTTTGCATGCATAGAACCAAATGGTGATCCAGTGTGCTAGAACCAAATTGTGGACTTGACCATGAGAGACAATGAAATTTCAGAATTAGAGCATTCTACATTGCATGTTTTGATATAAAAATCATGCCTTCAAATGGTATATAAAATTTGGTTTCTTGTCAGGAAATTTTTGCAAAGTTTTTAGATTAGCTTTGTTAGATTTTACTTTATTTTTCTTGGTTTTGCAGCTTAATGTAAAAATGAATAAATGGAGATACTTTCTATAAACCAGGAATGGGGATCCGGTAACATGTGGAGAACCACATATTTTTTTCTTGCACTATACATTTAAAAATACCCTTGCACTACACACTTACATACACTGCTGGATTGAATTTACTGGCATTGTATCATAGGTTAGAATCATATTACTTATATGCAGAAAAAGCTTCAGAAAGTGCTTTAACTGGTACTGCAAAGGATTTTGCATTTAAATTACCTTCGTGCAACATTAGATAACATACAGAACTCAGTCAAAGATGTATAGATAGCTGAATTTGGAAAGAAATTAAGAGAAATTTGTGGAGGACAGGTCTAGCAATGGATATTAATCATCATGGCTAAATGGAGCCAGGCATGATGTACTTCTGAATGCCAGTTGGGCCAATGCCCTTTGTTGCTTGAAAGTTATCAAGTCTATTTAATCAGCCATCTGGCTCCCCATTCCCCCAAGTCATAGGAAATACTGACTCATTCTTTTACAGGGTGCTTCCTTGTGAAAAGAAATATAAGGAGCTTTTCTATGTTGTGTTTGTTTATAATATGAAGCTGGGAAACAGACACAAAGTAAGTTACTTCTACTCTTCCAGCCAGCATTAATCCAGCATCACAGTATCTTAGGAAGCTATTTCTGCTGCTTAGAAACTTCTAGCAAGATTGACATGTATTCAGATTGATGTACAATTGTTCAGAAGAAATATTGTTTCAACCTGCACCTTGGTGGGTTGGGTGTGCCACAAATTCCAGTAGTTTGGAATAGCTGCTGGACACTAGTAATGTGTTCTGTTGCACCCTGTGTGAAACTGAGCTACATAAAAGCCTTACAGAGAAGTTCAAAAGCACATTAACAGCTTTAATTTTGAATTAAAATCTTCTGAATCCATTGAATCTTCCCTCAAACTTAATCTTAAAAATCATAATACAGGAGAGTTTGAACATTGTATCATGCCTAGTTTGTGTCAGACTCAGGACATTACCACACTATAAGAAGGGGACAGCTGAAGCCAACTAGAAACATGGTGTTTTCAGTACCTTTTTCCACTGAATACAGTAGCTACATGGCATACCCTCCAACCTTGCCTATTTTACCAGTACAGTGCTGGTTATGCAGAGCTAGTACTGCATACATTTTTCAATGTGCTGGTTTTCCCTATGCCTTCTGTCCAGTCCCTCTGGCTAACTCTGCAGCACTTCCTTATCCTCCCTACCCACTTCCTGCTAGAAGCATGCCTTTCTCTTCTCCGTCCCAGCTACCGCAAGACACTGTGGAGAGCTCACAAATGCAGAGCACCCAGTCTTGCGCTACCTGAAGCTCATCAACACTGGAGGGTATGGCATGGATGGAATTGCAATAGTTGGTCAAGGTGATGTGCTGTGTTTGTATTGCAGGTGATGGGAGTGGTAGGACCTTCCAGTGTGGCCGATGGATTACCCCTTCTTCATCTCAGCCCTTATCTCTCGCCACCTCTACCCTTCAGCACAGCTGTTGTCCGGCTTGTAGCATTGCAGATTCAGGTGTGACTGCCTTGCCTGTTAAGCAGGCTTTGCTTATCATGTGGTTGAGACGCCTATTCATTGGTGCTCTTATGTTTTCTGCGAAAGCTGGGCAAAAACTGTGAAGCAAAGTGTTAACTTTCCCACAAATATGCTAAAGTCTGGAACTTTAGCAACTGTCCAGTTCTTCAGCAGGTGCCAGTTTAGCATAGTCCCCCATGAAGTCACATTGGGACTATGCAGGTTTAAACCAACTGAAGAACTGACACCAAAGATAATTGTACTTCTTAGAAAATGTAGGTAGGTAAATCATTGCTGGTGCTTCACTTTAGAAAAAGAGGTCTTAAAGAGGTGAAGCAACAGGACTTCCATAGATCATAACTGTGCAGGCAGTGGAATTTTGTATAGCTCATGCAACATATGAAAAGATTAAATCTATTTACATTGTGTTGCTTTCTGTGTATCTGAAATTCAACTATTTTTCCATTCTATCTGATGGAGAGTTCTGCATAAGGCTGGACATGCACATGGTGGGCATGTTGTGAGCGGAGCCAGCTGGTGCTGGAGGTCAGACTAGATGGCCCAGGAGGCCCCTTCTGACTCGCTCTGTTTCTATGTTTCTATAATTTCATATTTTGCATGTCTCCTCGCAAACAATTCACTGAGGAATTGCTTATCTGTTTTATGAGTCAGGATTTCTAGTAACAAACAGAAGATGTTCTTTATTTTTTTCTGAGATTAATTCTTCCTATCCATTGTTATCAAAATATATTTGTTGTTGCTGTGGGTCATCTGGTTCCTGGATCAGGGTCAGGTGAACCCTGAAAATAGTGAAAATCACAGATTGGTTGGTTTTTTTCCTCTAATTATCATATACCATCTTTTATTATTTTCACTAGTGGAAATACAGTAATATTGCCAAGTATTTTTGTTCTATATTCTATTGTTACTATTTTAGATAATGCAAACTGTGTGCTTTGGTCTCTTTGGCTTCTATACCTCTTTGTTGGTACCAAGGTGACAAAGGTACTCAATTACTAAATGTTGCTGCATGTTTTCTGCCCCATTTCATGTCCAGCCAATTTCCTTACTGTAATGGCTTTGTTACAATACATGTGATGCATGGAGATTAGTGTACCTGTGGAATGATGCAGTGTTACTCCAGTCTAACTAATAAACAAGTGGGAAGATGTGTTTGCCAGTGTGAGGAGACAGAGTGGGACTTTTTGGAGTCTTGTGAGAGGGTATGTTGATACAAGGTAGGAGGGAATAAAAATCAAAGAACAAAACAGGAATGAGTAGGTGCAAGAATGGTCTTGAAGAAAGAGTCAAGAAAGTTGTCTGTAGCATACATTGACCAAGAGTGGCATGAGCTCTGGAAAGGTTTTAAACACATATACACTTCACTATTGTATCTTTAACTTCAGTAGAATTAGCTATGTTAGTCTGGAGCAGCAGAAATATTCACCTTCGTTGCACTTCTTTCATGTTTAGCAGCATACTCATAGCAAATAACTTTGCAGTTCAAAAATAGTAATTGGAATTTGGAATATCCGTATAATCATGTAAAATGAAAAAGTTTAGTACCTTTTTCTTGTACCATTAAGTTGCAGTATTATTAGAAATGCCTTCCTTTTAAGATTCAAGTTATTTGAAGATTCATTTATTTCACATATAAATACTGAATAAATTCAAGTCACAAATAAGTATTAAAGAAGAGCTGGCATATGTAAGTTTGAGTTTCATCTCTGAGGGCGCAGTTCCATGGGTTGTGCCCCCAACAGACAAATGTTTCTAAAGTTGCTTATCGTATGCAAGAACAGGCAGGACAAGAGGACAAGAGAATGCAGAAAGGAGCCAGACAAGCCTCTGAGATGCAAGACTGTATTTTTTCCACCATGCTCGTCCTCTATGAGTGCAGAGGAGACTCACTACATACCTTCAGGTGCTGTCTAGGAGCCATAGAATTGCTCCCTTATAGTTTCATCTGAAATATGTCCTAACTCCCTGAAAGATGCCAAGTCCTGCTATTAATCTTTGACATTTAGCAAAGGGGTTTTTTATTTTACTAAATGGAGCAAGCAAAGCAATAGCTCCAGAACTTGCACTTAGGAGAAATGCAGTGCATTTTAAAACCTAAAAATATTTCTCTTCTAATATTTTTCCTCAGATTTTTCTTTATTTAGTTGGGTACTTTCAGACTTTGACCTCACTTTGGTTTACACAGGTAGCTATCAATGAATGGCTCAATGAGAAGTTATGTAGGATTTAAAAAGATGTAAATGAAATCAAAATCTTGGGTATTTGGCCACATGATTGTGCTTAAATGAGAATCTGCCTCATTGCATAGGTGTCATCCAAGCATATGCACTCATTAAGATATGGACACAGTATTTTTCTGTGGGGTGTTATATAAACGAAGTGTTTGGGGAACCCTTTTTAAACATATTCTTTACCCCTGATAATCTGCAAGTAAAATGATTTAATTATTTTTTTTATTATCACTGCACAGGCATTGAAAGAAGATTTCCCCTTAAGCCATGTGATCTCCCCATTCACCAATCAGGAGAGAAGGGAAGGAATGCTTTTAAACCTACTGATTCCATTTGTGCTCACAGTAGGATCAGGAAGCAAAGGTCTGATTAACAGAAAGATTCTTCTGTTTCCCCTTCCCTGTTGCCTCTCCAAAATAGCAAATGCTTGTGCTTCCTTCCACCTCTGTGTTTCTTTTGCTATACACGTTCTTTCAGTGGTGTATTGTCAGTAGGGCTTCTTGGGGATGATCTGCATAAGGAAATCGGTGTTGTGGTGTCCTTCTCTCATTTCAGCTATGTTTTCTGAACTCACTCTTTGGCAGAGGAGCTCCTCTTTTTGAGATCAGAACAATGAATGTCGGAGCATGCCGGAGAAAGCAAAAATTCACCTGTGTGTAAGAAAGAAATGGGAAGGGACAAGAAAACTCTGTAGCTTCCACCTTGCCTATCCTTCACCCAGTTCCATGCTACTTGTGTGATTTCAAATTCTGTTATTGAATCTACACTTTGCAGTATGGCCTATTTTTCTCTGAAGGGCTCATTCACACTTGCAGCTTAACCCTGAGCTAACAGTTTTGCTTGGTTTAGGGCAATCTCAGCTCATCAAGCGTTGATGTACTTGCCTTGGGGTTAGAAAGCCCAGTCAGGGAATAGTAAGTGGGGGTTTTATGGACCATGGTCAAGCCCAGTGTGAATTAGTCCTTGAGAGTCAAAAGCAATGAACAGTGTGGGGCTGGGGAAAGTACAGCAAGCAAGACTATATTGCTGACAAGCTAACATCAGGAACTATGTGTGTTTTGTTTGTGCTAGAATAACTTTGCCTTTTGCTTACAGGAGAAGAGGGGATCAGGTTGGGTGTATAGAGTGTTCATATTTCAGTGTGGTGCTGAAAATGGCACCAAATCATTTCTGAGAATCAGGGCCTGATCGGCTATCTTTTCCCTTTGGTATCATGCAGACAGCCCTTGGCTGGAGCAGCCTGAAGTCCTCCTGCTGCTTCAGACTGTCATTAATATTTTGCTGCCACCTCGCATTATCAGCACTTCTCGCAGCAAGAATTTCATGCTGGAGAGCTCCCCTGCCCACTGCTCCACACCAGGGGATGCAGGAAAGGACCTACGTAAAGAAGGGCTAGCTGAATCCACTAGCCAGGCAGCCTACCTGGGTGAGTGAAAGTTTCCACTTGACTATGAGATTTACTCCTTAGTAAGTGTGCAGAAGACTTCCATGTTTGGCTCTTTTCTCATGATCCACCCGCCACCTCACCTCAGGACAGCTTAATGCAGCCTCCTAAAAGTTAAGGAACTGACATTCTATAATAGTGACGCAGTTAATGAAAATGGCATTATACCTTGTGCTACCAATAGTACAGGGAAGGCATTACTGTTGGTTTATCTTGGAGATCAAGGAAAGCTGGAGAAGAGAATGTTCCTAAGGCACAAGTTATTTACAGATCTACATGTCAGAGACAGTAGCACACACGCTTTTGCTTCACTGCACAATAGTATTTTCCTCAAACGAGCTTGTACCTTATGTAGAAAGGCTAGGGTGAGCATGCATATGGTGTTATCACTGTGCAGCACCTTAATCCTTCTGACATTTTATTCCACTTTTAGCTCTGAAAGTGATCCTTGTCTGTTTTGAGCGGCAGCTTGGCAGCCAATGGTATTGGTTGAGTCTGCAGGTCAAAGAGATGGCCTTGCGAAAAGTAGGAGGGCTGGCCCTGTGGGATTTCCTGGATTTTATTGTCCGCACTCGAATTCCTATCTTTGTGCTTCTTCGACCCTTCATTCAGTGCAAGGTGAAGTCACTTCTAAAGTTACTTGCTTTTTCCTTGTGAACTGATACTACTAAATCACATATACAAACCCTGTAGTAGAAAAAAAAAAGAATGTGACAATGCTATACAGAAGCAGCAGTCTTGAGTGTGAAAGTGTATTTCTTAAATACTTAACAGCCTTGAATTCTTGCACTTTGTCTTAAAGGATGAGCAGGAGACTTTTCAATGGTGTTGTACAAAATGCCTGGGAATCCCAGTTTTTACTAGCCCTGTAATAGAGAGTGCAGCAGTTCAAGCAGAATTATAGCAGATGAAATATGAAGCAGCCTTCTTCTGAGCCTGACAAAAGCTCCATGTGATCCATAGTGTCTGATCTGATGGGCACTGAGGCTCCAAAGTCAGTGCAAAGTCTTATTCCCACTGTGATTTACCTGAGACCACATATAGTCTGACTGGATGCTTAGCTATCGTGCTGTAGCTCCTCTCCTAAATGCTGAATAAATAGTTTTATGGTGTCTGTTTGTTTTTCATGACTCTTCCCCACTGCCCCTCAACCCCAGTTGCTAGCCCAGCCAGCTGAAAATCATGAGGAACTAACTGCCCGACAGCACATTGCCGACCAGTTAGAACGGCGCTTCATCCCACGCCCTCTCTGCAAGAGCTCCCTTATCACTGAATTCAACAATGAACTGAAGATCCTGAAGGAGGCTGTGCATAGTGGGTCAGGTGAGGACATGGGGCAGGATAGGCACGGCAGAGTCAGGAGAGCAGGATAGGGTTAGGGTCACCATAGTGCCATAAAATCTGGGCAGCACAGGCACCTTTTGATCAACCCAAGGTGGCAAAGGGCCTTTTGTAATTCATGTTGTTGTTGTTAGTTGCAAAGTCACGTCCAACCAATTGCTACCCCAAGGACAACATTCCTCCAGACCTTCCTGTCTTCCACCATCCCCAAGAGTTCACTTAAGCTCACACCAACTGCTTCATCCTCTGCTGTCCCCTTCTTTTTCCATCAATTGTTCCCAGCATTAGGCTCTGCTGCAGTGAGTCCTTCCTTCTCATTAGGTGGCCAGTGTACTTGAGTTTCATCCTCAGGATCTGGCCTTCTAAAGAGCAGTCAGGGTTGATCTCCTCTAAGACTGACTGGTTTGATCTTCTTGCAGTCCAAGGGACTTGCAGGAGTCTCCTCCAGCACCACAATTCAAAGGCCTCAATCCTTTTGCACTCAGCCTTCTTTATGGTCCAGCTTTAACAGCCATACATTGCAACTGGGAAAAACATAGCCTTGACTAGATGCATTTTTGTCGGCAGGGTGATGTCTCTGCTTTTTAGTATGCTGTCTAGATTTGGCACAGCTTCCTCCCCAGGAGCAAGCGTCTTTTAATTTCTTGGCTGCAGTCCCCGTGTGTGGTGATCTTGGAGCCCAGGAAAATAAAATCTGTCACTACCTCCATTTCTTCCCCATCTATTTGCCAGGAAGTGAGAGGACCGGATGCCATGATCTTAGTTTTCTTAATGTTGAGTTTCAAGCCAACTTTTATGCTCTCCTCCTTCCCTCGCATCAAGAGGCTCTTTAGTTCCTCTTCATTTTCTGTCATTAGAGTGGTATCATCTGCATATCTGAGGTTGTTGATATTTCTCCCAGCAATCTTAATTCCAATTGGTGAGTCATCTAGCCCCGCCTTTCTCATGATGTGCACTGCATATAAGTTAAATAGGCAGGGCGACAGTATACATAGAAACATAGAAACAGAGCGAGTCAGAAGGGGCCTCTCGGGCCATCTAGTCAGACCCCTGGCTCCAGCCAGCTCCGCTCACGACATGTCCACAATGTGCATGTCCAGCCTATCTTTGAACACTCTCACCAATGGGCCTCAATGACCTCTCGTGGAAGCCCATTCCACACCCTTGGGGTACTAACTGTCAGGAAGTGCTTCCTGGCATCTAAATGGAACCTGGGTTCCCTGAACTTTGCTCCGTTGGAGTGCGTCCTGCTTTCCTCTGGGGAGCAGGGGAGACCAGGTCTCTACCCATCTCCATGTGACATCCCATCACATACCTGTATGTCGCCAACATATCCCCTCTGAGTCTCCTCTTCTCCAGGCTGAAGAGACCCAGTTCCCTCAGTCTCACCTCATACCCCATCCCCTGCAAACCGGCCACCATCCTTGTGGCCCTACACTGCACTGACTCTAACCTGGCTATATCCTTTCTGTAATGAGGGGCCCAAACCTGAGCACAATACTCCAGTTGTGGGTGCACCAGAGTCATATAGAGTGGTAGTAAAACCTCTTAATATACAGCCTTGCTGAACTACTTTCTCAATTTTGAATTAATCAGTGGTTCCGTGTCCAGTTCTCACTGTTGCTTCTTGACCTGCATACAGGTTTCTCAAGAGACAAATAAGATGGTCTGGGACTCCCATTTCTTTAAGAACTTGCCACAATGTGTTGTGATCCACACAATCAAAGGCTTTAGCATAGTCAGTGAAGCAGAAGTAGATGTTTTTCTGGAATTCCCTAGCTTTCTGCATAATCCAGCAGTATGTGGACTGAGAGCTACCAGAAGTACAGGCAGGGTTTCGAAGAGGCAGAGGAACTAGAGATCAAATTGCCAACATATGCTGGAGCCTAGCTTGTAGGATTTTGAGCATAACTTTGCTAGCATGTGAAATGAGTGCAATGGTGTGGTAGTTTGAACATTCTTTGGCATTGCCCTTCTTTGGGATGGGAATGTAAACTGACCTTTTCCAATCCTGTGGCCACTGTTGAGTTTTCCAAATTTGCTGGCATGTTGAATGTAGCACTTCAACTGCATCGTCTTTTAAGATTTTGAATAGCTCAGCTGGAATACTGTCACCTCCACTAGCTTTGTTGTTGCTCAGACTTCCTAAGGCCCATTTGACTTCACATTCCAGGATGTCTGGCTCGAGGTCAGTGACCACCCCATCGTGGTTATCAGGGACGTTAAGATCTTTCTTGTATAGTTCTTCTGAGTAATCTTGCCACTCTTCTTAATCTCTTCTGCCTCTGTTAGTTCCCTGCCATTTTGGTCCTTTATCATGCCCATCTTTGCATGAAGTGTTCCCTTCATATCTCCAATTTTCTTGAAGAGATCTCTGGTCCTCCCTATTCTATTGTTTTCTTCTATTTCTTTGCACTGTTCATTTAGGAAGGCATTCTTATCTCTTCTAGCTGTTCTCTGGAATTCTGCATTCAATTGTTTGTATCTTTCTCTTTCTCCCTTGCCTTTCCTGTCCCTTCTTTCCTCAGCTATTTGTAAAGCTTCCTCAGACAGCCATTTTGCTTTCTTGCATTTCTTTTTCTTTGGGCTGGTTTTAGTTGCTACCTCTTGTACAATGTTGCAAACCTCCGTCCATAGTTCTTCAGGCACTCTGTCTATCAGATCTAAAGGAAATACTTCTTCATATAGCAAGCTCCTGCTATATCTGCTCCTCACAGGGAAGTTGAGGCCTGATCTTTTTTGTTGCCTTTCTCTTTTCCAACTCAGTAATGTCCTTATGCAGGTAAAGCAACCAGAATGGAACACAATATTCTAAGTGTGGTCATACCAAAGATTTGTAGAAGGTGGTGGGGAGGGTGGCGGGGAGATATTGACAGTTCTGTTTTCTATTCCATTCCTAATTATGCCTAGCATGCACTTTGCCTTTCTTACAGCACCTGCACATTAAACCACCATTTTGATTGAGCTTGTCATTACTACTGCAAGAACCCTTTCTTGCTCAGATCAGTGTATACTTTTAAAGTTGAGATTTTTTTGCCCCTATATTTACACTTTACACTTGCTTACCTTGAACTGCTTTGCCATTTTGATGCCCATTCTCCCAGCTTGGAGAGATCCCTTTGAAGCTCCTCAGAATCCCTTTTTTTTAACCCCACTAAATAGTTTAGTGTCATCAGCAAAGTTGCCCACTTTGCTACATACTCCTAATTCCAGATCATTTATGAACAGGTGGAAAAGCATTGGTCCTGATGCAGAACCCTGCAGGTTTCCAATGGTGATTGGAGAAATTGCCATTTATTTACACTTGCTGTCTTTTAAAGAACAGAAGACAGGTAGTAGTCCATAAGAGGACCCCAGCTTTAATTCCATGACTGTACAGTTTGCCTTTGGTGAAGAACTTTGTCAGAAGCCTTTTGGACATCCAAGTAAAAAATGTCTATTGAATTGCCCCTATGTGTTTATTGACACTCTCAAAGAAGCCCAGTAAGTTGGGAAGCCATGCTGATTGTTTTTCAGCAGGGTGTGCCCCTTTATGTGCTTACTGATTCAATCTATAATAATGCTTTGAAACAGGATAGTCATACAAATGTTGGAAACGGCCTATGCTGAGTGCAGCCATTGGTCCACCCAGCTCTATATTGCTGAAGTAGGGTAGTACTGGCTCTCCAGGTCTTCACACAGAAGTTTTTCCAGTACAAGCTAGAAAAGCTGCCATGTATCCAGTCTGAGATCTTCTGTATAAAGAGCATGTGACCCACCAATGAACCACAGTCCCTTTCCTCCTTTTGCTCTTTCTAAAGGTTGTGGTCAAAACAGAGCAATTGTTTCTTGATAAGTCATCTTTGCTTTTGTCTTCAGCCTACCAAGGAAAGACTTCTATCAGCACTGTGGGCACTTCCACCTCTGCCTATCGCTTGAGCCTTGCGACCATGTCACGCTCCAACACTGGCACAGGAACTGTCTGGGAACAGGACAGTGAACCTTCCCAACAGGCTTCCCAGGATACTTTAAGTCGGACAGATGAAGAAGATGAAGAGAGTATGTGCTCATTACCATAGGTCTGATTGGGCCAATCTATCTGGTTAAATTCAGATATGTCTCAATCATGCAAAAAGCAGGGAGTAGAAATGATGGGGGCATACAAGTTTAAGAGCAAGCAATGTACTCGGAAGATGAGCAGAGTAGCCACCTGCCTATGGCCTACTTATCTATTGATTTAGCATGTATTTATATATTTGAAGTATTCTAAAGCCATGAAGGCTCCTAGAACAGTTTACATAAAATCAGGAAGGACAAGACAGTCCTTGTCCACAGGTTTAAAACTAAATAATACAGCACAAAAGGGGATGATGTAGGAAGATGAAACATAGAAACAGAGTGAGTCAGAAGGGACCTCCCGGGCCACCTAGTCTGACTCCTGGCGCCAGCCGGCTCCGCTCACGACATGCCCACCATGGGCATGTTCAGCCTATCTTTGAACACTCTCACCGATGAGGCCTCAAGGACCTCTCGTGGAAGCCCATTCCACACCCTCAGGGTCCTAACTGTCAGGAAATGCTTCCTGGCATCCAAATGGAACCTTGGCTCCCTGAGCTTTGTTCCATTGGAGCGTGTCCTCCCTTCCTTTGCAGGGAAGAACAGGTCTCTACCCACCTCCGTGTGACATCCCTTCACATACCTGTATGTCGCCAACAGATCCTGTCTGAGTCTCCTCTTCTCCAGGCTGGAGAGACCCAGCTCCCTCAGTCTCACCTCATATGGCATCCCCTGCAAACTGGCCACCAACCTTGTGGCCCTATGCTGCACTGACTCTAACCTGGCTATATCCTTCCTGTAATGAGGGGCCAAAAACTGAGCACAATTGTGGGCACACCAGAGTCGTATAGAGTGGTAGTAATACCTGTCTCGATCTAGAAGCCACACTTCTGGCTATGCAACCAAGGGTGACATTCGCTCTCTTGACCACCGCATCACACTGCTGACTCATGTTTAGCCTTCAGTCAACCAGCACCCCAAGGTCCCTTTCACAAGTGCTGCTCTCCAGCCACTTGTCCCCTAACCTGTACTTATGACACCTATTCCTGTGCCCCAAGTGCAAGACCTTGCACTTATCCACATTGAATGCCATCCTGTTGTCTCCTGCCCACTTCCATAGTCTGTCCAGATCCTTTTGGATCTGGAGTACCTGCTCCTCAGTTGTGGCCACTGCTCCAGTTTTAGTATCATCTGCGAATTTGATTAGCAGACTGTTCACTCCTTCTTACATGTCACTCATGAAGAGATTAAACAGGACTGGCCCCAGGACAGAGCCCTGGGGGACCCCGCTTGTCACTGGCCACCATCTAAATGATTCCCCATTAATGGTTACTCTCTGTTTTCAGTCAGTCAACCATACCCTAATCTATCGGACAGTGCTTTGGTGTATCCCAAAGCTCCTTAGTTTCTCAACCAGGATATCATGGGGCACTTTGCCAAAGGCCGTACTGAAATCTAGGTAAACCGCATCCACTGCATCCCCTCCATCTAGCCATCTCGAAACCTTGTTGTAGAATTCCACAAGGTTTGTCTGGCAGGACATGTTTTTGTGGAAGCCGTGTTGTGTGGCTGTCAGCCTCCCTTCCCTATCTAGCATCACTAGATCTCTCTTTATTATGAGCATTTCCATTGTTTTTCCTACAATGGACGTAAGGCTAACTGGTCTGTAATTCCCCATGTCCCTTCTACTACCCTTCTTGAAAATTGGGACCACTGATGCCACCTTCCAATCCTCTGGAACTTCACCCGTTCTCCACGAGGCCTCAAAAATGGAGGCCAGCAGGCATGAGAGAACCCCTGCCAACTCTCTAAGTACTCAAGGTCTCCCGCCTTGTCTGTCCTGCAGTATCCCTCACTCGCCCAGTTCTCCCAGACAAAAACCCACACACACACAAGGATAAAATAAATTTTAAATAGGAGAAAAAACAAAGGAAAGCACAGCACAGCACCAAAAAAACCAAACCAAACCAAACAAACAAAAACAAAGCAATAAAAGAAAAACAAAACCCTCGGCCCCCCAGGGAAGGGAGTCCCCAGGCAGCTAAGGGATGCAGACAAGGGACGACGCCTTGTCAGCCCCTCAGGCCGGTGGCTCTGCCTGTCGGCTTCCTTCTGGCCCCTCTAGCCTCTCTGGCCCCATCCCCCTCCCTCTCTGCTGCTCCTGGCCCTCTGTTCCTCTGCCCAGCTCCTACCTAGCCTTTGCCAGTCCCCTGGCCACTCAGCCCTCTCTCCCAGCCTGTGCCTCTGCTGCTCTGCCAAGAGGCAAGAGCCAAAAGGGAAATCATGCATCAATTTTAAAACTTGCACAGGGCTTTTAATGGTGACTAGCTAAAATGGGAATGGTTCAGAAGGAAGAATGTTGGTACCCTGGTGTGGATATTCAATGGTGAATGCTGGAACACTGGGACCAGCATGTTGGAAAGGGATGGAGGTTGCAAGATATTAGAGGGGCAGAGGCAAAGGCAAGTGCAAGTACAGGTTGAAATCACTACCAATGAGAGAAGCAGGGACAGAACCAAACAAACACAACAAATCCAGAAACAAGGTCAAAGAGGAGCGCAGAAACATCATGCAAGGTAGCGCAGGGTCAGGAACAAGGCAAGGTCAGGGAGGATAAGGAATATATAGGTGGAGTCAGACTGAAGGCAAGACTGGAAGCAGGACCAGAGCATAACATAGTCAACCATGAATGCTCACATTGCTGTGGCAAAGTTGAGTAGCACAGGGAAGGCTTTGATAGAACCTTCTAGGGCTTCTGGTTGTACTACATGATTATCAGGCTCTGATTCCTGCAAGTTCCTACAGGTGTGCCCCTGGTTCTACAGGCATTTGCAAGGTGAATTGTGCTGTTTGCCACCAGGGGAGCAGTGGCCAGGCTTCAAATCCTGACACAGAGGAATTGACTGGAGCTGGTGTCTCAGCAGAGTTAACTAAGTAGTCCAGTTTCCCATCTTTCCTCCGATTGCAGCCTTCTATTGAGGCCTAAGGCAATAGCTGCTTTCAGGTAGCATTGATGAGTGAGAGAAGTCCAAAGAGTTTCCTCTTTCAGCAAAGCTGATGGATTGATCTTGCTTCTCATTACTCCCTCTGCTGTAGCCTTCCCTGCAATCTGCCTTCCCTTCCTTCTCTGCAGTCTGCTTTTGATGTTACTTTTTCCACCAATGAGCATGAATACCAGAAATGAGCCTGGCTACAAGGGCATCACTTGGGGGTGGGGTGGGGAGGCTGCAGGGCAATAAGGCACTGGACTGGGGAGAGTTCTGTTGTCTTGCTCAGTTACATATCCCCTTTGTTCATCAGATTGGACTTCAGCCCTCTGCTTTGTATGCCACTAAAGCAGACATGTGTTTAAATATTTCATTTGGTTCATTGACTGTCAAACTTAGAGCCACTTAAATTATACAGGCAGAAAACATAATCAGACTATCATAGATTCTTCAACAAAATCCTATTATGCTTGTATTATTGTAGATTGTCATTGTATGTTTTATTTGCATGCTTTTAATGTTTGAGATAGTTCAAAAATATTTTAATAATTTTTATCATGGGTTTCATCTTTTCTGATATGTATATAACTTTACTGTGACTGTAGCATTTTTCCAATTATGTGAAGTTGTTACAGCTGCTGTAACTCCACTACTAATGTAAGAATTAAGCCTATAAACATTACTGTGTTTTTTTTCTAATTTTACTTTTACATGATCAATAGCAGGAGCAAACTAATTCAGTACAAATGGAAGGTTATGGTGCTTATTTTTTGAAACCATGTCATTAATGAAACAGGTTTGTCCATGTTTTGCACAGCCATGAAACTATGAGCCAAAATGATTTTAGACAAAGGAGCATAAAGAAAGGGACTTATCTTTACTTGAAATGTTTAAATATATGAATGAGGTTGTCCTCTGCTCTGAATTTCTTTCAGATGATTCAGTGAGCATGCCCAGTGTGGTAAGTGAACAGGAAGCGTACCTTATGGGTGCCATTGGGAGGAGGCGATTCTCCAGCCATCTCTCCAGCATGTCTGCACCTCAGCCTGAGGTTGGCATGTTACCCAGCCAAAGGTAACAAAATTAGTTATTTCATATTTCCTGACATTTCCCACAAGAACAGAAATTACAAAGGTATAATTTAATCTCTGCAGTGATGGTAACTGCAGTAATCTTGCATATTAAAAACTTCCTTTCCTGTATTCTTTGGTATCTCTCATAAGTGAGCAAGAGGGCAATTTGGATATAGTTGTTCTTGTTAATATGACTTTCCATAGCACATTCTAAAGATTCAAAAACATTCTGCTGAATCCCATCTGAGACTGAAGATACTGGTAAAGACAACATTAAAAGTGTATACACAACTAGCTTGGATAAGGGATCTGTGAATGGCTGAGCTACACCTGTAGTCTTACAGTTGAGTTGCTCTGCATTCTGAGTTAATTATTTTTGTACTACATTTGTACAGATCTTTAAACACTGTAGCACTTGAGAAAATATAGATGTCTTTAAAGTGTGAAGTGAAATTTCTCCCTGAAAATTACTAGTCTGCTTTGGACAGCAGGAATGTGTAAGCACAAACTGTCCTATACCTAACAGTAAGGAAACTTAGCTATGGGCATGGTGTACATGTGCGCATGCGAGAGAGAGACCATGAGCAAGCAAGCGAGCAAGCATGAAGGCTGTACAATTTTAAATCTACTAGTAGACCACAGCCTAACCTTCTGGGTTTTAAAAAATGCTTTACTTCTCAAAGTTTAAATTTCATAATCACTTGGCAAATATTGGAAAATTAGTGTCACTGATCCTCAAGTACTCCCCTGCTGCAAGTCTAATCCAGTTTTCACAATGTTTAGGCAAACTTTTCTTACATGTCTATGCATGGTGAAAAACCAAGGCAGGGTGAGACAAAATGAGATGGAAGCTTAATACAACCATGCTGAGTTCATGATGTGAAATACATACCTGTCTTTGGGGACCACTTCACACACACACACACACACACACACACGGAATTTGTATAATTTTTTCATGGGAAGAGGATTATTTTAATTGGGAAAATTATATCGTTTAGAAAAGCACAGATATTCTGCATTTTCTCTGGTTCAGCCATCAGAAACAATCCTTGACTGATGAGTATAATGATAAAAGAGAGAAACCATGAAAAATCAACAGAGATACAACTTTCCTTCCTCAAAAACTTGCCTAAATTAAATCCAGTTATTATGCTAATTTTAATATTTCCAGTAATATTTTGCCTTAAATTGTGCTTGTAAAGTATGATATCATTTGCTTGGTAACCTGTGACATGTATTGCAGTAGAATTGCAAGCTTGTAATCATTTGGTGGATTAATGAATTTTTAAAAATGGTTGCTTAATTTGTGAAAGAGGTAGAGCATGCTGGCTAGGCTGTTTCTGACAGGCTAGTGTAATATGAAATGAAAAAGGGCAGGTTTTCCTACCCCACTGATGAGGTTAGAGTCCCAAGGAGGACTTTCCCGACGAGTCATGGCTTGGAATTGCAGGCCACACTCCCTCTTGGTTAAGACAGCCCTGGGACATTTGGGCACAAGGACAATCTGGCAGCAATGAAGCCTTGTTTGGAGAACTGGATATGCTGAAGTCCCCCTGGAAGAGGACTGTTCCTAATCCAAATTGGATTTGTATGGGTGACTGACCCATCATCATACCGAGTGGAGGAAAAAGGATCTCAGAGGTGCTTCTGCCACTAATGCTGTTTTAATTATGCTTCAGTGTGCATGGCTGGGTTGGGCAGGGACTGAGGCTGGAGATAGTCCTTTTCAACTTCCAGTGTTAGAATAGTGCCCCATTCCCAGATCCTCACATGCAGAGGCATGTTGTACTTTAGACAGCTGTGGGAAGCGCTTCTGTTACTTGTGGGGAAAATAGTAATTCTTGGATGAAATACAACTGGTAGGTAAAGTAAAGTTTAAAAGGGCTGAGCTCAAAGTATGTGAAAAGCACTGGGCATCTCTGCTCATTCCTGTTGAAGGGAATGCTGTTTTGAACTATGATATTCATTGAGGAATTCAGTAAAAACTGGATGCATGGGGTTTTTTTTAACTGTCTTAAACAGACATCTGAAAAGAAACATACATCTGTGTCTTTTTGAACACAGAGACAATTGCATGCTTTAAAACATATTTTCTTCCCTAAATGCTTCACCTCCCTGCCCCTCCTGCAGTGAACCTAATGTCCTCGATGACTCCCAAGGCCTGGCCGCTGAGGGCAGCCTCTCTAGGTACAGTGTTTACCCTACCTGTATGTCAGTGTCTGTGCTGGGAACAAACTGCTCCCTATATTCACTGTCTCTTTCTTCTTCATCCTTGATTATTTCTTCCTCCATTCCTGTTTCTTGTATTTCATGGATGATCAGTCTTGCAAGTCAAAGGTGTAGCAACCCTGTTGTGAGTTGTGGCTGCAGCAAAAAAGTTGGCCAAAAAAGAAAAAAAAAGTTCAATGTGGAATTAAACTTTGCAAACCAAACCCTTAGATGTCTGTTCTGGGATTTCTCTTCTCCTTTAGGAGCATCATATATCACACATTATTAAATTACTATTTGAGGTATGGACTTGAAGCTTTAAAATCTGAAATCTTTATTTTTATTAATAATAGAGTATCATAATTGGGGGAATGTCATTTTTAAATAATGTTAGTTCTGTTACAATATATTAACTACGGAGATTGTCTGAGTTATCAGTGCTTAAATAGAATAATCTCAGTCTCCCTAAGGAAAGTAGCCTAGTAGTGCTTTTTATCATGAAAGTCTATTTTCAGGGTATATACTTTTTTAAAGAAAACAATTCCTTTCAAGAAAGAAAGAAAGAAAGAAAGAAAGAAAGAAAGAAAGAAAGAAAGAAAGAAAGAAAGGAAGGCAGGCAGGCAGGCAGGCAGGCAGGCAGGCAGGCAGGCAGGCAGGGTGTTAACCTTTGGTATCTTAGAGAACAGGAGAATGTGTACATTTTCAGGAACATTGCTATGCTATTACAGAATAGTAATTTTAATATATGAAAGGGAGGTCTGCACCTTTAACACACAGCTCAGTCATTTTAACCATTCTTACTGTTCTCTTGTGTTGATACCTCTCAACTGACCCTCGGTAGCTGGGAAGACTCATATTATCCCCAAAGTCCTTACTTTATTGCAGGAAAGCATAGCACTTACATCTCAAATATGGTAAGACTACTGCTTCCTTTAGCATGATTGTCTAAAGATGAGGAAATGTTGAGAGGGATTACTGTGAATTAGTCTTCATTTTATTTTGTTTTAGATCTTAAGAACAGGAAATTATGTGTCACTGAATGTACCATATTGATCATTCCCATGATTCATTAAGTCGTTTGTGTTCTCATTTTGTGACTTGGCAGATGGCTCAGTCCCTGATTGGTAGTGATATGAAAAGGCTGGTGGGATAGAAATGGCACTTCCTTTGGGAGAGAACACGGTTTTAAATAGGAGGCAAAACTGTGCTTGCCCAAACATAAGTTTAAGACTGGAATCTTGAATTTAATGTGTCTTACTTGAGTAGACATGTATAAGATTGTACTTTAACAAAGGTTATGTCCATAGGTAAAAGGTAAAGGTTTACCAGTCATGTCCAACTCTGTGGGGTGATGCTTATCTCTGTTTCTTAGCCAAGGGAGCCAGCATTTGTCTGCAGAGTTTTGGTGGTCATGTGGCCGGCATGACCAAACACCGAAGCACACAGAACACTGCTATTCTTGCACTGAAATGGTACCTATTTACCTACTCACATGTGCATGCTTTCCAACTGCAAGGTTGGCAGGAGCTGGGACAGAGCAATGAGAGCTCACCCTGTCATGTGGATTCGAACTGCTGACCTGTCATTCTACAAGCCCAGTGGCTCACCGATTTAACCCACTGTGCTACTTGCATCCATAGAATTGTTTTTAAAATTTTGCCAGTATTATCATCTTCATGATACAGATGAAACCTCATGATTTGTTCCTTGTTTACTGAAATATTAATACTCCACCTTGGCTTTTAAAAACATAAATTGTCTAAGCTGACTGATACAGAAACCTAAGTTGCAATGGGCTTCCATGGGAGGTGATTGAAGCCCCCTTGGTGAGGGTGTTTAAGGATAGGCTGGATATGCATATGGTAGGCATGTCATGAGCGGAGCCGGCTGGATCCAGGGGTCAGACTAGATGGCCCAGGAGGACCCTTCTGACTCACTCTGTTTCAGTGTTTCTAAGAACAATTTATAAAAACTGAAACATTAAAAGAGCAGTAATGAAACCACTAACAGAGGACAACCCCCCTCCCCAAAACCAGTGTCTAGCTTGCTAAAGTCCAAGTGATCATAGCTAAGCAAGTATTTATTTATTCATTTATATCCTGCCTTTTCCTTTTCAAGGAACTTACATAATACTTACTTCAAGGCTTGCATAATTCTCCTTTCAGACTTATCCCCACAACAACCCAGTGTAGTAGGTTGGGCTGAGAGGCTGTGACTGGCCAAAGTTGTCTAGTTGGCTCCATGGCTGAGTAGGAACAAGAACTCAGGTTGCCTAAGTCCCAGTTCTGCACACTTAACCACTACACCACACTGGGTCTCCAAGTCTCCATTTAGTAACCAGTGTCTATCATACCCCAGGGAGAGTTGCTGCTGTGAAGCATTTCCCAGGGTGAGTTACTGCACCTTTTGGTTTCTCTCTAATAAATGAGAACAGGTTATATAATTACATGTGTTTCTATAGTGCTTGAAGCTAGGGAAGAATATGCAGTAAAAATGGTCCAGTGATGACTACAAAATGATAAATATTGGGACTCTCGACTCATTCAATGCATCCCAGGACATTGGAGAGCTGCTTTCCTGATGCCCCACCCTCTAGTGTCAGTAAACCTCCAGGGGAGTTCCATGTTGGTGTGGGAACAGTGCTATCATATGTATATGCTGTTATATTTCCATGCATTTTCTTCTTTATAGTTTGTGGTCTACAAATTACAGTGGTAAATCAAGAGCCAAAGAGAAAGGGATACGTTCCTTCTCACTTTACTTCTTCCCATTCCCTTTACCAGTGGCACTGTAGACAGCTCAGGGGTTAGATAAAGAAGGCAGACCTCCCTCAAGGAACCATCAAAAGTCAGAAGTCAGAATAACTCTGTGAATGGTTTCCCAGTGTGCTGGACAGAGGAGTATTCATTGATCCTTTCCCTGGTATAGATTGTTATATCTGTGCACTGTTCTTTGCAGCTTGCTACTGTAGAGTAGGAGTTGCTGACATTTTTTAGAAGGTGTGCTACAGGACATGGGATAAGCATTGCTCTAGTGTGCACTAGAGTAATGCAAACACTTTGAGGTGGTTTTCCTGCTAGCATTGAACTGGGTGCAGGCTGCAGTGCAGCACAGCACAGCACAGAAGAGGCAAGCCAGTTTTCATGCCTGGGTGCCTGAAATGGAAATTCCCACAGACCTTCCTGCTTTTCTGTAGCAGTGAAACAGTGGTCTTCTGTTCCTTTCGGATCTATGCCATAGGCTGTCCACGATATTCTAGAGAGCATAACAGTTGCTGTATTGGCTTGGTGCCAAGCCTCCTTCAGACTAAATTAAATTTCAAAGAAGCTCTTGGGGATGGCTTTCCAGGCAGTGATGGGTGTGAAGGCAAAAGGGGTGAAGCCATACATACCAGCATTTTTTAGCTTGACACTTTAGCTGTGAGAATGGGGGTAGGAGAGCACACAAAAACTCAGAAACCACCAAATGTTTGCTCAGAAGAAAGGGGTAGATCCAAGGGAAGGCCATTTGGGGAGCCTTGAAGAGCTAGAACCCTGATCTATACTGATAATAGAAAACAGATAACAGAAAACTATAAAACAGTTTCAACAGCAGAGGATAAAGCTGGTTTATGCAGAATACAATTACAATGTTTTTGCTGATCACATCTTTGATTCATTCCAACAAACAAGTACAGCTGCTGAGATGATGAATTGATAATCCAGTTTCCTTTAATGTAAATAAAATCAGAAACATGAAAACAGTATAAAATGCATTCACCCCTATTAAATGAAAAGAGATTATGTCTATGTAATCCTGCCTGGCTGTTTAGGTAACTTTAAGCTGAAAGAGTATCCCAGCCCCAATCCAGTCTCATTCATAGCCCCTCCCATCCCAGTTAGTTGCTCTGCTTTGTGTAATACCATTTTGAAAGAGGCTTGGCACCTGTAATACCTATGGGAATGGTGACTTGCCAGACTAGCATTGACAGTTCATGATGACATGGCATTCTGGGTCAGCTCATAATGTAATTTGTAATAACTTCTGTGATTGTGCAATGTTAATTCCTGGATCACTTTCTAAATATTTGTTACTACAACAGTGATTTGTAGCATGACCACAAACTCGGGGGAAAGAAGTAAATAGTGCTTGAAGATTTGTAACGGCAATGAGGGGTTTTTGTTTTTTGTTTTTTACTAAATGGAACTAAACAAAAGCCCAGGTGGGAAGACTCTGATAACAGTCTTCAGTGCTTTAAAGAAGAGTCCTCAACCTTTTTGAACTGTAGGCACTCTGGGAATTTTAGAAACTGCTGTGTGTACCAGCACAAAATGGGACCCACAAAAGTTGTGTCTAGTTATCTAATGGTTGCGAGGAAGGCCTGATTAGTCAAAAGTGATCTAAAGAAGGGAGGGAGAGAAATTGTGAAGCTAGATGCTATGAGGTGGAAATGGCAAAGCAAACAGGTAGAGGAGAAGCCAGAGGCTAGTGAAGCCAGAGGCTAGAAAGGAAAGAAGGAAGACTATCCTGACATTGTCCAAGGTTTTTAGTTAATGTATCTGTTTGAAGGGGACAGGGTGTAGAGAGCTTTGTGAGCACCTTTGGAGGTCCCTTGGGCAGTGTGTTTGGGACACCAGCCTTAAAAGTTGCCTTTAAATAAATGGAAGCAACTGTTTTCCCATGTTGCTTATTATTGGCTAAAACAAAAGCAATACCTTTAAAGTGTAAGAAAAATTTGGGGAAAATACCAGAAAACCTTTAAGAATAGTGCAATGTGACAAAAGAAGCTATTGAGCCTCCTGTCTTGGAGTGTTTTCTGTGGAAACAATAATCATCTGTCAGGAACATTTTAGCTTTAGCCAGCAGTTCGTTCCATAGCGAATTCCAAGACTTTAGATTTTATTTGTAGCAGATGAGTCCAGAGAACAAGTTGTTGCCATAGTAATCCTTGTACATTAATCTGCTTTCCCCCATAGTATCTGCAATATTACAGTTGTGCATCTTAGTCATGGTATTATTTGCAGTAGTATTGGAGATAACTTTTAGTTTACTGCTACTAAAAGGTTACAAAACTTTTAAAGTCCACAGAAGTGTTGCTTAAATGTCAATGTTTATCTACCTGCATCTTCTGTTGCGTATTTCCCTTCCACTTTAATCTATTTGCCACTTTTTACATTTAATGAATTGAGCATGCTGTGTAAAAGGCTCTTCACATTTAGCTGAGATTTTTCTTAGCATTAATTATCAGGAGTGATGGAAAGGTCATCTGACTGAAGGCAAAGGGAAGGGGATTTAGAATATCTCACCTGGCCTAGATATCTAGTGAGTAACAAAAGAATGCTGATGAACTGCATATTGCTGCAGTATCCTTAAATGATGCGGGTTTTCTGTTCTTCCAAATTTCCTGGGATCCTAAAAAGAGGAGGGGGGCAGAGCAAAGGTGAGTGAAGTAGGGAATGACTACCAATTCCAGCAGTCTTATTTTCAACACTGTATTAAAATTGGGAAGATGGATTACAGAAGCATGAAATTTATATGTAATTTAAACTGAAGTTTATGTATCCTGAAAAACATAAAATACCTGTACTACCTAGAAGATTTATCCCTTTCTAATTTTTGCCATAATAAATGTTGCAAACAATAACCACTTTTGGAAGGGTTAGACAGAGACAAAAGGAAAGAATAGCAAAGAACTTACATTTTAAACATTGTTTTTCTTCTAATATAAATGTACTCCCACCCTTAGATGGTGAGGGAGTTTGAAAGTGTTAAGAAGCTGAGAGGAATGCTACTAGGAGGCCAAGCTCTCTCTCTCTCTCTCTCTCTCTATCTATCTATCTATCTATCTAGAGTATTTGTATGCCGTCCTTTCGCATAGCCTCAGGACGGCTTACATAAATAAGAAAAATAAAATAAAACATAATACAAATAAAATCCAGATCCACCCTGGCTGCAGATTAAAACCTATATAGCTGATGTTAAAAGTTATTAAAATATTGTTGACATAAAAAGATTTTAGTTATTTGTTTTTCGGCAACAGGCAGACCTCTCTGGGGAGCGCATTTCATAGCTGGGGCGCCACCGCAGAGAAAGCCCTTGTCTGGGTACTTTGCCTCCTAATGTCTTTCACAGAGGGTTCCTGGAAGAGGGCCTCTGCTGCTGATCTCAGGGGGTGGGAGGGCAAATACAGAAGAAGGCGTTCCTTTAGATATCCAGGTCCCAAGCCGTTAAGGGCTTTATAGGTAATAACCAGCACTTTGAATTGAGCCCAGACTTCGATGGGAAGCCAGTGAAGCTGGTAGAGGACTGGGGTTATATGAGAACAACGCCCAGTCCCCGTCAGCAACCTGGCTGCTCTATTTTGCACCATCTGAAGTATCTGGACTGTCTTCAAGGGCAGCCCCATGTAAAGCACGTTACAGAAATCCAACCAGAAAGTAACCAATGCATGTGTCACTAGGCTTGTTTGCTAGTAGGGTCACCCAAAGGCAGAATGGTCAAAGTGGAAAAGCCAGATTAAGATGCATCCACCCTCTTCAGGAATAACAGTCACATCAGCAGAAGAGAATGGATCTCTCTAAAGATGATGGGGACAAAGAAACTCCTGAAGGGTAGCTACTGGACAGCAGCGGTAGCTGAAGGCGACACTGGCCAAAGATCGTTCACAGACAACTTCTAAATATTTCTTACCTTGAAAAGCCTATAATGAAACTATCCAAATTGAAAGAAGAAGATGAGATTTCCACATTGGAAAACACTTAACTGGCTACTGGGGAACACCAAATAGTGTTGTTGTTAAGGATACAACTAGATCAAAGCTTAAAGGAAGTCTAGTGGCAGACATGCACAGAGATGAAATAAGTCCAGTGCCACACAACACATGCAACTGGAATATGGAGCATGAGAAATATGAATCAAGGCAAACTAGAAACAGTAAATCAAGAAATGGAACTTAAACATCATAGTGCTTGGTGTGAGTGAACTAAAGTGGTCTGGAATGGGACATTTTCAGACATACAAACAATGTTTTACTGCAGAAATAACAAACTCAGAAGAAATGAAGTATTTCTAATACCATGGTAGGACATTGCATCATAGCTCTTCAATGCCTATGCTAAGTCATATTGATCAGAATTCTTGGAAAACGTAGCAACATTTATTTATTATATTTCTAGTCCACCTTTTTTCCTTGCAAGGAAGTAAATGCAGCGCACATAATTCTCCTCCTCTCAGTCTTAACCTGACAGCAGCAGTCCTGTGAGGTAGGTTGAACTGAGGCTCTGTGACTTGCTCAAAGCCACCCAGTTAGCACCACATGGGTACTATAACCCAGATCTCCTGAGTCCCAGTCCTGCACTCTTAACCATCACACCACATTGAATCTCTCCACATTATCATCATTGAAGTCTGTGCCTCAACAACAGATGCTGAAGAAGAAGAGATCAAAAACTTTGATTTCAAATCAAAAAAATCAAGTGTCTAAGATAAAGCTGATAACACACCAAAAAACAGATATGCTGATAACCATAGGTGACTGGGATGCGAAAGTAGGAAACTTAGCAGGTTCCAATGTTGTGGGAGAATTTGGCCTGTGATATGATACAAAGCAACACAATGATCTAGAATTCTCTGAAGCCAGCCATCTTTTTTTTGCAAATACATACTACAAGCAACTAATTAGATGACTATAGACATGGGCATCACTTGTTGCTCAATATAGTGATCAAATAGACTATGAAATTGTCTCCATTACAAAGAACCAGCTCCCCAAAGAGGTGGATCCGGTGCTCACTCTTTATTCCTTTCAGAGCTAGATGTTTAACTGGGTATTTACCCAATATTTTAATAGTTACAATTTTATCCATATTTATGGATGCATTTTATCTTACGCTTTTATATTTTATTTGGTATTGCTGCTATGCCTCTGGAATGATCTGGTTGCGGTTGCTAGCATTTCCTGGGTTTGTTGTGAGTTTGTTAGGTTTGTAGTGGAGATACTGTGGATATAATGTTGTTTTTATCTGAAACATCTTTTCTGTGATTTTAAATGTTATTGATTGTTGGTATACATTTCAGTGCTGTAAACTTTCCAGGGAACCGTTTTTGGCTGATGGATGGTAAACAAACAAACAAACAAACAAACAGAGGTAGAAAATGGAGAGGCTATATTCTTGCTGCCAAAACAATACTAGGAGCATATTGCAGGAGTGACCATGAACTTTTAATATTAAAAATTAGAGTAAAGTTGAAAAAGATCACTAATAGAAGCATAGTGCCCAAATACAACTTCTGTAACATCCCTGAGAATAGATTTGCATTACTGAATTCAACTGACTGCAAGCTAGAAACATTTATATTGAAACTAGAGAGATTTTTTGGGAAGAATGCAAAGACAACCTCTAGCAAAAAGAAAGCCTAGATGGATGATAGGCGAAGCACTCACAATTGCCAAGAACAGGCAAGAAGCAAAAGCAAACAATGACAAAAACAAGCTGAGAATCCTGAATGCAACTTTTTAGCAACTATCACATAGAGACAAAACCCCCCCAAAAACCCTATTATAATGACCAGGGCAAAGAAAAAGAGAACAATAAAGGAGGAAGAATAAGGCCTCTTCCAGAAAATCCAAGAAATCAAAGGGAAATTCAAACTTAGATTAGGAAGCTGGAAGGTAGAAACAATATGTGGATATATGGAAGAAATATCCAGAAGAGATGAAAGCATGACAGACTCCTTCATAGAAGAATCCTATGAGGAAGAACCTGCAATATTAGAAAGTGAGATGAATGCACTTGCAAGTAATAAACTATCTGGAGTACCTATAGAATTATTCCAACCTTTGGAAATTGAATCAGTCCAAAACATTACATGTATATGCTAATAAATATGGAAAGCAAAACAATAGCCCACAGACTGGAAATGTTCAAATTACATTCCAATCCCCAAAAAGGAGATACAATGGTACCTTGGCTCACAAACTTAATCCATTCCAAGACTCTGGTTGTGACCCTAATTGATCATGAGCCAAGTCAAATTTCCCCATAAGATTAATGGTTAATCCGTTCTGTAACTATTTTTTTTAATCAGAAAGATTTGAAGCAAAGTGACAAAGAACAAAGATCGCGGCCATCTCCCCCACCCCAGCACGTGCAGGGATGACAGGCATGATCGCGAGCGCCCTGGGGGGAAGAGACAGGCGTAATTGTGGGCATGCTTGGGAGACGGGAGAGGGGCGCGATTGTGCTGGGAGGGGAGATGGCCAAGATTGTGGTTCGCTTGTGCAGGAAAGATGGGCACGATCTCGGCCATCTCCCCCCCTCCAGCACAATCATGGCCATCTCCCCACCCCCCAGAGCACAACCGCAATTGTACCTGTCTTCCCTGTACGAGCATGACCGCAGTCATGGCCATCTCCCCACTCAGGGGGATGGGGTGGGGAGATGGCCATGATCACGGACACCACCCAATGCAAAGTGTGCAACCTGAGTCAAAATTTTTATGAAATTTTTGTTCACAACCCGGTTTGGTCATGAACTGAGGCATTCATGAGCTGAGGTACCACTGTACTAAGAAGTGCAGCAACTATAGGATGATGACACTAATTTCCATGCAGACAAAATGATGCTCAAGGTGATGCAACAACAAATATGCCTGTCATTCAAAACAAAGAGGCAGTACAGATCATATTGCAAATATACATTGGCTACTATAGTGCACTGAACCATTTCAGAAGATCCATCTGTTTTATAGACTACGGCAAAACCATTGGCTATGCAGATCACAAGAAGCTATGGATGGTTCTGCAAGAAATGTTTGTGCCCCAGCAGGTGTGAAAGATTTTACATATCTTGTCTCGATCATCATTTCAAAGGAAGACTAAAGCCAGAAAATTAGGGGAAGACTGAGACATGGAAGGGAAACAATGAAGGAACTAGAAAGGATCATCAAGTTTCCTAAGTTCAAGCATGTTTTACTGGAGATCAAGGCCAAGATATCCACACTATTTTACTTTTAATCAATAAGTATGGGTTTGAAAGCTGAATGGTAAAGAAAACTGACAGGAAGAAAATTAATGTTTGAAACATTGTGGTGAAGGAGAGTTTTGTGAATACCTGGAATGACAGAAAGATGACCAGGTGGGTCCTAGGTCACATAATGAAATGGAAACTGTTATTTTTCAGTCACACCATAAGAAGGGAAGGGAAATAATGCTAGGGAAAGTTAATTCCATTAAGGAAACTACAGCTTTGAGTTTACAAAGCTGTGAAGGACAGAACATTTTGGAGGGCAATGAGTCATATGGTCACCATGGGTCAGAGGTGGCATATAACAACAACAATAAACTTAGTAGCAAAATAGTTTGATTTGCTCCTATGTTTTAACTTTTGATAATGTAAGTTATCAGCGACTTTGTAAGTTATTAGGCTCAGTTTCCTGAGACTATAGTGAACAAGAAAAATCCAAGTGTATCTATCTAAATTCAGGAAAAGGTGGAAATCCTTTCTCAGGATCAAAAGAGTTTACTTTTGTGGAAACTATTTTGTTTTTCATTAGAACCCTGAGATCCACCAACTAAAGTTCAATACAAAATATCTAGCTTAGGAGGACACAGAATTCAGGAACAAGGTGCCTCTGATTAGTTGGTCAGCCTAAGTACCACAACTGGAGCTCATACACAATTTTTTTCACTTACAAGTTTATTCCTAAGAGATTCCTTAATTTGGGGGAACTAATTTAGCAAGTAGAAGGGCTTTTGTTTTTCACTATTGCTAATCTATTGTGAGTCACAAATTCTGACTGCAGATCTCCCAGAGATTTTCCAGTAGATGCAGATCTACTTTCTGAATACATGCCACCAACACAATTTATTGTAAAGCCAAATAACTGAACTAAGAAATATGCAATTTTATTAATAAATTAATATCATTGAGGTATCAACTATCACTGAAAGTAATGGTCTTCTTATTTCAGTTCTTTCCACTTGAACACTGGCAATCATTTCCTGATGGTGAATATAAATGTACTATAAAACAATGGAAACAGATGGAGGAGAATGATTGTAACATTCTTGAAATACGGAAATGAGTGCCTTAGTAAAGCCTTAGTGCCTGTTTCATTGTGAAAATGTGTTTTTATTTACTTCAAATAATTTGTTTTCCTTTAAAATTCTGTTAATCCTTTTTTTTTAAATTAGTCATACATTTTCTAGGATGTGTCCACAGAGATACTTGAGGCTGCAAGCATGTGTTCAATGTGGTAACTTTTTCCATAAGTCTTGTGTCCGTGCTGTGAATTAAAAATTGGTCAACTGTGTTCATCATTCACCATGTTTTGAACTGATCTAGAATTATGCAAATGTATAGGTATCTCTAAAATCTAGGTGTAAGGGAAATGTATGTTTCGATTCCCTAATGTCTACAAAAAACTGTTTGATGAATTCTTATTATTGTCCTGTCTTGTTCCTTTATGACATAAAAGTGACAAAGCTGCCCTGTATGGAATGGAAAGCATGACTGGATGCTGACAACTGAGATCCTAGCTTTGACAGTTTGTAACTACCAGTATGTGGCTTAGTCCTGAATGCCATTAGTCCTCCTGTCTCAGTCTCAAATCTAACAGGCTGTCCCTTAGCCTTCAAAGATGGTGCAATCTTTGATGTGACTGTGCCATTAATTTTTAGCCACATTTGCAAAGAAGCTAACATTCTAGCTTATGTGCTTTGATACTAGTGACAATGCTCTTGATACTTAACAGGGTAGCAAGTGTGCAGAGTGAGCCTGGACACCACAACCTCCTTCTTCAGCAACCATTAGGGAGAAAAAGAGGTTTGAGGCAGGTATGTCTATTTTATGGTTTTTGATGACAAAGAAATTATGACATTTTGTTTAGTGAAATTTGCTAAGGTATGACAAGTAGTCAGTACTTATTGTAAGCATTGGTCTGATGTAATATAAGGCTGGATTTGATTTTCTTGTCAATCAAAGTTTGAACAGTTTTGGTCTATCACATTTTCTTGAGCACAGAAATGAGCGCAGGTTTCTTTCTGGGTCTGTCCATAGAGTGCTGACTGTCTTTCAGAGTGCTGACATAGGGGTTATATAGAGCTGGGGTGCTGACTGTCTTTCAGCCTGAGGGCCAAAATCCATTTCGGAGAACCTTTCAGAGGCTATGTTCTAGTGGCAGGTGGAGAGGAAGGTAAAAGATTCAGGACTAAACATATGGGGAAAAAATTGAAAGTGTAGTTTAAAGCTCTTTGTACCAGTAAGTCTCAGAAGTATTTCAACCTTTCAAAATGGGGAAGAATACACAAAAGTTGGGAAAGCACCAAGCAAGCAGTGGTCAGGGAAAGGAGGAGAGCTAAGGAAGGGGGCATGTCTATAAGGGAACAGATTGTTTTCATCTAGTTGCCTGGCTACCAAGATACAATGAACACAGCCATACATCTTATTTGGGCCTCGTCCAGATCAATGGATTACCATATAAACTAAAGAAAAGGTATACAGGTTTCAATTTGTATCTGTATGCTGTACCAAATTATGAATAGGAAATGAAGGCTAGGAGGTAGATTGCAGGGAAACCAGAAAGACAGAAAAACCTTCGAAAGGACAGCATTTGGTAGTTAGCCTTGCTCCTGGTTTTCACATCCTTTCTTAGATAAATTCTCTCAGTTTGTAGCAGGAACATTATGCAGCAGCAGATATCCACATCAACTTATTATCTACCAAAAATATAAATAAAAAACAACAAAAACAATAAATTGTATAATGAAAATTTCCCATAAGCAACGGTCAAAAGAAACTAGATCTCAGCATGGACAAACAGAGTAGCCCATACATTCTTGTAACCAGTTCTATAGATTGATGAGATCTCTTACTTGCTGCCACAAAGCTGTCATAAAGTTGCTTTTAGGAGAATGAAGTTGCTACACGAAAGATGAAGGCAGTTGAAATCAATTTTGTCACAAATTCTATTTTATTTTTTTTAGGAAGTGAATGTGTGTTTGAGCTACTTTTGCTCTTATCGAAGGAGCAATCCCATGGCCTCTGAACAGCATCTGAGTGGCCATAGGATAGTTTGTATTCCTAGATCTGAAATCAAAGTCAGCAGACTGACTTCAGAACTGGAAATTGGAAGTTCAGGCCCTGCTACCCTTCCTTATTGTAGCTGGAGTAGGAAACAATCACTCCAGCTGTTCTCTGAGGTTGGAAGAACATCCTCAGAAAGAAATGAGTGTTTCAGGGAGAGTGGAGGAAACTGGAAAAGTGGAGATATGACACTTTTCCAGCATCCTTCCCTGCCCCTCTGCAATGCTCCAGCTAGATGGAAAAGCCCCCTGTCCATCTAGTGACAATGCAGAGCTAGAAGACAAGGAGGTGGTGATTGCCTTTGCAGCTTCTCTTGCTGTGCATTATATGAGTTTGTGGCAGGGGTTTGGGTAGGTGTTGGGCTGGGAACTGGGAGATCTGGGTTTTAGGCATGAAGATCATTGAGTGACTTTGAGCCAGTCACTCATTCTCAGCCTAACTTACCTCAAGGGTGGTTATCATGAGGATAAACTAGAGAACCTTTGAAGCCACTTTGAGTACCCTACAAAAGCAAGAAAGGCAGAATATACATGTCATAATGATGATTGCCAGAGGATTGTGGCCTTAGATTATTGTTCTTGTCTTCACCCTAATTTCATGTAAAGGAACAGAGGATTTACTTTTGTTATCTAAAGAATTCTTATAGTTACCAAAAATCCTGTTGTTGTAACACCAGCAGTTTATGGGTAAGAGTCTGGTAAGTCAGTCTAGTCAACCTCCTGATGCTTGGCATCATCAGATTCAAGAAGAGATATATTGCCTCAGCAAACTCTAAATTTCAAATTATTACCAAGAAATTCTGTCAGAATTTCAGTTTTCCATCCGTATTATATCAGTAAACCCAAAAGGTGATCCAAAGTAATTACATTTAAGAGATAATATTCCCAAATAATCTAAACAAGTTTCTTGAAAGAGAACAAAACTGAGAAAGGATTATAATCTTCTAGCCAGATTGTCTTCTGTAACCTCTGACAGTGAATATGCGCTGTATCAAGGTCAAGAAACATCCAGTTCTACAATTACACTAACATAGAAACTGAGCGAGTCAGAAGGGGCCTCCCAGGCCATCTAGTCTGACCCCCGGCTCCAGCTGGCTCCGCTCACGACATGCCCACCATGTGCATGTTCACCCTATCTTTGAACACCCTCACTGATGTGGCCTCAACCACCTCCCGTGGAAGCCCATTCCATACCCTTGGGGTCCTGACAGGAAGTACTTCCTGGCATCCAAATGAAACCTTGGTTCCCTCAGCTTTGCTCCATTGGAGTGTGTCCTGCCTTCCTCTGCAGGGAAGAACAGGTCTCTTCCCACCTCCATGTGACATCCCCTCACATACCTGTATGTCGCCAACATATCCCCTCTGAGTCTCCTCTTCTCCAGGCTGAAGAGACCCAGTTCCCTCAGTCTCACCTCATACCCCATCCCCTGCAAACCAGGCACCACCCTTGTGGCCCTACGCTGCACTGACTCTAACCTGGCTATATCCTTCCTGTAATGAGGGGCCCAAAACTGAGCACAATACTCCAGTTGCAGGTGCACCAGAGTCATATAGAGTGGTAGTAATACCTCTCTTGATCTAGAAGCCACACTTCTGGCTATGCAACCAAGGGTGGCATTCGCCCTCTTAACCACGGCATCTCACTGCTGACTCATGTTTAGCCTGCAGTAAACCAGTATCCCGAGATCCCTTTCACAAGTGCTGCTCTTCAGCCACTTGTCCCCTAACCTGTACTTATGACACCCATTCCTATGCCCCAAGTGCAAGACCTTGCACTTATCTACATTGAATGCCATCCTGTTGTCTCCTGCCCACTTCCATAGTCTGTCCAGATCCTTTTGGATCTGGAGTAGCTGCTCCTCGGTTGTGGCCACTACCCCAGTTTGTCGTGCAGGAGGTCACGACAGGGGCTAATACTCACGAGGAAGACCTGACTAACCAGAGTCCAGGAGAATCCACCCCAGCTGGATATAGATACAAATCAGCCTGTGTCTGGGAGCATCTCAAGTCAACAGCCCTCTACTCAGATGCCTGGCCCTTTAAGTCAGCCTGACTGCGAGAAGGGGGAAGATGCTGGAGCAGAAAAGAAACATGACAGCTCCTCCTCTTCTGAAGCGGAACTGACAGGACCAGAAGCAGAAGGTATCATGGGATATGTGGATTACAAACATGCTTCCCAGAGAAGACTTATTAGGTCTTATCAGTTGAAAATGCAAAGAGAACAGCTGAGGCGGGAGGAACGGCTGAGGGGGGAGGATATGACGTAGCGGGGAGAAGCTATCACCATTCAGAGGCGAACATCTATTCACCAAAGTCTCTCATTAAGTAGTTCTACAGCAAAGTTGTAAATCTTGTAGATAACTGGCGATAAATAGATTTAGTTTTATTGCTCTTGTAAGTGTGGTTAATTATGACCAAAGCGATCGGGCCTCCGGCCCCCCTTGACACAGTTTTAGTATTGTCTGCGAATTTGATCAGGAGACTGTTCACCCCTTCTTCCATGTCATTGATGAAAAGATTAACAGGATCAGCCCCAGGACAGAGCCCTGGGGGATCCCACTTGTCATTGGCTGCCATCCCGATGATTCCCCACTAATGGTTACCTTCTGCTTTCGGTCAGTCAACCATGCCCTAATCCATCAGACAGTGCTTTGGTCTATCCAAAACTCCTCAGTTTCTCAATCAGGATATCATGGGGCACTTTATTTATTTGATGAATTTTTTGCATTTTATATGGAATTTTAATGATTGTAAGCCGCCCCGAGGCTCATGCGATTGGGCAGCATATAAATTGTCTAACTAACTAACTTTGCCAAAGGCCGTGCTGAAATCTAGGTAAACCACATCCACTGCATCCCCTCCATCTAGCCATCTCGAAACCTTGTCATAGAATTCCACAAGGTTTGTCTGGCAGGACCTGTTTTTGCGGAAGCCAGCCTCCCTTCCCTAACTAGCATCACCAGATCTCTCTCTATTATGAGCCTTTCCATTGTTTTTCCTACAATGGACATAAGGCTAATAATGATGATATATCACCAGTGATAAAGCTTCAAACTGGGAGCATGTGGAACTCTTCAAATCAGCTAAATAACCAAAAAGCAGATTAAGCATAATGTCAACTCTGTATTTTATGGTGGTTAACTTCAAATTGAAGGCACCATTTTGTTCAGGCGCCTTATTACATCAGAAAGATAATCCAGTTAATGAAAACAAAGTAAGATTTGTCAAACTGGAAAGTCTGAGGGCTATAGTATACACAAATGAATATAAAGAAGAGATATTTCAGAACCAGATCTCTGCTTGATTAAAATGGTTCATTGCTTGTTTTTTAGTTAAGAAGACCTCTTTTATCACGACAGAAAACGCAGACTGAACCTCGCAGCCGTCATGGTGCACGACTTTCTACCACACGTCGAAGCATACAGCCAAAAACAAAACCAACTGGTGAGGAAGCATTTACCTAAGGCTAGTGTTTTGTTAAAAAATAGTTGCTGGGTTTGCATTTCCTTTATCAGTCAACTGACCAATGATACCATGCATATCTTCAACTTAACATAAATCTGTGTCATTAGCAAATAAGATTTCATGAGGCACTAATTTTTAAACATTACTGAGACTGAGACTCTTTCTGCATTATATATATATATAATGCAGAAAGTTATAGCGCTCTCTTTCTCTCTCTCTCTCTCTCTCTCTCACTCACACACACACACACACACACACACACACACGGTATTCAGGATGGTCTGTTTTTACGTTAAGTGCCTCATTGAACTTCCCTTCCTAGAATTGATTTATTAGGTTTTTATTCCACCCCATTAACCAGGAAGGCGATCTTGAGCCAGATGGCTTTGCCTGACAGGGTTTTCCCCTTTGACTTCTGCATCCTCTCACTTTTTAATCCTTGTCTCTCTCTAATGCCTCAGTTGTGCCCTTACTTCAGCTCCTTTCCTCCAGTCTCCAGTGGTAGCCCATTGCTATGGATAGTTCATTTTTATGATTTAAATAATGACTGAGAACTGATTTTGGATATACTCTGTTAAGACACTGCTAAGAATGTGTGTGTTCCATGTATCAACTGTTGCTTCTGATGTAATCCCACAGTGGATCAAAAGCGATCTGTAACCTTCACTGAGGCTCAGTCAGAGGCATCAGCCTCTAAATCTGATCCTGCACCAATAGCAACCCAGCAACAAAGCAGCAAAAGGAACATCCCAGTGGGAGCTGGCAAGCAAGAGGTGACAAATAAACCTGGTGTGACTTCCTCGCCTGCTGTTACTGTGGCAGATCTCCACAGTCAAGTCTCCTCCAGTCAGGTAACTCAGTGAAGAAGGCAGAAACTATATCCGATCCTGTCTCTGTTATATGCCAGTTGACATTTGCTAGCTGCAGTTCATGTCCTCTGCATATATGTCATGCATTTATTCTCTCATTGTGTCTTAAGTTAGTCATGGTACATGGGTATCGCCTCTGCTGCTTCTCCTTGCATATTCCAGTGTGAATGTGTGAACAGAGGCACTTCAGTGCTGTCACTGTTGGGATTGATACAGTTCCAGAAGTGCAAGTGCTGCTTTACAGTGCATAAAAGGTAGGACCCTTGCTCCAAGAAGCTATCAGTTGGAAATCCAATACAGAGGAACAGAAGAAGGTGTGAGAAGTGGTTGCAGACTAAACAAGGATGCAGTGTGCAGTTGTTTTTACTCCATGTGCTTAGGATTTCTGACAGGCTTAGTTGCAGTGGGCCAGCCTTCCCCAAACTGACAGTTTGGGCTATAACTCCCAGCTTTCCTTACCATTAGTAATGCAGCTTCCTAAGTTCCTAATTGATCGACTAAATGTTCCCCTGAATTAATATTTTATAAATTAATTCAAGTTGCCTGTTGTGTGCATGAAAATTTCAACCATGGAATGTGTTACCAAAGTGGGGGCAGTGGACAGGATCTGGACAGGTGGTGGAAGTGAGTGGGGGACAACAGGATGGCATTCAGTGCAGATAAGTGCAAGGTCTTGCACCTGAGACACAAGAATGGGTGTCACAGGCACAGGATGGGGGAAAAGTGGCTGGAGAGCAGCACTTGTGAAAAGGATCTCAGGGTACTTGTCAACATCAGGCTGAACATGAGCTACCCTTGGATGTATAGCCTGAAATGTGGCTTCCAGATCTAGGGAGGTATTGATACCACTTTACAGAACTCTGATGTGCCCACAACAGGAGTAATGCATCAAGTTCTAGGCTCCACATTGCAGAAGAGACATAGCTAGGTTAGAATCGGTTCAGTGCAGGGTCCCAAGAATGGTAGCTGGACTGGGAGGGATGACATATGAGGAGAGATTAAGGGAACTGGGTCTTTTCAGCCTGGAGAAGAGGAGACTCCAAGGGGTCTTTTAGCGACTTATAGGGATGTGAGGGGATGCCATGTGGAGGAGAGCCATGCCCTGTTCTTCCCTGCAGTGAAGGGCAGGATGTATTTCAATGGGAGAAAGCTCAAGGAACCAGGCTTCAGTTTTGATGTCAGGAAGTACTTCCTGATGGTTAGGACCCTTAGGATATGGAACGGGCTTCCAAGGGAGGTGGTTGAGGCCCCATCAGTGAGGGTGATCAAGGAAAGATTGAACAACCACATTTTGGGGATTACATGAGCGGGGCCGGCTGGAGCCAGGTGTCAGACTAGATGGTCCGGGAGGCCCCTTCTGACTCACTTTTTTCCTGATTATATGTTTCTATTAAAGATTAAATGCAGTATTGCTTCTCTCTGTCTTTCCAGAAGGACAGCAACTTAAGCTAATGAGTTAGGATCCCTTTTGTAATACATTAGGGTAATACTTTTCCATGTAATGATTTCCTATAGGTGAAGGGAACCATACAGGACTATATTTTATTTCCCTATCTGTTCAATCCCTACACAGGGAAAGCTGTATTAGGGTCAGAGGAAGGAGTGAAAATTCATAGAAGACACATCAGTAATTTAAAATATGCAGATGATACATTATTGGAAGAAAGCAGAAATGAATTGAAAGGACTCCTGATCAAAATAAAAGAAGAAAGTGCAAAAGACTTCAGCTGAATATTAAGAAAACAAAAATCATTAGTGCAGAAGAATTACACAACTTTTCTGTCAACAATGAAGACATTGAAATTGTGAAAGATTATCCATATCTCAGTTTAGTCAAAGGGAGTCAGTAACCAAGAAATTTGAAGACTGAGACTTGGAAGAGCAGCAGTGAAGGAACTAGAAAGACTCATTGAGTGTCAGGACATCTCATTGGAGACCAAGGCCAAGTTCATCCACAGTATTGTATTCCCAATCACTATATAAGGATGTGAAAGCTGGACAATTGATGCATTCAAAACAAGGTGGTGGAGGTGAGCTTTGCAAATAATCTGGACTGACAGAAAGATAAGTGGGTCCAAGAACAAATCAAGCCAGAACTTTCCCTGGAAGCAGAAATTGTACAAAACTGAAGCTGTTTGTTGTACATTGGCATATCATGAGAAGGCAAGATTCACTGGAGATGACCATGCTAGGGAAGTCGAAGGCAGAAGAAGATGAGGACCATTTCTGACATGGCTTGATTCATGAAAGCCACAGCCTCAAGGCATGTCATGAGAAGAGCTGGCTAGAGCCGGGGGTCAGACTAGATGATCTGGGAGACCCCTTCTAACTCGCTCTGTTTCTATGTTTTCATGAGCTGGGCAGGACTGAGGATAGGACATATTGGAGGGTCAGTGAGAGAGAACATAATAGCAACATGACAGCAACAGCAAAGATACTCTTCAGTATTCAGTAGTATTCACTCTTTTTCAGGTGCAAATAACATTTATAGTTACCATTTTATTAAAACTAGAGCCTATTTCATTTAAGGATTATTTGCAAAGAGTAAACCTACTGATAAAATTTGTTTATTTCTGTAAGCTGTCTTGAGGCTACTGCAAAGGATAGCATATAAATGTTTAAATTAAATTAAATTAAATTAAATTAAATTATTGAAGCACAATCCTCTGCTGTGACCAACTAGAAAAAAGTTGTGAAGTGAGGTGTCTACATCAGGGGTGTGTGTGTGTGTGTGGAAGAGGTAAACTTTAAAATTAAGAAATGCTTTTAGGGGTCCACCATTCTAGGTTCTTAAGATTTGTCTAAGGGCACTTGCAGTCTGCTAGTGATCTGTATTAATCTTTGTTCATTCCAGACCGCAACACCTTCTGCTGAAAAAGATAAAAAGGATGAGGATCCAGAGCAAAAGCCACTGCAAGTACACAGTTCCCCTCCAGCCTCACAGCTTTCTGACACTGAGGATTTTACTGGACTAGAGACCACCAGCTTACTGCAGCATGAAGACACTGTTCTTCACATCAGTGAGGATAATGGAACAGAGAATCCCCTGCTTTCTAGCCAGTTCAGCTTCACACAAGTTGAAATGGGGCAAACTGACGTTGACCTAGATGAGTCTCATGTTTGACTTGGGAGAGGAGCTGTAATACATTAGAACAGTAGTTCCCATTCATTTTTCACTTGCATACCACTTCGCATCCCATTTCCATAAATTGTACCCTTTGTATTAGCAAAATGTTTGTCATTATTATAGTTGCTGTTATTTCTCTGTTTTTTGTTTTGTTTTGTTTTGCATACCCATAAATGTCCTGGGTTGTACCTCTGGTGGTACTTGTACCAGGTTGGGAATCTCTGCATTAGAAGAGACCTTGCCCTGGTCTTCATATCCCTCTGTAAGTATTTGAAAGAGCACTTTATAAATGTTATCAATGTTTGGTACAGGTGAGCAAATATATTTTAAAAATATTTTGGACAGATCTGGTTGGACTCAGGGCACACCATGAGTTAGAGAAATAATTTGGAATATGCTTAGACACAAACATTATGTCACAACATTATGGTCTTTTACACCCATCAGTTTCTCCAATAAAATGTGTTACACTAATACATGTTAAGCAGAAAAAAACAATCTTTTTGGAGGATGCCACCTTAATATACTATCTTAGAAGTTTATTTTTGTAACGTTAGAAGGGACACAGAGAGAGAGAGAGAGAGAGAGAGAGAGAGAGAGAGAATATGCGTCACAAACATAATTACTAGCTATTGAGCTACAGAATGTTTTATGCCTGCATATGCACATCAGAATGTCAAATGCCAAACAAGCATCAGAGGAATATTGTGAGTAATTTCTCCCCCTTGTTTGCACTTGTACACTCTAAGATATAATCCATAACTTGTTTTCACTCACTTAAAAGCTAAATGCAGACTGCACTGAATAAAGATAATACTATGCACAGATGTGGGCGATTTGGGCAAGTGTTCTGCAAATGAGGCAAATGGCACTAAATATTCTGCTTAAAATACTGAGCAACCTTTATGAAAAGAAGAAAAATGTGTAGGGTTTTTCAGTATCTGCTATTTGTGTATTTTCAATTATATATTCATCTGTATCTTTCCATTATTATTATCTACCTGCAACTAAACCAGGAGGTGATTTGTAGGAAATAACTATTTCTATATACTGGGGAACATGTGGCATGACACTTCATTTTCATGTATATTTATGAGAATTTGCAGGTACTTATGATTCTCTGTATGAAAGTATAACATTTATGAATTATACCTCTATCTGAAGTGTGTAGCTTAATTAACTAAAATCATGGATGATGCGCAATCCAGACTAAATGAACTATGAATGTAACCATTAATTTTCAAGTAGCTAATAGCCATTTTATTCTGTTGCTATGTTACTATAAAGTATTTTTTAAAGGCATGGCTTATAATTTCTCTGGATTTAGGAGGAGGTTTTCTTTGTTGAAGGTTAGGGACTCGGGTTTTTTGGTGCAAACTGTGGGACTATGATAGGGAAATGCTAGTGCAGCCAACAAACATATACTTGTGTTTTACAGAGATTTTTATAGCAATGTTTTCAATAAGGACATTCAAGTTTAGATAAAGGGAGCATTTATCTGTGTGTGCATTATTTCATTCAGTCACATTTATGAACAGAAAATACTGTGATTCACTACATAAAAATCAGTTGTTATGATTTTATCATTGTAAGGTATTGAATCCATTTTAGTAAGCCATACTGAGAACTCAAAAATATGCCTATGGTGATGTTGTTTTCTTCTAAAATTTGCAAATTAAAAAAATGTTAGTAACTTAAAGATAACTTCTGTTTGGCAGCCCAAAAGAAGGCTGTTGCTGCTTAAGCAATTACTGAAATACTGAACTTGTCTTCTTTTTTGTGTATTTTTATTTCATTTTGGCTGCACTGTACTAACCCATGGTACATATAAATGTACTCTAGCAGAATTTGTGCTTTCTTCCAGTACAGTGATATGTGACAAGTATATTTCTGCTGTGAAGAAAAAGATGCTGCTTACTTAGTGTTAGAGGCCTTACGTGCATGTAATGTTCAACAAATGTCTGTGATGTAAAAAACAAAAGTTTGTTGGTATTTAGTAAATTTTGTTATTTCAAAGTTTTGCATTAACTTGCTGTTGATATTATTAAAAACCATGTGTCCCTTTCTAAAATACTGTGCTACTAAGTTATGAGATTACAGCCATGCTCACCAAGTTTACTGTAAATTTCCTCTTCGACATGTGCCTCCCAATATCTTTTTAAATAGTGCCCAATCCCAGTCCAATTTTATAGAAAGGGAGAATTATTGTATTGCAAATCCTTGGTATGATCATTATGTGTGTATTTGTGTCCTTTTTATGTGACTGTAGTTGTGCTGAATGTCAAAATACCTATATGTATGTTTGTATGTACATGTATGCATATAAGAATGTAAAGGGATGTATTTTTAAGAATGCTGCTCTAAGATTTTGAAAAAAAGTTGTCAAGACTTGAACTGATTTTAATTTCTAGGAATTCCACAAATACCTATTTTAGAAAAGGTGAATTGGCATTAAAATGGACCTCAAATAGCATTCTCAGTAGACTGGTTCCTTCTAAAGTTCTGAAACTGTAAAAATTTCAATGTATTTTGACACTTCCATTGCCAAAGAGATATGTAAAAATATATATCATAGGCAAATAAAGTACATCTGTACAAATCCCTTCAACAATTAATAATATACAGTTGGAAAATTATCTCAGGGGAGTCAAGAGAATGTTACCTTAATACTGATCTATGCTAAGTATAGAAGCAAGGGAAGGACTTTTACGGCATGTTAAATATTGTGTTAAGAGTATTTGAAATTGAGGGGCTTTAATGAAAATACTTGTTCATACGATCATGAAGTCAAACATCAAATTATCAATTTGTACCCATTAAGATTACTGTTTAATGCTAACTGAAAAATGGAACCCCACTAAGATGATAGAAGAGCTTAAAACTATGGATATAGAACAAAATTGTATGCCAAATGACCAAAGATAAACTATTGAAATATATGAATTATGTTTATGAAAGAGATTACAATAGTTTAATGTCTGAATATGCATAAATAAAACTTGTCTACAAATATTTGATTATGTTTGAAGGACATTATCTTCACAGGATTGTTTTTCCAAAGAATGGGCATTTGCAGGATGCAAACCATTTATTGAGAGCTCCATTTAACAGATATAGCAATCCAGAGCAATTTGTCAGCAATCAACTGGAATGCAACCATGATTATGAAAGCAGTTATTAACTGCAATGATTGAACACAGTTCATTTCACTGTGTTCTTTTCTAGTGTTAGTCTGGGTAGACTTTTGCACCAAACCTAAGAATCCATCAACAGCAGCATTGTTTCTGCCAGATGTATCACCCCCATTCTTTTCACTCCAATTTTGTAGACCCAGGAAAGCACAAAACCTGATTTATTGGCTCCTGGTGGGACAACACATCTGCCTTGCAGGCTTCATTTCTCTTGGTACAGCCACAAGTCTTTTGGTCCTGATCCATACAAAAAACATTAACAAATGATGACATCAACTCCATTTTACTTACTACATAAGTTGTAGTAAGGCAGCTGGTACAACCATATGGGTGAACAAATTCACTTTTTTGCCAAGTGCCTCTTAATAGAACATTGAAAGAACACACTTGGACTTTACCTGTAGCTATCATCTTTTGAACCTTCCAATGCTGGGAATAGGAAATGTGAGGCTATATGGAACCCCACATGGGAACCAAACTGAGCCCACTAGCTGTCAGTTGTGTAAAGTTTACACAACAAAACATACAGGAAGTGCAAAGGTTTATTTTCCTCAGTGGAGTCTTCTTGAAGTGCTGCAATGAGTAGTTTTTCAACAACTGTACACATGGAAAAACACATTAGTGTGATGTTAACAAATTACCCTTTTTTCTTATGTGCAGAATTTCTCCAAGTTAGATGACAAAAAGTGTGACGTTGGTGTTTAAGATGACAGTGAGCAAGCAAGGTGAGCAAACGTCTTCGTCGTGGCCTCTGTGCATCACACATATGGGTGCTGCGCCTGCTCAGTGCCTTTGGCCGGAGATTACAAGCTAACGGTTTTTGGCAGGAAAAGCTCCACTCCCCTCCCCCATAGGCCTATAAAGAGTGGAGCGTGTGCCATTTTGTTCAGTCTTTGCGACCGCCGTTCACTGTGCCTCATGCCACTTTCGACTTTCGCTCTGACCGTTACTGTTGGCCTTGTTTATTTATTTATTTATTTAGAAATTTATAGGCCGCCCCTTGCCACAAGCCTCGGGGCGGCTCACAATAAACAATAAATAATTGTTCTCCTTCTTCTTGATTACTCCAGATTATATTCCCTTGCTAGTTGTATTCGCTCTGCTGTTTCTTTCTTAAACCTCTTCTTCTTCTTTTCATAAAAAAACAAAACCAAAAATATATACTTACCCTCTGCACTGTCTTCTATTTCTTCCTTTCTGCGATGGCGCAGCGAGCGGCCTTCCGCAAATGTGTGGAGTGTGGCTCAAAAATGTCACCCGCTGATCCGCACGAGCTATGCCTCCTCTGCCTTGGAGAGGGGCATAGAGTGGATAAATGCTCGCATTGCCTGGCCTTTTCTAAACAGGCTAGGAAAAATCGCGAGAACCGCTTGCGAAGGCTGCTGTGCGATCGGGCTCTAATGCAGTCCGACCCACTGGTGAGTGTCCCGAAGCCGGGCTCATCTTCGGTGGTTCCACCTAAGCGTCCCTCCAATGAGGGCGTGTCTGCTGGGTCTGCCCCGTTGGCTTCTCCCAAGAAAAAAGCAGAGAAGTGCAAACATTCCGATTCTGGGAAGCCTGCGACCCACAAAAAGTCCAAAAAGGACAAAGGACAAAAGCCTTCCAAGCGCCCTAAGGATTCCGAGTGCCCTTGTCAACAGGACTCGGATCCGAAGACCCCGTCGGTACCGGTGCCTCCGACTGTCCCGACACCACCGGATCCGACACCACAGGAGGTGATGTGGGTTACCCCGCAGGGCTCCCTGCGCCGAGCTCCCGATCACCCCTCCGAGCCTCTCTCGACACTTCCGAGAGGTTCTATCTCCGATGGGGAGATTGAAGACTCACCTCCTAGGGCTAGGTCACCGACCCCCTATGCCCTCGGTAACAGTGGATCCAACTATGGCAGTGTCTCCACCTCGGGCCTGACGGAGTCATTCCATCGACCGGCTGATTGGCCTCTCCGCTACTACGGTCCATGGCAGGAGTCAACTTCCGTCGGCTATCATCCAATGCCTCGGGGTCGTTCTCTGTCCCGTCGTGATCAACCCTGATCCTTGGGCCTCAGGCGCTCATCACCGCTGCCTCCCAGGGATGAGAGTAGCCGATCTCTCTCCCCGGAGGAATCGTCATCTTCTGCCCCACCTTATTACGCCCCAGATTCCGAGGACTCGGAGGTGGACTCGACTTCCCCAGATGTGGTCGTCTCCTCGCAAGGGCCCGCTTCGCCAGATGAATCCCATGTCCCCTTTGCAGATCTTATGGGTAGGCTGGTTCAATCCCTCGAGATTGACGCAGTTCAGCTCCTGGGCCCCTCGATAGACAAGTTTTATGACATTGTCCGCGGGGAACAGTCGACCGCCATTGTTCTGCCCCTCATTAGAAACATAGAAACAGAGCGAGTCAGAAGGGGCCTCCTGGGCCATCTAGTCTGACCTCCGGCACCAGCCGGCTCCGCTCATGACATGCCCACCATGTGCATGTCCAGCCTATCTTTGAACACCCTCACCGATGGGGCCTCATTACTACCCTGAAGCAGGCGATGATGCAACCGTGGGACCTGGCCTCCTACCCCCAGCCTACATTGCTGCGCTATGAATCGATGTATCGGGTCCGTGAGGAGGACATCCCTTTTCTCCTCCGCCACCCGAAACCCAATTCTGCCGTCGTGGAATCCTCCCAGGGCAGAGAGGCCAGAGGACACACCGCCCCCAGGGACAAAGAAAGGCAGAAGATCGACTCCCTGGCGAGGAGAGTCTATGCAGCCTCAGGCTTGGGGCTCCGCATCTCAAACTATGAGGCGACGCTGGCTAGATACCAATACTTTATTCTACAACGTCTGCACAACGTCGCCTCTACTCTCCCGGACCACCAGGGAGATCTGGCCAAGGGCCTCATAAAGGAGGCGATGCAAGTCGCTGTCCAACAGCTGTCCACAGCTCAACACCATGTGGACACCAACTCGAGGGCCTTGGTCAGAGCCGTCTCGCTGCGGAGGCACGCCTGGCTCCGCAGCTGTAATTTCCCGGACGAGACGAAGCGCAGAATTGAAGAGATGCCCTTCGACGGGTCCTGCCTCGAATTCCCGCACAGACCATAAATTGAAAAAACTGCACGAGTCCAGGATGACGGTGCGCGAGATGGAGCTTCAAATGCAACCATGACATAAGTGGTCCTGGTCCCGCCCGCAGTATTGCCAATCGTACCAGCCCAGGCAACAACCTCAGCATCAGCCACAGCAGCAGCAGCGCCAACGCCAGCAACCCCAGCAGCGATACCAACAAGGTCGTCGCCGTTTCGACGACAGGCGCCAACGCTGATGGGACTGGCAAACCATTCCTTTCTTTCCTCAAATACCCACCCCTCTCTCATCTGGGGATCAGCTCCGAAGCCGATTCCCCTTTTGGGAGTCCATCACATCTGATCGGTGGGTATTATCCATCATCGAGCACAGCTATTGGATAGAATTCGACATCGTTCCTCCATCAAGCCCAATCCGGTTTACACCATCTTCTCCGGTATTGCTTGATGAAATGCAACAACTTCTTCGTAAAGGAGCGATTCGTCAAATACACGAACCCGAGGGACTTCATGGATTCTATTCCAGATATTTTACGGTCCCTAAACGAGATGGTGGTCTTTGTCTGATTTTGGACTTACGGAACTTAAACCGTTTCATTTTAACAAAGAAGTTTCGCATGACCACTCTTCAAAACATTTTGCCGTTGCTCAGGAAAGAGGATTGGTTCGCCTCCTTGGACTTCAAGGATGCCTATTTCCATATCTCGATCCATCATACACATAGGCGCTTCCTTTGCTTTGCTGTCGGGTCGGACGTCTACGAATTCGGCGTTTTACCGTTTGCACTGGCCACTGCTCCGAGGGTTTTTGCCAAATGCATGGCCCCAGTTTGTGCCTTCCTTCGCCTCCAAGGCGTGCAAGTCTATCCATATCTCGATGACTGGCTGCTGGTCTCCCACTCGAGAGCTGGACTCCTCCGATCGATTCATACGACTTGTGCCCTTTTGAATGATTTGGGCCTATGCTTTAATGTGGAAAAATCCTCTCTTTTTCCAACACAGACACTTACCTTCATTGGAGCTCACCTGGATTCAATGGTGGAAAAAGCCTTCTTCCCTCGGGACAGACAGAAGACCCTCGCTCGACATATCCACCATATTCGACAAGACAGAACAGTCCCAGCAAAGACCGTGCAAAGACTTTTGAGGCATATGGCTTCCTCCGTGGCAGTAGTACCCTGTGCCAGGATCTGACTCCGTCCACTTCAGCTACTCCACAACAAGCGATTCCACCCACAACGGGATTCACCGTCGAAACCTGTTTGAATCCCCTCTTTGGTTCACTCTCTTCTGTGGTGGACAGTTCCGAGGCACCTCTCCTCCGGAGTTCCCTTCAGGCCTCGGTTCCCATCGGTAAGGCTCGGTACTGATGCGTCTCTTCTGGGTTGGGGAGCGGTATGTTCCGACCTTCGCGTCCAGGGCATATGGAATCGCCAGGAATCAATGAATGATATCAACTTCCTGGAGATGCTGGCGGTCTGCAAAGCCCTGCGATCTTTCAAAGATCTACTTCACCATCAAGTAGTTCAGATAACTTCGGACAATATTGCCATGGTCTTTTATCTGAACAAACAATGCAAAACGAAATCCCCAACTCTAGCCAAACTTTCTATGAGGATCTGGGATTGGTGCATCCCGAGAGACATTACGCTTGTAAGCCGTTCATCTGGCAGGCTAGGACAATGTCCAAGCGGACTTTCTCAGCAGGCGCATATTTATTTCCCACGAGTGGGAACTGAATCCTTCCATACGAGCCCATCTCTTCCATCGCTGGGGGATTCCAGAGGTGGATTTATTCGCCACCCAACAGAACAAGGTGTGCGATGTCTTCTGCTCGAGGGCAGGGATTGGACAGGGGTCCCTAGGGGACGCCTTCATGATACCATGGACCAGTTGACATTTCTATGCATTCCCTCCGATCCCACTCATAATGAGAGTGGTAGCAAAAATTGTATACGATCGTGCCACAGGGATTTTGATCACCCCTTGGTGGCCTCGACAGTCTTGGTTCGCAACATTCCTGAACATTTCGGTGGAGCATTATCTTCTTCCACAGCTTCCGTATCTCATAACGCAACAAGGCAGCACACTTCATCATCCAGACGTGTTATCCCTACATCTAACTGCCTGGCGCATCCGCTGATCCATATTACTTCATCGGTACCACGACCGACTTCTCTCTCGAATCCTGACTTTGCACTTGGAGCAGACGATACCAAGCCCTCTGCTACGTCCCCTTTGAATGATGTTATGCCATTCTATCCGAACATCGTTTTGTTGGATCCGACACCAATTGGCCCGGATATCCAACATATCTTGGACTTCGCATTAAAGCCTTCCACACGGAAATCTTACGTGGCTAAGTGAAAACGGTTCTGTACGTTTGCTGAATCTCGTTCCTTTTCTCCAATAACGTCGTCCATGCCTCAGATTCTCCACTTCCTAGTGGACCTTCATAACTCTGGCTTGAAACCTTCCTCTATTAAAGTATATACGGTGGCAATCACTTATCACCAAGGGTTGGTTAACGGCTCTTCTATTTTTTCAACACCTATTGTTAAGAGATTTCTGAAGGGTCTATGCAATCTAAATCCGGTGATACGACCTGTTATGCCTACATGGAGTTTATCAGTTGTCCTGCAGGCTCTCATGAGACCTCCTTTCGAACCACTGGCAACTGTGGATCTGCATCTTATCTCTTGGAAGACAGCATTTCTTGTTGCAATCACTTCGGCACGGAGGGCCAGTGTAGATCCTCCATTCTTGAACTTTCATAGAGAAAAGGTTGTTCTTCGACTTGACCCTTCCTTCTTAGCTAAAGTATCCACATCCTTTCATCTGGGACAGGATATCGTCTTACTGGCATTCTTTCCATCACCATCAACTCCACTGGAGAGATCGCTCCATTGCCTCGACCTTCGACGCTGTTTGGCTTTTTATCGGTCCAGGGCGGAGTCTATCAGGCGTACGAATAGACTTTTTGTCAAATATGCTACCACTGACCAAGGAGCTGCTATTACTCCTCAAAGACTTTCTAAATGGATAGTCCTCACCATAACTCTGTCTTATCAGTTGGCTAAACTGGATTTACCATCACCTCCTCGAGCTTATTCGACTCGTGCCATTGCAGCTTCCTCTGCCTTTGCATCTGGAGTCGCGCTAGATGATGTCTGCAGGGCAGCTACTTGGGCGAACCCCTGCACCTTTGCCAAGCATTATCGTCTTGACGTTCGGGCTCGACAAGACTGTTCTTTTGGTAGAGCTGTGCTCTCCTCTATTTTTTGTTGAGGACACCTCCCTCCATCCACTATGGTAAGCTTGTTAGTCCACCCATATGTGTGATGCACAGAGGCCACGACAAAGAAGAGCAGGTTGCTTACCTGTAACTGATGTTCTTCAAGTGGCCATCTGTGCAGTCACACAACCCACCCGCCGGCCCCGCTCGGTGTCGGTGAGTGGATACTCGACTCGGTACTGATCTTCAGTACCGATCCCTACGTAATGAATTTTTCTTAGTGTGATTTGCCAAAAGGGGGCATACGTTCGGTCGCAAAGACTGAACAAAATGGCAGATGCTCCGCTCTTTATAGGCCTAGGAGGGATGGGAGTGGAGCTTTTCCCGCCAAAAACCGTTAGCTTGTAATCTCCGGCCAAAGGCACTGTGCGGGCACAGCACCCATATGTGTGACTGCACAGGTGGCCACTCAAAGAACATCAGTTACAGGTAAGCAACCTGTTCTTCCCACCTGAGGTCTACTGTGGCACCAGGATGAAGCAGGTAGATCCCCTTAGCAATGTAAAGCTGTTGTCCTATGCAAGGACACCCAGCGAATCCCCTTAGCCCTTTCCCAGTGATACTTGGGAACTGGCCAAATGTCCATTATAATTAGCAAAGATATATCAGGCAAATGAAGGACAGTATAGAAAAGCTTTTAAATAATAAAACATTTGCAGTCATTTATTAAATATTTTATTACGTTTTGAAAATTAAACTGCTGAGTGAGCCAGAAAAGGGAATTTTGAATACACAAAAGGGAACAAATTACATCTCTGATTCTGTTGGATGGTTTGAAGGCACAAACCTGTGCAAGCTTAGACCAAAAAAGGGGTGGGACTACCATTCTACAGATGTCCCAGCCAGTTTTCTGAGCCCTTTTTCTGCCTAAATGTGCACAGAAGTTGGCCCTTATAGACTTTTAACTCTGGAATGGTAAACCTGAATGAGGGACAGCACATCAGCATGCAAGTGGGAGCGCACATTTACAGAATTTTCCAAACAAAATCAAAGCATGCACATATTAATACATTATGAGGGCAATGAGTGACTCTCCATACTTAAACCCACAACTCTCATTGTTAAATTTGCTTCCACTGCCTTCTACGCCAATGTACCCAGATGGCCACAAGCTGCCCACCCATTTAGTGCTCACACGAAGTTGTACAGTCTTAATGCCCAGGGGCATTGCATCGCATTCCTGTGTCTTCCTACAAGAGGTGAGCTGATAAGAATTATTAAGGCGTTGGGGGAGGGAACAAGTAGGGATGGTCCATGCTTTTCTGTCGACCCCCAGGCTGTGCAATCCGCCGAGGCGTCCCATCTCCAAAAAGGCATGAGACCGACAACAGGCTCTTCTCAGACAATTTGGGTATCGCACACCTTCTATCCGTGCTAGTCGCCTTGCCTGGTGGGGCGCGTAATTCTCACTCTGCACAGAAAGAAAAGATGCGCAGCAGGCAACCGGGGGTGGGGGGTGGGGATTCCGGGTCTGACACGTGTTAAAAGGAAAAAACCGAAGCCTTCGTTGTGACTGGGACGGGTCTTCAGACAATGGCGACCCCCGCAGAAAGAAGAAAAAAATCACCTCACACGGCGACGCTCCTGGTCTGTTCTTTCAAAACCGTGTCTAGTTGTATACGAAACGCGATACTACGCCAGTTTAGACGGGAAAAAGGCTACACAAGCTGCATCACGCTGGACATTGGAGGCTTCTTTCCTGTCTAAAGTGACGTAGCATTGCCTTTTTTTTTCTTTTTTAGTTTTTAAACTTACATTTACCTCGCCATTAACTCCCATTAATCCGCACAGCAAGCGGGAAGGCGTTGCGGCTTACACAGTTCGGACAGACACGCCCTCGCCCGCTCCGCAGTCCGCCAGTCGGAGGTCAGGCCGAGGTTGGCCTGCGGTTCATTCGTTGCCCCGCTCCTTCCAGAGCCCTCGCCCCCCACACTACGCCAAAGGCCGGACTCGCACCCGGGGCCGACGCTCAGAAGGCTGAGAAGCCGCGCCTGCACGGGATGCGCGTTCCGCCACGGTCCGCGCCCCAAGACGCGGAAACGCCTCTCCAGGGCGTCCTCTGGGTCGGGGCCGGGCAGGCCGGGTATGACGCGGCTGCCTGGAGCCTGCCTGGCCGTAGACGGCCTTCTCGCTTCTCCTGCAGATGACTGAGGGCCGAAGGGAGTTTTACGGAAAGCAGAAACGAGTCCTGGATTTGGTGCGCCTCTTCCTAAGTCTTCATGCGCCTGCATGGCGGCGGGCTTGGGAACTGCATTTCCCATCAACCTTGCTGCAGCTGGTACCGCCTCATTACCAGCGAAGTCAGAGGCGCCGCGGCTCTTCCGGGGCATGATAGTGGAAGGACTGCCTAGCGCCGGGATCCTTCCAGCCAGCTAGCCGGAGTGCGCCATGAGTTCCGGGTGCCGGATAGGTCCGTCCATCCTCAACAGCGACTTGGCGGCGCTGGGTAGCGAATGCACCCGCATGATGGACTGCGGAGCAGACTACCTGCACCTGGATGTAATGGACGGGTAACTCTCCAGATCACGCTGGGCAGGGCACGCCCTTTCATTCCCCCTCCGCAGCTGCTCCCTTACCGGGGCAGAAGCGAAGGCGAGGCCTAGGTGGCCCCATCATTCCCCTTTGCTACGCCACTGAAAATTGCTCTGACGAGGTCCTCCCACCGCGGGCCCCACCAGGCCTTTTGTGCCACGGCGCGCACCATTCTTGCCCGTTGGCCGTGCTCCCCGGGGTTGGTGGGGAATTGTAGCCCAACACAGCTAGAGGGCACCAGGGCAGGCTTTTCCACAGAGATAGTCCGTGCTTGTCTCAGTGGGATGGGCGGACAGACGCAGCCCTTGCTCCTGACTGAAAGGGAGAACCTTGGTTGACAGCTAGACGCTCCTCTCCACGGCTTGGTTGGCCATAGTGGGGTATGTTGAAGCCCCGGGTGAGAGAGAAGCTTCCCCTTCTTAAAAGGAAAAGCCCTTCCCGTTTAGCAGGGTTGCGGCAAAAGCGGGTTCATGCTTTTGGTGAAGACACTCCTGGAGAAAGAAAACGTCTAGGGAGTATAGTTTTGTGAAACGGAGCACGTTCTCTGTTAATCAGGCTCCACCCACTTGAATGCAAACAAATGCACTGTGACTTAGGGTTTTGTGGTGCTTATGTCCTGCCATTCCAGCTGCCTGTTGAAGGAGTTCGCCCAGATACAGATATGCATCTTTAGCCAAGTGCAATGAGCAGGACCCATCAAGTATACTCTGTTCATGACTATATCAGGAAACCTAATGCTGCAACACATTTGTAACTTTTTAAAGTGCTGTCAGACTAGTTGTCTTCCTCCTACAAAACCATACACCTTCCACCAGTTTCACTATGGAAATGTCATTCTAAAAGGAGCAATAGGATGGATTTAGATCTTCCTTCTTCAAGAAGGCTTGTGAGCACGAACAGTTCTTCCACTTGAGTTTTTGGGAGTTCCATTCAGTGGGTTCTCCTGACTCCCTGTGGAAACATTTGGAGACACTGCCATGCAAAGGAGGGGGCAGTCAGCACAATTGATTCAGTGGAAGTCTAGATCTACCCCAATGTGTTTTCATCATACTGCCACCTTAGGGAAATTGTTACAAGAACCATTTCCAGAAA
>JAIXND010000779.1:3273129-3315719 GCA_023646645.1 Varanus salvator macromaculatus | reverse complement strand
GTGCTTTGGCCCTGCTTTTTCTCTAGACAAATGTTTTTTACCATCTAGATTTAGTACTGGGGAGGGGAGGAGGATGGGGAGCCAATGAGAATAAGAGTAATTCCTTGCAATAGGCAGAACTCTGTGCCCCCTGCTTTCTTCTCTGCCCTGCTGCCAGCATGCCAATTCCCCCAGAAGCCAAGTTGCAGCCTTGTGGGTTGGGTTGGGTTGGGATGGGAGGGAACCAGCATGACACTTTCTGCACTGGCTGCAAGGAGGCAAGGCGGGCTCAATCATTGTAGTTCCACCTCCAAAATTTGGTGGCCTTCCCAATGATGTCAGGAGGCCAGAGGATTGCACCTCTTCTCATTTATATTAGGATTCAAACTATAGTATTTAACATGCCTGCAGGGGTTCATGATGTCTCTAAGAGTGGGCAGATTATAAGAGGTATTTTCTCATTTTGAATGCTGAACTTGTGACTTCCAAGGTTTTTCTAAAGCCCCATAAAAGCACAGCCAAAATCAAACAGCTCTTGTAATTATACAGAAACAAATTTTTCCAAATATTTGTCAAGTAGCGATTTTAATGTATTTATATTTAATGTATTTCTTTCCATATTGGGTAGGCATTTTGTCCCAAACATCACTTTTGGCCATCCTGTTGTAGAGAGCCTTCGGAAGCAGCTGGGTCAGCAGCCCTTCTTTGGTAAGCTATGTTAAAGTGTGTATTTTGTTAAGTGAGATAAAGCCACATCTCATCTCATCTCGATAATGTGTCCAGACACTGTTTATCTGCCAGGTGCTTTGTTGCCTGAATTACGGAAAAGTGCTTCTTACTGATAAATTTCCTGTCATTGATTCATGATAAATTTGGTTCTTTCTAGATATGCATATGATGGTTGCTAAACCAGAACAGTGGGTGAAACCAATGGCGGTGGCAGGTGCAAATCAGTATACATTTCACATAGAAGCTACAGACAATCCAGGGGCACTCATTAAAGATATAAGAGAAAATGGAATGAAGGTGAGAAATTTGACATAAAGAATTTAGCAGCTCCTGTGAGGGTGCACAGAGATTCCTCTCAGTTTTAAGACAGGACCAAGCTTCTTAATACCTACAAAGAAATGGCAATCATTTATTACAAAGAACTGCAATGTTGAGAAGTGACATAGTTGCAGTCATTTCTAAATTACTGGAATTCTTTTCCCGTTTAACAGGGTTACTGGCTGTTTGCTGAACCTGTGCTAGGCTGAAGGACTGTTGTTCTTGTTTTAATTAAAGTGGATGTACATTTCATTTTTATCCCATAAGGGCATATTTTTTCGTAGCCCTTTATGAACTGCCTGTGCATGCTCTTTGCATTTATGTGCAAGTCATATCCTGGGTATTTCTCCTAAATGGAATGAGACAAATCTTAGACAATAAAAGCAGCCACAAGAGGGAAGGCATATCTGCTGCATTGCTGTATTGGGAGTAACTGAGTGCTCCATGTGAGCAGGGGAAAAAAAATACTAATGAAGCCTGTGCTTGGGAGGAGGCTTGGCAGAACAGTGAAGCAGGCAAGGCAGAGGAGGAAGCCTTTTCTCCAACTGAACTTTTTGGGCTAACAGGCATTTTTCCTGCAATACAATAGAAATTCTTGAAACAGTTTATGACTTACTACCATAAAGAACAAACTGATTATAATTCTGGTGGAGTTCTCTTATATTTATTCAAAGAAAAGGATAGCTGCAGTATGCTTAGAAAAAGCAAGTATATTTGTCCTAAAATGCCCTTATGAGAATAGTTAGAAAGAATGCAAGATTTGCAATATTTTTATAGATACCTTCATTTTTCTAATTTCAGCAGCATTGTCTTCATGACCTCTTAGAATTATATAATTGGAATGGAACATTTGAACTGTTTAGAAAGACCTGATGGGATATTGTTTAATCACTGGACATGTAACATCAGTTTTGAAGGGCCTCTGCACTTTTGAAAGGAAAGTCTATAGGAACTGCACTGGATGTCCTGTCTTGTTTCACAGTTCGCTTGGTGATATTTCCTGCAGACAAATTTGGGAATCTGTTTGACATTCATGTTTTCATTCTTATAAAACTGAGATTCAGTGCTAGTCCAAGATAGTTTCTTTCACTGTGTAATCAATGCATTTCCCCCCTCCCCATAGGTTGGTTTGGCTATCAAGCCGGGAACCACAGTAGAATATTTAGCACCATGGGCCAATCAAATAGATATGGCCTTAGTTATGACAGTAGAACCTGGATTTGGAGGACAGAAATTCATGGAAGATATGATGCCAAAGGTAGATATGAAATTTGTTATTTTGGGTACACTAGCCATAAGTGTGTTAGGATAATGTTGTAAAAGCTTTTCATGACACACTGTTGCCTTAAGAAATGTTTTGCTTTTGCACAAATGAAGAGTGAACATGGGTTACTCCCATGTTCTGATATTACTCTTTCTATGCTGCTAACTAGATTCAGTGGCTGAGAACACAGTTTCCTTCTTTGGATATTGAAGTGGATGGTGGTGTAGGTCCTGACACCATTCATAAATGTGCTGAGGTAAGCAATCCTTATGAACCAGTTTCTGGGCTCAGAATATATTCTTGAACTATTTTATCAAGCTAGTCACAGGTTTTAAATGTTTGTGCTGTGCAAAGGATATTTAGTACTTGAACACTGGATTTTTTTCTCTTTGATTTCATTTAGCTATTTCAGAAATAATATTATAGCAGTGTTTTTGAATTAAACTCTAGTTCTGACAAGCCGTTTCTCCTTTCTGTGCCAGAAAGAAGAAAAATATAGTTAGAACCATTTTGGCAAATTGCTAAGTTGTTACAGTGTTTGCTGGAAATGTACGGAGTTCTTCTGTCATGGCTTATGTCTTAGCTTTTAATACCTTATGTCTTAGCTTTTAATACATACAATAATGCAATATAACAAGCTTAATCCTTCTTCCAGGCAGGGGCAAATATGATTGTGTCTGGAAGTGCTATAATGAAGAGCGATGACCCCAGAGCTGTGATTAATCTGCTAAGGAACGTGTGTTGTGAAGCTGCTCAGAAGCGCTCTCTTGACCGATGAAATCAGATTATTACCGAAAAGGTTATTATTCATGTATATGTATAGATGGGATAATCATTGTGAAATCAGCAAGACTGTAGTACTGAAGAGCCATTCCTTCATTTGTGGAAGCAAGCAGCAACACAGACTGCCCTGCAGCCTGGAGTTATATTGGTCTAACTTGACTTTACTTTTCTAATACAAATTACAAATTAAGGAAGTTTTTGCTTGAGGATTCTTATGGTTGCCATTTGCCATGGAACACAAATGTATTTTGTTCTACAATAAATGCAAATGTGTATGTTCCTAAACATTTTAAATGCTTGAAAATAAACACTTGACATGGAAAAGTCTTTTAAAGTGAACTTGATAACCAGTTTTGGGTCCAAAATTTTAAGGATACAAAATGAAAAATGGAATAGGGTTTCAATAGGGTGTTTCAAGGGTTTTGAACATCTCAGTATGGAAGTAAGAAAACTTCCCAATACTAGGACTTAAACATTTAGACCAATATGTATTGCTCTTTACTACTACTTGCTGTTAAGTTGAAGGTGCTTTATTAAAGTATTGCATCACTAATTGGTAGAGATGTTACACAGAAGCTCCATTTTGGAAATGCAGGGGTTTTATCATACAAGCAACTTGAGGATATTATGATTTGTAGTCTGCTGATGGTACAGGTAGACTGCTTTCTGAATGGAAACATCCTCTTCTTCCTCAAAAGAAAATTTGCTTATCTCTTAATATTACATGCTACCTCATCCTTGAGATCTGATAATTATGGAAATAAACATACTAATATACTAAGCCATACTAACTGGAGGCCTTCTCTTATAAGTAGCTTTGACAGTAGCTTCTTTCATTAGGAACATGGATGCTCATTACATGCAAACCAGATCAGGAAGTGGGTTAAACAGCAAAAGATGTCTTAAAGCTGTCTTTTAGGGCACCCACTTTTACTACCTACCAGGAATGGTTCATTAAGGTGCATAAAAAGAACAATCACACTGCCTCACTTTATTAGTTATGTGCCAAAAAGCCCTTGAACTTTGTCTCAGCTTTGGGTACAGTGACTGAGATGAGAGTAACAAGTGTGTGTGTATGGGGAAGGGGGGGGGGGGTGGTGATCACAGGCTTTATTGAAGGCAGGTGGTTTTTAGGGGCAGGATTTTGTGTATGGTGCAATTAGTGTTATGGGCGGGCCAGGGCCAAATCCAGTCTGGGATAGGGAGGTATAGTTCAACTGGAAGCCACCAGGTTGACTATAACAGTATGTTCTTTGAAACAATGATTGCCGGTAAGAAAGCTGTTAATTCCTTTTCAATAGTTTTTTTAAAAATGTGAAACCTCACATTGTGGATCAGCTCTCACCTATTTTTTAAGAGACAGAATGAATCTGAATAATGCTCTTAATTTAAGTACATATGCTTTTTGTTCCTATTTAAGACAGATCTTGCTGTCTTAAAGGGGTAATCTATGTAGAATGGGATAATCAAACTAAACTAGGGGTAATCAGTGTAGAATGTCCTTTTTTCTTAGAAAGATGCTAAGGTTAGGAAAAGTCAGGTCTACTGTTGGCCAGCAGAAGAACAAATTTAAGTTTGTGAGAGTAAAGTATGTAGGATCTAAAGATGCTCCAAAGGTAGGAAATAAGGATGGGAAAGATGAAGCCAAACATGATTTATTCTCAAAGATTTCCCTCTGCCCCGTTTTCTGTTGTCTTGCAAAACCCAAGTTGCTTAAACATTCTGAAGGACAACACAGGAAGAGTTGTCATTCTTTAATCATGGAATTACAGTTTCTCACACTAGTAAAAGGTATCAAGGCCCTGGAAGAATGACAGATGATAAACTGGAGGGAAAAACTGGCTATTTCACAACCCATTATAGATTATGTAAACATGCGGTGCCAAGCCAATAATGGATAAAATACAATGTAATTTGTGTATGGTGCAATCAGTGTTATGGGTGGATCAGGGCCAAATCCAGTCAAGGATAGGCTGGACGTGCTTATGGTGGGCATGTCGTGAGCTGAGCCAGGTGGTGCCAGAGGTCAGACTAGATGGCCCAGGAGGTCCCCTTCTGACTCGCTCTGTTTCTATGTTTCTAATTCCAACTTAGAGCTAGAGCCATTGAAATGAATTGGACTTAAGGTTGTCTTGATTAACATAAACCCTATTCATTTCAATAGGCCTACTCTTCATGGGATTGGCATTGCATTTACACATACCATAATCATGATTTGTGGTATTAATATACAAACTTTGAACTCTCAAGGGGTGTCATTTTACATGGTTCAGCTCTTCAGTAAGCATTTCAATCCATCAACATCACACTGTAGTGTACAGAAATAACTTTAATTTTAAAACCTTGTATTGAAAATTGCTGTATCAGAGGCAAGATTCAAGTTTAATTCCCTGGATAAAACATTTTTTAAAAAGTTAAAACCAAAATTTGCAGCGAACTACAATCTAACTTAGGCTGGAGTGTTGAAATGTAACCGAACATTTTTACAATATCCAGTGTACGTCCAGTCAGTTTGGAAGGGAAGGGATAATAAAAATTGGGCCATCTACCAAGCTTAGTTTCGGAGATGACACTGAATAAAAGCTTGCTCAACAATGATACCTTCTTAAAAGTCTTCAACTGTTCTTCACAGAACACATGTACACTTCACAGCAAAATACACTATTAGTAGACAATCCTATACTACTTTGTGCACCTAGCATCAATGGAAGATGTAGATAACATTTCAAACATAGCATTTTAAAATCTGAATATGGAAATAACTTGGTTTATTAATGTATCTAAAATATTACTATTGCTTTATTTGAAATGTCATTAAAACAAACTTTTGGGGGTACATTTTAAAGTATGCAAAGCATAGATGGATACTCATAATCTGTTGATAAGTAACACAGTTTTTTAGGACTAGGAAGGGATTTTAAATAAGTTGTCATAAAAATTGTAATTAGCTTTTCCAGTGGATTATTCAGATTTTGTACTCTTCCATTCCTTGCACTCAAAATTGGAATGGGTCTCCCTCCACTGTGAAATACAGCAAATCAATTGTTTAAATTGATTTACCTCCGGTATAATTTTGTCTCTCTAGTGAGAGAACTGAATAACTATATATTCACATCATCAAATTTACAAATGTTTTCCTTAAAGGGACATGCAACATCCTGTTGGATAGCTTTTTCTGTATTCAAACTGTTGCACTGCTGAGTGGAAATAAAGCATCCTGCTGCATTTCAGCCATGTACGTGCTTAAAATTATTTCTCCTTCCAGTCCCAGTCTTTCAGGATGTGGCAACCAAAGATGGTTGCAGTTTAAGAAAATCCCCTTTTGACATCAAAAGTGTTAGGCTTCCAGATTGAAAGCATTCTTCTTGCAGTTGGGATAAAAGGAAAATTATCTTGGGCTTTTATCCTGCCTGTGAAAAACAAAAAAACAGACAAAAGGTGTAAATATAAATATGAGACATGCTGTCATTGATTGTATGAGCATGATAATACTTTACCTTGCACATTCCTTCATCCTGGTAAGCTTTCTAAATGAACCACATTATTTTCCATCACGTTTGTCTTCTCATGCTGCTATTTCCCAAGTAAACTTGGTTGCACTCTTCCACCTCATCAGAACTTTTCTTTCGTGAATGACTATTCTTTGGAAAACTGTGAACACTGTATGAGGTACAGTCCGAGTCACTGTGAATGGTCACATTTGAGTCTTTTTGTTGAGATGTTGTGTGCTGACATACTAAAGCTTCTGCTTCTTTATCCTTTAGTGGAAAAGTCCGACGTTCCCACAGAATAGACTGAAAAGAATAAAAGAGGAAATATGTGGCAAATTCAGTTGGAAATCTGTTAATAAACATGTCATTCTATACAGCAAGGTGGAGAGGAGAGCATCTGTCACTCTCAGTCTAATTTCAAGAGCCATCTGCATGTAATCAGTTCAGACCTTGGACAAGAGTTATCTGTTCCTTCCTTGGCAACCTGCTAAGTGGAAAGAAAGGAGAAGAAAGTAAAAAGGAGGTGGCACAGACAAGAGGTGACCCACCAAGTTTTGGCTCTACCACCAGTTTGCCTCTGACAAATTACTCTTAATAGAATTTTATCCTCAGCATTTGATCCCCCTTGCCTTGCTAGTAATTTGGTGGAGAAGTTTTCAGTATCTTTTGTCTTGGAAAAAAAACTTTGAAATAGTTAAAACTCTAAAGTTAAAACTCTAAAGTCCTTCACTTACAACACTACAAAATAGAGCAATGTTTGTTATTTCTAGGATAGAGCAAGAATAGAAGAATGAAACTGAGATAAGTGGCTCTTAATGCCATCTAAGTCATACCTACTCAGAAGTAAGTTGCAGTATAATGCAGCTTACTCTAAGATAACTGTTTAGCTTTTAGCTGTGCAGTACAATGCTATAGATGTCTACTCAGAAACCCCAATGAGCTCAATGACACAAACTCCCAGGCTGCAAGGGAAGGTTTGATTCAGAAAGTTTTTAACTGCCCTCATAGTCACTATACCATTCCAACGTTTATACTAACTGGTATGCAGCAAGGCAGAGTTAAAGAAAGCTACTACATTATGTGAAAAAGCTGGTTGCTTACCTGTAACTGATGTTCTTCGAGTGGCCATCTGTGCAGTCACACAGGGTGCTGCACCTGTGCAATGCCTTAGGCCGGAAGATTGAAAGCTAACGACTTTTGGTGGGAATGCTCCGCTCCCCTCTCCCATGGCCTATATAGAGTGGAGCGTCCGCCATTTTGTTCAGTCTTGAAGACCAAATGTTCGCCCTCGTGTGGAAAGAATTTGTAGTACACTACAGATGGAGATCGGTACCATGACTAAAAACTCGTATCTCGGTACCAAGAATAGAGTTCCACTCACTGACACTGAGAGGGGCCGGCGGGTGGGTTGTGTGACTGCACAGATGGCCACTCGAAGAACATCAGTTACAGGTAAGCAACCTGCTTTTCTTCTTCATGGCCTCTGTGCATCACACATATGGGTAGATTAGCAAGCTTACCCTTATAGGAGGCTGGGGAGGTGTCATTACTGAAGAATGGAAGAGAGGACTGCTCTACCGAAGGATGCATCTCGTCTTGCACAAACATCAAGTCGATAATGTTTAGCAAACGTGCATGATGTTGCCCAAGTAGCAGCTCTGCATATCTCGTCCACAGGCACTCCGGAAGCGAAGGCAGAAGAAGTTGCCACTGCCCTAGTAGAATGAGCTGTTGGAGTCACAAGTAAGTTAATTTTGGATAACTGGTAAGCCAATGTTATCGTCTGGATAATCCATTTGGAAATCCTCTGAGGGGTTATGGGAAAACCCTGGTCTCACTCAGAGTACTTCACGAAGAGTTTCTGTGAGTATCTAAGAGATTCAGTCCTGGACCTATAGAAGGCAAGGCATCTCCGAACATCTAAGTTGTGGAGGGATCTCTTGAGCGGATTCGCCGGCAATGAAAAGAATGCTGGTAGCACACTGTCCTGTTGCAGATGAAAAGGAGTGGAGACCTTTAGAAGAAAGGCTGGATCCATCCGTAATACAACTTTGTCTTTATGAGAATTTAAGTAAGGAGGATCCACACGAAGGGCATAAAGTTCACTAGCCCTTCGAGACGATGTCACTGCTACCAGAAATGCCGTTTTCCAGGAAACGAGGCGTAAATCCGCGGTGGCCATGGGTTCAAATGGAGGCCTTGTAAGTGCTTGTAAGACGACAGATAAGCTCCAAGTAGGAATAGGTGGCTTGACCATTGGATTAAGATTGTAAAGACCCTTCAAGAATCTCTTTAGAAGTGGTTGTGAAAAGAGTGATTGTCCTTGAAGAGTGCCACGAAAATGGGCAATGGCTGCCATGTATACTTTTATAGAGGCTGGTTTTAGACCGGAGTGATGCAGCTGCATCAGAATTGTAGAATTTGCGAAATTGAAGCCGAATGTAGCAGAAAAGAGCAAGACTCAGCAAAGGTGGAAAAATGCTGCCATTTAGCTGCGTATGATTTCTGAGTGGAAGACTTCAGAGTAGCGTCAAGGATATGTTGAATGTCCAGAGGAAAAATGGTCAAATCTGACAGAATATCCATTGTAAGTGCTGGCGCAGGGATCAAGTCCGAAGAACATGAACGGGTCCGAGTTGCAGGCGGGAGCGTTGGTAGCGGTGAATTGGTTGGAGGGATCTGTTCCGACGTGGTAGTAAAAGTCCTCGAATTCGTCAGGTCAGGACGGATCATTGAATCCTCCAAGCTGTCAGTTTCAGTGATTCTAGGTCCAGATGTCGGATGGTACCATTCTGTTGGGTGACAAGATCGGGTACCATCAGAAGGTGGAGGTATTCCCCTTGAAAGATCCAAAGGAGTGTGGGGAACCAAGGTTGACGTGGCCACCATGGTGTTATAAGCAAGCCCGCTGCTCTCTTGTGGAGGATTTTCGAAACCGTCCGCATTATGAGCGGAATCGGAGGGAAAGCATAAAAGTTGTAACTGGTCCAACTGGTCATGAAAGCATCTCCTAAGGATCCGAGACTGACTCCCACCCTCGAGCAATAGTCCTGGCACACCCTGTTTTGTTGGGTCACAAACAGATCTATCTATGGGAGGCCCCATCGTTGGAATATGAAGTCGCGTGTTTGAGAGCTCAGTTTCCATTCATGGGATATCGACATTTGTCTGCTGAGCAAGTCGGCCTCCGTATTGTCGGTACCAGCCAGATGAATCGCTAATAACGTGATGTTCTTCGGGATCCACCAGACCCAAATCCGCATCAATAACTTGGCTAGTTTCGGGGATTTCGTTCCACCCTGTTTGTTTAGATAGAAGACCGTGGCAATGTTGTCCAACATGACTTGGACTACATGTCCCCGAAGGACGTCCTCGAATGAATGTAGTGCTTTGAACACAGCGAGAAGTTCTAGGAAGTTGATGTGGTTGTTGGACTCTTGCCGGTTCCATAGGCCCTGAGTCTTCATGGTGCCACATATCGCACCCCATCCCCGTAGAGACGCGTCGGTCCCAAGGGATATGGATGGGCCTCGGGGTTGAAAGGGCACTCCTACGTTCAGGTTGGATGGCACCGTCCACCAAGGAAGAGTATGAAGTACCGATGACGGGATGCGAAGAACTTTGGATTGGTTGTCTCGTTGTGGTCAGAATACTCCATTGAAGAAGAGTTGTAGAGGTCGAAGCCGAAGCCTTGTGAAGGGAACAACTACAATTGATGTGGTCATATGTCCCAAAAGTTTTTGTATAGTCCTGACCGATGTTGTACCGTCCCACAGAATCGGGCGGACACACCGAAAAAGGGTCCGTTGTCGATCCAGTGGTAGAAATGCACGTGTCTGTACAGAGTCAAGGTGTGCTCCAATGAATGTAATGGCCTGTGCGGGAGCAAGAGAAGATTTTTAAAGATTAATACGCAGTCCGAGATCGTTTAGGAGGGAGCATGTCGTTTGGATAGCCGAAAGAAGGTCCTGTTTCGATTGGGAGACCAATAGCCAATCGTCTAAGTAGGGGTAAATTTGGATTCCTTGTAGACGGAGAAAAGCACAAACAGGAGTCATACATTTAGTAAAAACTTGAGGTGCGGTAGCGAGTCCAAACAGTAATACAGAGAATTTGTACACCTCGGATCCAACAGCAAAACATAGAAAACGCCTATGTGAGGGATGAATGGAGATATGAAAATAGGCATCTCTCAAATCCAATGCGGCGAGTCCTCTCTCTTCAGCAGCGGTAGGATATTCTGAAGGGTAGTCATCCGAAATTTTCTTGGGGTAATAAATTTATTTACACCCCTTAGGTCAAGGATAGGTCGGAGACCCCCGTCCCACTTCGGAACCGTGAAGTATCTTGAGTAGAATTCGTGCATTCCTTCCCTTTGAGACAAGCGGCAAATTGTTCCTTTAGCAAGGAGTTGACGAACTTCGCCGATGAGAGATGGTGAGGGCGAAGTAAAACAAATCGGAGTCGAAGGAGGAACGACATCGAATTCAATACGGTATCCGTGTTGTAGAATGGATAACACCAACCGATCAGATGTAATGAACTCCCAAATGGGGAGTCGACTTCTCAGTCGATCCCCAAATGAGAGCGGGGTAGGTGGGGTAATGGAGAGAGGAAAGGTTCGCCCATCCCGTCAACGGTGGCATCTGTCTGACTCGAAGTAGCGACGAGTCTGCTGATATCGCTGAGCTGGTTGTTGACGTCGGCGGGGAGGTTGTTGCTGCCGGAAAGGAGGTTGTTGTCTCTGTTGATATGGAGGATGGTAGGACGGGCGAGTCCAGGACCACTTACGCTTCTGCTGAGGTTAAAGCTCCATGCGCCACGCAGTCATCCTTGACTCGTGGATTTTTTTGAGCTTGTGGTCTGTCCTGGAATGGAGGAGGCCGGTACCACCGAATGGCATCTCTTCTATACGACCCTTGGTCTCCTCCGGGAAATTTGAGTTTCTAAGCCATGCATGTCAGCGGAGGGAAACTGCGCCTACCAGGGCTCGGGAGTCTGAATCCACCACTCGGGAGTGGTGACGCGCCGTGGAGAGTTTTTGTACCGTGACATGCATGGCTTCCTTAATCAAGTCTCTCGCGAGGTTGTCTTGTGCATCCGGGAGGATGGCCACATTGTTGAGCCGTTCCATAATAAAATATTGATAACGGGCCAGCATGGCCTCGTAATTTTTGGCTCTGGCCTCTTGGGCTTTTGGCTCTGGCCTCTTGGCAGAGCAGCAGAGGCACAGGCTGGGAGAGAGTGCTGGGTGGCCAGGGGACTGGCGAAGGCAAAGTAGGAGCTGGGCAGGGGAGCAGAGGGCCAGGAGCAGCAGAGAGGAAGGGGGTGGAGCCAGAGAGGCTAGAGCAGCCAGGAGGAAGCAGCCAGGCGGGGCCACTGGCCTGAGGAACTGATAAGGCCAAGCTCAGCCATTGGCATTGTCCCTTGTCTACGTCCCTTAGCTGCGGTCCGGGCTGTCCAGAGACTCCCTTCTCTGAGACACAGAGGTTTGTTTGTTTGCTTTGTTTGTGCTTTGCTTTGCTGTGCTGTGCTGTGCTTTGTTTTTCTTCCAATTTAAATTTAAGTTTACTTTATCCTTGTGTGTGTGTGTGCAAGTGGGTTTTTGTCTGGGAGAACTGGGCGAGTGAAAGGAACTGCAGGACTAACAAGGCAGGGGATCAAGGTAAGGCCTCGGAAGGGATACCTATGGCAGACCAGGAGATGGCCTTGGCGGGAGTCACGGGTGTTGCTGTCCACTGCGAGAGCTGCGACATGTTCATCCTTCTTCCCCAGGAGAGGCAGGGATACACTTGCCCTCGGTGCAAGATGGTAACCCTGCTAGAAGAGGAGGTGAGGTGCCTGAGGGCCGAGAGAGCTCTCCAGGCCCCGCCCCCGGAGCAGCCCCCCGCTGGACAGAGGGTTGAGGGAGACCACGGGAAGAGCAGCTGCGGAGACTTGGAGGTATGTCACCCACAGGAGGAGGGGGCCAGCACGGCCTCCTCCTTCTCCTGGCACCAATCTGGAGCTGGGAAACAGGTTCTCACTGCTTGGGGAGGCTGGGGCTGATGAGGCCTTGGGGGACCAGCAGGACCCCCAGCCTGGGACATCAGGCGGCAAGGGGGCCACTGCAGGAGAGGTGAGGGCCAGGACACGGCCGCCCACCAGCACCAGGAAGGTACAGCGGCGGGTGATTTTTTTTTTTTAATAAATTTTATTGGAGTTTTTAAACTACGAACTACATATCCATCATCACAAACACAAATCAGATCTACTGGATCAGCCCCTACAACATGTCTTTTAACATACTATAATCTTATTATACTCCTTTTTATAACAATATAAAAACTTCTTTAGAACCAAGTCCCGTTTTTTCAGCCAATTCATGATATATTTTCAAATTTGATAGGAGTCACAATCTTCCTTCTTCCATAGCATCAATCCTATCTTTCTTTCTTGAAAAGTCCTGCTTCTCTTGTCCATTATTCAAGGGAAGCTTCTCCAAGTTGGGTGAAATTACATCTTTTTTCTCCTTTAATAATAAGTTTCCTCAAGACATTTCTAAACACTTCAAAAACTTATCTATTATTTTTATTATTATACAAAATAACTTCCTCACTATCAAAATTAGTAGTAACCTCAAAAAAAATCTATTTAGCATCTCAATGAGCATCCTAACTACCCTGCTTGGTGATATCTTTAAACCAATCCTCTTTAAACTCACAAATATTTCATCATAGCTTAAACTCCATTTAAATATAGTTAACTCCATATAATTTTTAATTATAAAATAGGTTCATCTATTTTCAGATATAATTTCAGATATAGTTAGGGATACCCATTTAACACTGTTTCATTAAGCTAAGTTATTAAGTCAGCCTTTATCTCGTATCTACATATCAGTCTATTTAAATCATCCCTTTTTAAAGTAGAAAGAGGAAAAACGAGAGAGAAAAATAACTCCTTACGATTACAAATAACATCCAAAACATCCATTTATCCTCTCTAATAACAGCTTAACAACTCTATTTGGTCACTATACCCTGTTTGGACATAGCTTTATATTTCATCGTAGCTTAAACCTTAACACCTACAATAAATTCCCTTATTTTCAAATACAGATGAAAACAAAAGTATAATGCTTCACCAAAAACAATAGCATGTTGTTTTCTATGTTACATATGAGCACGCCAACCTCAATGCATCACCCCTTTGTGATACAACAAGAACAGAGTTCTCCTATCTCCCCTTTAAATTTCTTCTTTACCCCTCTACCAAATATATCTGTCTTCAGGTTATAAAATCGTCTTAAATGGTTAACTGTTTTCTTTTTCTTCAGCATAGCAAGCCAGCATAGTATTAACTCCTCTGATTGTACCAGCTTCTCCAAAAGATATGCCTGTAATAAATCATGTATTAGATCGTATCCACTCATTATTTCTTGTACTCCAATTGTCTTCTTTGATGTTTTCAAATGGCCAGCTGCTTATTATCTATTTATAATCCCGTCCTGCAATAGTTCATTTGTTGTCTTCTCAGCTTCAAATTTCCCTTCTGTTTGCTGGATATTTTGCTTATTCTGCTCAGATGCGAATTGTTTGGTCAGAGTTTGATTAATACAAAAGTCAATCTTGTCAGAGCCAACTTTTGATTCCATTAGTAAACCGTCAAGTTGCTTAATTAAGACATTCTCCTGGAAACTTAGTAGGGCTTTTAAGGAATTATGTAGTTCCAAAATTATCTTTGAAAGTCTTTAGTTTCTGTATTAAACGCTTCCATCTTAGCAGTGATTTTACAGCCTTGGCAGAGGTCCGAACGCTTCAAGAGATGAAGGAAGGAAGATGGCTGGTATCTGGCATCCGTCAGATACCAGCCAGAAGATTGCGTCTGTCATACAATTAAGCATTAATTTATTAGTTCAAGCCTTGCCCTTGAAGAGATTAAAGAAAAGAGAAACTTTTGATTACTTACAAACCATTTTATCTCTCAATCATTTAAGACGCCGCGTCCAATTCCGTGGAGGGGGGGAAGAATTCTTTCCCGTCCTTCACCCAAAGGGCTTTCAGTTTCTTCTTTTTAAATCAGTTGGTAAACAATGTGGCTTTTTCCACGGGTATTATTGCAAAAAAAAAAGAAAGAAAGAAAGAAATAAAAATAATTTCCAGTAGATCTGATGGTAATAACCAAGATAGTCTATTTCTGCATGTCGAGGACTTGTAGAGGGCAAACTCCCTCCTGTATTCTTCCGGCTGAGAAGAGCTTGAATTTTCCTCAGTAAGCTCAGAATTGCTGTTCAGACACCCGCTGGGAATTTGCCAAGCAATCTATCTTCACCCCTACAGGGCTTAGACCGGGCCCCCGCCCGCAACCAGGAAGATACCAGTGTGCTAATGGAGCCCCGTTAGACACGTCTGTCTTGTCCCAACGCCATGTTTCTTCCCACGGCAGCGGGTGATTGTTGTTGGGGACTCCCTGCTGAGGGGCACTGAGGTGGCGGTGTGCCGCCCCAGCCTGGAGACAAGGGAGGTTTGCTGCCTGCCAGGCCCATGCATCCAGCATGTGAAGGACAGAGTGGAACGTCTTGTTCACTCCGGGGGTCACCAGCCGCTCCTGGTGATCCATGTGGGCACAAACAACGTGGCCAGGCAGGGTGTGGTCGGGATCACCAGGGACTTTGAGGCCCTGGGGAAGAAACTCAGGGAGCTGAAGGCCCAAGTGGCCTTCTCGTCAATCTTACCTGTCTGGGGATTTGGACCAGGAAGGGACAGGAGGGCCTCCAAGGTGAACGACTGGCTTAGGGCGTGGTGCCAGAAGGAACGCTTTGGGTTCCTCGACCACGGCACTCGTTTTCTTGTCAATGGACTTCTGGCAAGGGACGGGTTATACCTCACGAGGATGGAGAAAAGGTCCTTTGGAGATGCTCTAGTGAGCTTCGTCCGGAAGACTTTAAACTGAGCCAGCGGGGGGTGGGTTCAGGCCCCCCAGTAACGTGTCTGCACTGGACAAGTGTGGGGGAAGGATCGGGGCTCTGGGAGCAGGGTTTTAGAGATACTGAAGGGACTGACAGGACTCCTACAGAGAGGGGCCAGGTAGCAGGGAGGATGGGAGGAAGGAGGATGCTGGGCACTCCAAGGAAAGGAAACGGTGGAAAGGAGTTGAGGTGCATGTACACCAATGCTAGGAGCATAGGTAATAAGCAGGAAGAGCTTGAAGGTCTCCTGGGAATAGGAGGATACGATCTGGTGGGAATCACAGAAACTTGGTGGGATGAAAGGCAAGTCTGGAATGTGAACACAGAAGGGTATCACCTTTTTAGAAAGGACAGAAAGGGAAAAAGAGGTGGGGGCGTGGCTTTCTACGTCAGGGAAGGGATAGGATGCAGTGAGATAGAATGCAGCACAGATGAGGATTCGGTAGAGGCAGTCTGAGTTAAACTTAGGGGTTTTGAGAGGGAAAGAGACCTGACAGTGGGGGTATGTTATTGCCCTCCAGGTCAACTTGAGACCCTGGATGATGTCCTGACAGGCCAGATTCTAAGGATATCTTGGGGGAGAGACACAGTAACTATGGGAGATTTCAATCTCCTGGATATTACTTGGGAGATTCACTCGGCAGTGACAGCCAGGTCATGTCGCTTCCTAGAAGCTATAGAGGGAGGGTTTTTCACACAGAGGGTCCAAGAGGCGATGAGGGGGGGGAAACATCCTTGACTTGGTCTTGACCAATAGGGAGGAACTGATACATAAAGTACAGATTAGAGAAGCTCTGGATGCATGTGATCACTCCATCCTTTGCTTTGAGATCAGGGAACTGGGGACGTGCAGCAGGGCTAGCACTAGAAGCTGGGACTTCAAGAGGGCCAACTTTGGCCAACTGAAGGCCAGACTGGGGAAAGTCTCCTGGTATAGGTTACTGGAAGGTAAGCAAGTTGAGGAGGGGTGGATGGCACTTGGAGGTTTTGGAGGTGCAAGCCTTGACGATACCTCTAGTCAGTAAGGTGGGGAGGCGGAGGAGAGTGCCACCATGGATGCGAAAGGAGGTGGTTAGAGGGATTAGATGTAAAAGGAACCTCTGTAGGAAATGGGTACTGGGGGAAATAGACAAAAGGGTATATTGGGAGGAGGCCCGTTGCAAAGGATTCTTCGCAAGGCTAAGACTGATTACGAGCTGAGACTCGCCAAGAATATCAAGAGCAACAAAAAAGGCTTCTTTCAGCATGTAAATAGGAAAAGGAAGGGGAGACAAGTGGTGGGACCACTAAATAAGGAGGAAGGAGATCCAGTGACTGATATGAGGGAACAGGCACAGATGCTAAATGACTATTTTGCCTCTGTGTTCTCCCCAAAGCAGGACGGGGGATATCCATATAGGAGATTAGATGAGGCTGGGGACTTAGGGGCACAGATTAGAGTCACCCCCCCCCCCTTGAAGTCAAGGGGCTCCTCAGGGCATTGGACATTACAAAGGTGCCAGGCCCTGACGGGTTACACCCGAGAGTAATTAGAGAGTTGGCAGGGGTTCTCACACACCCACTGGCCTCCATTTTAGAGACCTCATGGAGAATGGGTGAAGTTCCAGAGGACTGGAGGGTGGCATCAGCGGTCCCAATTTTCAAAAAGGGTAGTAGGAAGGACATGGGGAATTACAGACTGGTTAGCCATTGTAGGAAAAACAATGGAAAGGCTCATAATAGAGAGAGATCTAGTGATGCTAGATAGGGAAGGGAGGCTGACAGCCACACAACACGGCTTCCGCAAAAACAGGTCCTGCCAGACAAACCTTGTGGAATTCTATGACAAGGTTTCGAGATGGCTAGATGGGGGGATGCAGTGGATGTGGTATACCTGGATTTCAGCAAGGCCTTTGACAAAGTGCCCCATGATATCCTGGTGGAGAAACTGAGGAGTTTTGGGATACATCAAAGCACTGTCCGGTGGATTAGGGCATGGTTGACTGACTGAAAGCAGAAGGTAATCATTAGTGGGGACTCATCGGGATGGCAGCCAGTGACAAGCGGGGTCCCCCAGGGCTCTGTCCTGGGGCCAATCCTGTTTAGTCTTTTCATTAACGACATGGAAGAAGGAGTGAACAGTCTGCTGATCAAATTCGCAGACGACACTAAAACTGGAGCAGTGGCCACAACTGAGGAGCAGCTACTCCAGATCCAAAAAGATCTGGACAGACTATGGAAGTGGGCAGGAGACAACAGGATGGCCTTCAATGTGGATAAGTGCAAGGTCTTGCACTTGGGGCATAGGAATAGGTGTCATAAGTACAGGTTAGGTGACAAGTGGCTGGAGAGCAGCACTTGTGAAAGGGACCTCAGGGTACTGGTTGACCACAGGCTAAACATGAGTCAGCAGTGTGATGCGGTGGTCAAGAGGGCGAATGCCACCCTTGGCTGCATAGTCAGAAGTGTGGTTTCTAGATCAAGAGAGGTATTACTATCACTCTACACAACTCTGGTGCGCCCACAACTGTAGTATGTCACACAGAGGTGGGAAGAGACCTGTTCTCCCCTGCAGAGGAAGGCAGGACGCGCTCCAACGGAGCAAAGCTCAGGGAGCCAAGGTTCCATTTGGATGCCAAGAAGCACTTCCTGACAGTTAGGACCCTGAGGGCGTGGAATGGGCTTCCACGGGAGGTCGTTGAGGCCCCATCGGTGAGGGTGTTCAAAGACAGGCTGGACATGCAAATGGTGGGGATGTCATGAGCAGAGCCGGCTGGTGCCAGAGGTAAGACTAGATGGCCCAGGAGGCCCCTTCTGACTTGCTCTGTTTCTATGTTTCTACGTAATTTGAGATTCAAATGCCTAGACCCGATGCGGCATAGACTTTCCTCGCGATAGTCAATTTTGCGGCTCTCCTTATCTCGTGGTGCGGTATGTCCCCTGGACTCCCTACCCTGGGAGGACTCAACCATTACGGAGTTCGGGCGAGGATGCCGGAGCAGAAACGGGATATCCTCGTCCCGAACACGATACATGGCCTCAAACCTTCTGGATGTAGCCTGGGGTTGGTTCGGTAAGTCCCAGGGTTGAGCCATGGCTTGCCTGAGTGTTGCTATCAGTGGAAGCACGATGGAGGAGGAGTGCTCTCCACACACCACGTCGTAAAATTTGTCTGTCTTCAGCCCAGGTCGCTGGACAGCATCGATGTCCAGCGACTGCACTAGACGTGCCATTAATTTCCCGAAGGATGAGTAAGATTCATCCGGGGATCCCGGGCCTTGAGCCATGACAAGAGTGTCCAGCGATGTCGAATCCATCCCCGAATCCGGCCTGATGTATGGGGGCGCAGAGGAGGAGGATTCAGCTGGCGACATTGACGCCATGCTCTCCCTCTGTGGAAAGGTGGTCGCACGCCTCAGAGCCGACAAGGTCGGGCGGTCCCAAGGGGAGAAGCTCCCTGAAACCTGGTAACGGCCCACCGAGTGGTAGTCAGGCCATCCTAGCCTAGGGTACCAATCTGGGGAGCTGCGCTCCGAAGATCTGCTCCTTCTGCGGCAGGGAGACATTTGTGTCTCAACATCACGCCCCATAGTGGGCATTGGAGTCGGTGACCTGGCTCGTGGGGGGGAGTCTTGGATTTCCCCATCGGAGCTTGGTTCTCTTGGAAGAGAGAGCGGTTCTGGCGTCGGTTCTGCCTGGCGCCTGGGCAAGCCTGGAGGAGTCACCCGCATTGCCTCCTGCAAGGTCGGACCCGGTGGCATCAGTACCGTGATGGCTGTAGGTACGGAAGGTGTGGAAGATCCCGAATCCCGGTGTCGGGACCGCTCCGGATCCTTAGCCTTCTTGGGCTTCTCCACCTTACCACGTCTGGGTTTTTTGTGCCCAGATGATTTTTCAGACTCTGCATGCTTTCTCTTCTCTGATTTCTTTTTGGAAGCAGAGGCAGGCTGGTCCTTTGGTGCTGTTGCAGCTTCGTCCGAAGCGTGTACAGATCGGGCCTTGGTGGCAGGGGCTGGAGGAGCAGGTGGAGTCGCTCAAGAGGCCATGGCTGCAGTCAAAGCAGCCCGGAAGACCAGGGGGTCAGATTGTAGAAGGGCGTGGTCCCACAACAACCTCCTGAGACGATTGTCCCGGTTCTTCCTGGCCTGCTTGGAGAAGGCCAGGCAATGGGAGCATTTGTCTGTTCTATGCCCCTCTCCCAGGTAAAGGAGGCATAGATTGTGAGGATCTGCGGGTTACATTTTAGATCCGCAGTCCACACATTTGTGGAATGCCATCCGTTGAGCCATCATGTTGGAAAAAGAAGAAAAGAGAGACAATATAGAGGGTAAGTATATATTTTTGGTTTTTGGTTATTGTTTTGAAAGAAGAATGAGAGGACAAAAAGTAGTGAAGATAACTATAAGAACAACTAACAACTATTGGGATAGTGAACTTGGAAATAGTGAATTAACAGCAAGATCGAAGCGAGCAAGAAGCAGAGAAATAGTCAAGGCGAGAGCGTAAGTGGCACGATGAATGGCGGTCGCAAAGACTGAACAAAATGGTGGATGCTCCGCTCTATATAGGCCATGGGGGAGGGGAGCAGAGCGTTCCCACTAAAAGTCGTTAGCTTTCAATCTTCCGGCCTAAGGCACTGCACAACACCCATATGTGTGATGCACAGAGGCCACGAAGAACACACATTAGCTTTATTTTCTTCTGAGTTTAAAAAGAACCAGTGTGGACCTCAAAAGTATTTTTACAATGTAAAATACAATACAAAGATTTTGAGCACTACTTTAAAAAAAAGTATTAATCAGTAGCAGACTTTGGTCCATCTTTTTGCTAATGTGAAGAGGGACCTTCAGCTGTCCACAAGTCACATAATCTCAGCTATTACTTAATTACTTAATATATTTTTACCTTTGCTACTTGGTTCCTTTCTGAAGACTGTGATGCCCCCAAGTAGACAGAACTGTAGATTTTTGAAGTACTGTCTGCATTGTTTTCAGAAAAAGGAGGGCGTGTTAAACCAGAGTTGACTAGTTTTTCTTTCAGTGTTTGATCTTGTCCCTCAGAACTTCTGCTGCCTGATCTGTAATGAAATAAACATCCAGTTTCTTCCAAGCAGAAATCATCAGACAGAAAATAGCTGCTTGACATATTTTTAAATGGATGAGTTTTCTTAGAATTCTGAAAAGAAATTCCAAGTATCAGAACGGGGCATTTAAAAAGAAATTAGAAACTGTCCCATTGTGTATAAGAACATTCTATTCCTAGATGGATCACTGGTTCTCCATTCCTTATGCTCATCAGAAAACTGAAACAAGGCCAACAGCTTGGAATACGAGAACAGTAGGTGTAAGGGCAACAGGGGACCCTCCTGGCTGCATCCACCATGCAGCCACCATGCAGCCTTCCTTCAATAAGAGCAAACAAGAAACCCTTCCACCCTGTTCTAGGGAATGATGGAAGAGCATAGTTGAGACAAAATGTTGTAAACACTATACTGCCCTCAACTGGAGCTAGGAGAAAATATAACTGGAAAAGGACAATCTGGACTTAAAGCAGGGGGTTTCCTCTGCTTCTGGAAGGATGCAACATAGATTGGTCTGACCTTCCCTCAGAAGTGGGAATTTCCTCCCTAATCCATGCACTTGCTGAAAAAATGAGTAGAATCACAGAATCATTGAATGGTTGAGTTGGAAGGGGCCATGAAGGCCATTGGGTCCACCTTCTCTGCTGTTGCAAGACACCAATTTACACCATCCCACTCAGATGGGGGTCCAGTTTCTTTCTGAATGTCTCCTGTGGGAGAGCCTACCATCATTCTAGGCAGCTGGTTCCATTGTGAGAAAACATTTCCTAATATTTAGCCTGAATCTGGGTTGTCACAACTTGAGCTGTCCTACACTCTAGAATCAGTGAGAAGGGATCAGTGAGTGGAACAAAGTTGGGACCAAAAGGGACGATCCTACATTGTTGGGTCTGAGTAAAAAGACAGATGCTAAAACCAATGATGTTGATGATACAAAATCAAACTAGGTTCATTTAAACCCATTTTCTTTGCAGTATTTCTTTGCTTTCTATACTGAGCCCATGGCCCACCTGTTTTGTAATTAAGTAGATCATTGCTGTTGAAAGGTATGTCTTCTGTTCTAGAGTGACACTTCTGATAATGCAGCAGTATGGAGTTGGGCATGATGGCATAAAGCTATGACTCTAATTATGGTCATTGCATCAGTCTACCAATGCTTTGCTGTGTGAATCTGCTTTTTTGAAATAGGGCACGCCTTGGGTTGTAAGAATTGTGCAAGTTCTTGCTGATTTTCCTGAAGGCAGTCATACAAAGAAACAGTATTTTCCCATAGATAAATTGGTAATGAGACATGGCTACTTGGTAATTTGAATATTTGTGACCCATGGAGGGATTTTGCACCCCTTCAAATCAAGCCATCACCATGCCCATCCATCAGTCCAGAATGGATTTTTTGTAACCATGCTGGTAAAAACTCTACAACCACAGATACGGAACAGACAGATGAAGAAGCAAGCTGTGTTTATTCCTACAGTCAGTACACATGCTTCTGCCTCTTTGACGTTAGGGCTATAGAAGATGGAGCCTTTCAAGACTGCTCTACTATCTAAACTAAGGCAGGTAGGAAGAACATTGCTACTGGCATGGAGGATTCTGTGAGGAGATAATCAAAAACAGGCTCTTCAAGCCTTGGTACTGGTTGCTTGGTACAAGTTATATGGATGCCAAAGAGGATCCGAGGGAACATGCGGAAATTTGTTGAGAGAGATGTGTGCTATGCAGGTGTGGCAGGGTTCCTGCCAAAACTTCATCAATTATAGAAGCTTTCAGACCTGAGGCTCCACAAAGGCACAGAATCTGTATCTGTTATACACAGAGATCACAAAGAAGAATCTAGTCAAGCTGGCAAGAACTACCATGCCATTCAGTACTGCAGGACAATCATCACAGTTCTCTTAAACAGTGCTTGATTCATCCTAAGGACAGATCCATACTCGAATTATTTCATCTCTAGTTAAAAAAAGAATATATGCATAATGGAAAGAATCTCTTTCAGCTTCCTAAAGTTTAACTGGAATTGATTTGACAAGGTAGTGTTTACTATTTTTATGCTGAACTAAATTGTTTGATGCCATTTAATCACATAACTTTATTTTCAAAAGCCAGGACCCAAAAAGTTGTCTAGTCTCATTATTTCCTCTGCATACTGACTCTCATCTCATATACCATCTTTGAACCCCACCTTGTAGTTAAAGAAATTTAAAAAGTATGTCATGTGGCAGTGGAAAAGCAGTTCTACACTTTTTTGGTTCCCAACCAGACTTTCAAGTATTAGCAATAAGGTCTTTCAGTGTTAGAAACAATACATTCTATTGAGGTTTACTTTTCTACATTATACTAAGAAAGCCAAAGGAATGCTTTCTAAATACAGATCTGAGATGGTGGAATGTCAAACAAAATGTGGTTCATGAAAAACATTTCATTAAAAGAACCAAAGAATGCAATCCAATTAAGTGTTGTCGTGATGGAACACTTTCTGTCATTAGAGTAAGGAGATTGTAATTCCTCTCAATCCTGCATCAAGTGTTATCTCAGAATCTGCCTCAGAGAGCAGGTGGAACTTTACCAGAGTATGTGAGTATATAAACAAAGGTAGGTTGCTCACCTGTAACCGATGTTCTTCAAGTGACCATCTGTGCAGTCACACACATGGGTGCTGCGCCTGCGCAGTGCCTTTGGCCGGAGATTGCAAGCTAACGGTTTTTTTAGGCGGGAAAGCTCCGCTCCCCTCCCCCCTAGACCTATAAAAGAGTGGAGCGTGCGCCATTTTGTTCAGTCTATTGCGACCGAACGTACGCTCCCTGGCATGAATTTAACCTAGTGAACAGATGAAAGGTCAGTACTGACAAGCGAGGATGTACATCGGTACCGACAAGCTCCACCTACCGACACCGAGTGGGGCCGGCGGGCGGGTTGTGTGACTGCACAGATGGCCACTCGAAGAACATCGGTTACAGGTGAAAAACCTACCTTTCTTCGTCGTGGCCTCTGTGCATCACACACATGGGTAGAATGCCAAGCTTACCATAAAAGAGGTGGGAAGGTGTCCTTACTGCAAGACCGATGAGAGAACAGCTCTTCCAAAGGAGCAGTCTCGTCTGGCTCGGACATCAAGGCGGTAATGTCTTGCAAAGGTGCAAGGAGTCGCCCACGTAGCAGCCTTACAAACGTCCTCGAGGGACACCCCTGATGCGAATGCGGAAGAAGCAGCAACTGCCCGAGTCGAGTGGCTTCGAGGAGCCGCAGGCAAATTGAGTTTGGCGAGTTGATATGACAAGGTGATAGTATGGACTATCCATTTCGCTAATCGCTGTGAAGAAACAGGGGTTCCCTGATCTACTGTGGAATATTTAACAAAAAGTCCATTCGTACACCGAAGAGATTCTGTTCTGGATCGATAGAAGGCCAAGCAACGCCGAACATCGAGAGAATGTAGTGATCGCTCAAGAGGAGCTGTTGGCGATGGAAAAAAAGCTGGCAGAACGATGTCTTGTCCCAAATGGAAAGAGGTTGAAACTTTTGGTAGAAAGGAAGGGTCAAGTCTCAAGACAACTTTCTCCTTGTGAAAGTTCAAGTATGGTGGGTCGATGCGAAGTGCACAGAGCTCACTAGCTCTCCTTGAAGTGACCGCCACCAGAAATGCAGTCTTCCAAGACACCAGTCTGAGGTCAACCGTAGCCAAAGGCTCAAACGGGGCTCTAGTCAAAGCCTGAAGAACTACCGAGAGGCTCCAAGTCGGCATCAGTGGCCTTATAACAGGAGTGATGTTGTGAAGTCCTTTAAGAAATCTTTTAATGAGCGGTTGGGAGAATACCGGAAAACCCTCAATCATTCCTCGATGATGCAAAATCGCAGTGGTGTAAACTTTAATCGAGGATGGCTTAAGCCCAGAGCGATGAAGTTCTAGCAGAAATTGCAGAATCTGAGGTACAGTCGATTCCAGTGGAGAGAAAGAGTGGGAATCGGCAAAGGTGGAAAAACGATTCCATTTGGCTGAATAAGACCTTCTTGTGGAAGGCTTCAATGATGACTCCAGGATAAACTGGATGGACGGATCCAGGCCTGTCGGATTCGACAAATTACGGACCGACGTCGAAGAGGTAGTCGAGGCCATCAAAGACAAAGGTGCTGACGGTACTGATGAGGATGCAGGAGCTATCGAATCCGCCAGGCCGTCAGGTTCAATGTGAGCAGGTCTGGATGACGTATTGTTCCCTCCTGCTGGGTTATAAGATCTGGAAGCAACGGAAGGCAACAGAATTCTCCTTTGGAAATAGATAGAAGCATGGCGAACCAGGGTTGGCGTGGCCACCAAGGGGTGATTAGAATTCCCAATGGTGTCTCGCGGGTTATCTTCGCCACAACTTTCGTTATCATTGGAATTGGTAGAAAGGCATAGACGTGGAGATGGTTCCAAGAAATCATGAAGGCGTCCCCTAGGGATCCGATGCCGATCCCTGCCCTCGAGCAAAAAAGGTTGCATACCCTGTTGTGCTGGGTAGCGAACAAGTCCACGTCCGGGGCTCCCCAGAGACGAAAGAGTTGGCTGTATATCCGAGGGTGTAATTCCCATTCGTGGGAGAGAAGCATGTGGCGGCTGAGAAAATCCGCTTGGGTATTGTCCATGCCAGCAAGATGTACCGCTATCAGGGTGATTCCCCGCGGGATACACCAATCCCAAATCTGAAGTGAAAGCGTGACCAAGGCTGGAGACTTGGTCCCTCCTTGCTTGTTCAGATAAAACACCGTTGTCATATTGTCCGACATTATCTGAACAACCCGATGGCAAAGAATATCTTCGAAGGAACAGATTGCTTTGAACACTGCTAACAGTTCCAAGAAATTGATGTGCTCCTTGGATTCGGAATGGTTCCAAATGCCCTGTGTTCGGAGACCGTTGCAAATCGCTCCCCAACCCAAGCGGGAAGCGTCGGTCGTAACCGTCACCGATGGAGATGGTTGCCGAAAGGGCATTCCCACGGATAGATTTGCCGTGAACGTCCACCAAAGGAGGGACTGGAGAACCGAGGATGGGATTCGAATCGGTTTCGACTGCGGATCGTATTGCGGTCTGAAGGACTTGATGAACAGTAGTTGTAGCGGCCGCAGGCGAAGCCTGGCATGAGGCACCACAGCTACCAACGCTGCCATGTGACCAAGCAGGGTTTGGAGTGCACGTGCCGGTACCATACCGTCGCGACGAATCCGAAGAATATGTCGAATCATCGCTTCTTGCATGTCGCGGGGGAGGAAGGCTCTTTCCAGCGTCGAATCCAGACGAGCTCCGATGAAGGTAAGTATCTGTGTTGGAACGAGAGATGATTTTTCCATATTAATACATAGGCCCAGGTTGTCCAGCAGGGAGCACGTCAAATTGATAGAGCGAAGAAGATCGTCTCTAGACTGGGAAACCAGGAGCCAGTCATCCAGATATGGGTAGATCTGGACGCCCTGAAGGCGGAGGTAGGCACATACCGGGGCCATGCACTTAGTAAACACTCGTGGTGCCATAGCTAGTCCAAAAGGCAAAACCATGAATTCATATAGGTCGGATTCAACAGCGAAGCGAAGGAAGCGCCTATAGCCAGGATGGATTGAGATGTGAAAATACGCATCCTTCAAATCTAGGGAGGCGAACCAGTCCTCTTTCCACAGCAATGGCAAGATATTTTGAAGAGTGGTCATCTGGAACTTCTAGGTTGGAATAAAACGGTTTAGAGAACGCAAGTCCAAAATTGGCCGGAGACCACCGTCCCGTTTCGGGACTGTAAAATACCTGGAATAGAATCCATGAAGTCCATCCAAAGGGGATAATTGGCGAATAGCCCCTTTATTTAAAAGTTGTTGTATCTCGTCGAGCAAAACCAGCGAGCATGATGTAAACTTTATCAGACTCGATGGAGGGACGGTATCGAATTCAATCCTATAGCCATGCTGAATGATGGACAACACCCACTTGTCAGATGTAATGGACTCCCAAATGGGGAGCCGGCTTCGCAGCCGACCCTCATCTGAGAGTGGGGTGGGAGTTGGAGAGGAAAGCGGAAAGGTTCGCCCGTCCCGTCAGCGTTGGCGCCTATCCATATCGAATCGGCGCCGGGCCTGCTGGTACCGCTGTTGAGGCTGCTGACGGCAGCGCTGCTGCTGTTGCTGTCTCTGTTGGGGCTGCTGCCTAGCCTGGAAAGACTGTCTGTAAGTAGGGCGATTCCACTGCCACTTACGCCGGGTCTGGGGTGGTAGCTCCATCCGGCACGCCGTCATACGGGACTCATGCAGCTTCTTCAATTTATGATCAGTCCTGGAGTGGAACAGCCCGGACCCATCGAAGGGCATGTCCTTGATCCGACGCTTGGTTGCATCAGGGAAGTGGCAGTTCCGAAGCCAAGCATGCCTCTGAAGGGACACAGCACCGACGAGGGCCCTCAAATTCGTGTCCATGTAATGGCGTGCCGTGGACAACTGTTGAATGGCCACTTGCATGGCCTCTTTTAATAGGACCTTGGCCACATCTCCCTGGTGGTCTGGTAGGGTCGAGGCGACGTTGTGAAGGCGCTGCATTAAGAAGTATTGGTAACGCGCCAACGTCGCCTCGTAATTGGAGATGCACAGCCCCAGTCCTGCCGCCGTGTAGACTCTGCGGGCGAGTGAATCAATCTTCCTCCCCTCTTTGTCGCATGGCGCGGTATGGCCTCTGGCGTCCCTACCCTGGGAGGATTCGACAATGATCGAGTTCGGCTTCGGATGCTTGAGGAGGAAGGGGATGTCCTCCTCCCGAACCCGATACATCGTTTCGTACCTCCTCGATGTAGGTTGAGGGTGGGAGGCCAGGTCCCAAGGTTGGGTCATAGCCTGTTTGAGTGTTGTTATGAGGGGGAGGACGATAGATGTAGACTGTTCTCCCCAAACGACGCTGTAAATTCTGTCCGACGATGGGCCCGGACGTTGGACGGCGTCGATTTCCAGGGCCTGAACCAGCCTACCCATCAAGTCCGCAAATGAGCCGTGAGACTCATCCAGTGAGGCCGGGTCCTGGGTAGTAATGACGGCCTTGGGGGAGGTCGAGTCGATTTCAGAATCATCGGAATCGGCCATGTAATATGGTTGGGCCGATGATGAAGACTCCGGTGGTGACTGCGAGTGACTGCTGTCATGTCTGTAAGGCACCGGTGAATCCCGTCTCGAGTCCCTTGGATGAGAACGGTCCCGAGGGGGTGAGGATCGACCCCGAGGAGCCGGGTAGTACCCAACAGAATAGGGTTCGGGCCATCGCTGATAAGGCTGTTGGTACCAGCTGTCTATCGGTCTGTCAGTAGACCGGCTCTGACGGCCTCGGGGTGGAGACAGTACGACATCCACTGCAGCAGGAGACATCGGTGTAGGGGATCTCGCCTGCGGAGGGGAGTCCCGTATTTCTCCGTCTGATAAAGAATCCCTCGGAAGGGTAGGAAGTGGATCGGGAGGACGGTCAATTACGCGTCTCGGGGACCCCTTTGGGGTAACCCTCATGGCCTCTTGGAGTACAGCGTCGGGTGGTGTCGGTACCAAAGTCGGACCTGGTACCGATGGTGCTGATGAGCCCGAATCTCGGTGCCATGGGCGCTCGGATTCCTTCGGGCGCTTAGAAGGCTTTGGAGGCTTATCTTTTTTAGCCTTCTTGTGGCTGCTCGACTTAGAGGAGTCAGAATGTTTTCGTTTCTCCGTCTTTTTCTTAGGAGAAGCGGGAGGAGCCATCACTGATGAGGCGCCTTCGTCCGAAGGACGCCGTTGCTGGGCCATGGAAGAAGAGGCCGATTTAGCGGCAGTCACCACCGGGTCGGACTGCATGAGAGCCCGATCCCATAACAGGCTGCGTAGGCGGTTTTCTCGGTTTTTCCTGGCTTGTTTGGAAAACGCCAGACAATGTGCGCACTTATCCGTTCTATGCCCCTCACTGAGACAGAGGAGGCATAGCTCGTGTGGGTCAGTAGGCAACATCTTCGACCCACACTCCGCGCACTTGCAGAAGGCCGCCCGCTGCACCATCGTTAGAAAGGAAGAGAAAGGAGATAGTGCAGAGGGTAAGTATATATTTTTGGTTTTTTTTTTTTTATAGAAAAAGGAAGAAAAAACAAGAGAGAACCAACAAGAACTATACTAACAACAACGAGGAACGAGGGAGCAAGAACTGGGACAATGTCGAAGAGCTAACCAACGGATAGTCAGAGCGAGAGTGAAGCGGCACGCGGCACAGTGAACGGCGGTCGCAAAGACTGAACAAAATGGCGGACACTCCGCTATTTTATAGGTCTAGGGGGGAGGGGAGTGGAGCTTTCCCGCCTAAAAAAACCGTTAGTTTGCAATCTCCGGCCAAAGGCACTGCGCAGGCGCAGCACCCATGTGTGTGATGCACAGAGGCCACGACGAAGAACAGCTAATGCACCAGGAAAGCCAAAACATGTATAAAAGTAAACCTAAGTCTCAAATACTGGGAAAATATTTTAAAATGAACTTTGAACAAACACATCAAAACACAAACACATAGAAATCAAAAACACATCTAATATATGCACAAAGTTACTGAATGAGCACTGATTATACTGTCTCATACTGGATTCAACACTATACAGTATAGTATTATATACTGAAAGCTTTTACATGCAGAAATGCTGTGCAAGTACTGAAATATACATGGACTTTTCAATTGAAGCTGAAAAAACTTTGATTTGTATTTGAAAAACTGGACAACAAGCTCTGGTGGACTCCAAAGTACAAGTAAGACAAATGAGAGCACTAGTAGAGAATAAGATTCTTATATAAGTCTCCATTTCAACCTGCCTGTTCCTTCTGGGCCACCGCCATTGCTCCCACAGTGACCAACGTGCTCTCTCTTTGTCTTCATATTTTGCATGACGTACAGCATAGACATCATCAGATAGATCTTCTGCCTAAATGTTGAAATATCCAGCTTATAAATGTTATTAAAAGTATAATAGTAGTTTAAAAATAAACCCAATTATTTGTAGTATAGTTTGAAGAGAAGAAATAACAGGAGGGACTTCTTCAATTCACCACATTGCAATATAAATGATAGAAACTCTTTTTCAAACCCTCACCATACAAGAAAGTGTGATGGTGAAATCTTATTGCATTTGTACAGTGCTTTTAGGATAAGGCAGGTTGCTGGACGTCGTGGCGAGACGGCTGTGAAGAACAGGGGCTCTTGTAATCATGCCGGTAATTTGTTTGACAGTGAGCTGTGAGAGGCTTATCTAAGCCCTGTCGGGGCAGGAAATACAAGCCCAAGCATACTTCTGGGCAGTGTGGGGCGGTGGCTCCACATTTACTGGGAGAAACTCAGGATTTTCTCAATCGAACAATACAGGGGAGAGATCAACTCCCTGCAAGCCATAGACGACCGGATATAGCATAGTATAACAGCTTGAAGTTCATCGGATCTGCTGGGTGAGCATTTCTACTTTTTCAATATTACCCATGAAAGAACTGAAGCAGATACTAATTGGGACAAAGAAGAAAGAAAAGCCCCCTTGATGGAGGGAGGAATTCCCCCAACCCCCCTGTGGAGTTTAAGCGGTGACTAATCTAGGGGAGAGGAACTGAGATTTGGAAAATATGAGGCTGGAAAGAAAGATTTCTTTTTTCTAACCTCCCCAAGGGCGAAGAATCAGAATAAAAAAACTATTGTGGATTAAGTGATAGAAAAACTTTTACTTATCTTTGACGAGTGGACATTTTCTCTTTACCCTTCTTTGCGACATCACATAAAGACAAAATAACTCTTTGCTGCCATCCTGTGGCTATTGGATTTATAACAAGTCTCCTTCCCCTTTTTTTGGGAGATTTTTTTTCCTTTCTTCTCTTTCTTTTGCTGCCTTGCAATTACTGGCAAAAAAACCTACCATCACTATGAGAAAAATACACTCTTCATCCTCTTAGGCACCTGTATCAGCTGCTCAAAGTCCAACTCACCAGTTCAAAGCCGCAGATGCCGAAAAATATCAAAAAGATCTAAAGTCATTATGGGATTCACTTGCTATATTAGAGATGGAGAAGGCATCTAATTATCTGAGATTCCAGAATATACCCGAAGAAAAGAATCAGGACCTACAGGAATTAATAATTACCATGTTGGCAGAGACATTGGATCTGGAAAATGAAGAGGTGGACACAGACATTGACCTTGTTTATAGGGTGAATTCAAGTTATGCCAGGAAACATAAACTTCTGAGGGAAGTCCATGTTAAATTTGCAAAAAGGTCTATAAGAGAGGGCTGTACATGATAAACCGTCAAAGGTGGATGATCATCATGAGGTGACTGTTCTGAAACAAATACCATGGAGGATTAGAGAAGGATGAAAGAAATATTTATTCCTTACTACAAAGCTGACTAAGAAAGAGATCATGTTTAGGTGGCTAACGCCAGAAGGAATATTTTTCACCTGGAACTCTACAAGATACAAGCTGGACTCAATCTTCAAGGCACAAGAGTTTTATGAAAAATTTAGAAGTACATTTGAAGAGGAAGAATCGGGTGCCCCAAAAGAAGGAGGGAAAGGTGCTGAACCAATGGAACTAACAACATACCACTCTGAAGAAGGAGAAATAGTGAATACAGAATTACAACAAGAAGGACAGACACTGGAACTAAAGGAAAAGAAAAAAGGTAGAAGTGTAAAGGCGAAGCATAAATAAATATATACTTTTTAAATATGGCTTTCAAAAGGGAAGGAAAAATTGAACTGCTCTCTTTAAACGTAAATGGACTAAACAGACCTTCTAAGAGGAGAAGGATTCTCTCTCAACTTCAAAAACGAAAATTAGATATAATTTGCCTACAAGAAACACATATTAAGAAACAACATAGTAAGCTTTTGGAATGTTTAAAGCTTGGAAAGCTATTTATATCTTCCGCTTCTCAAAAGAAAAGAGGTTTAGCATTATACATCAAGGAAAAATTAGACCCTAAATACATATTAGCTGATGAGGATGGTAGGATTCTGATGGTTGAAATCACAATGAAACTTAAAAAGGTGCTTTTAGTGGTGATCTATGCCCCAAACGACCATCAGGAAATGTTTTATCAAAAATTACATGCTTTACTTTTACAATTGGACTACCAGACTGTGTGTGAAATGAGAAACTTTAATGCAATTGTGGACAAGAAAATGGACCTTAAGAGTGAGATTAAGGGCAGAAAGGGCAAGAGGATACTTCCAAAGTCTTGTTCTAATATGATTGAAGAATTCAGATTGATAGATGTTTGGAGACATAAAAACCCAACCTGTGCTAAATATACTTTCTATTCGAATAGACATAGGTCAGGTTCTAGAATTGATATGGTTTGGATAACCCCAGACTTAGTAGCAGACTTGCTAGAAGCTGAAATAGAGGCAAATGTCTGGGCAGATCACAACCCTGTAACTATATCACTGAAAGGGACAGTAAAAATGCCCAGATGGAGGTTAAACAAAGCCCTATTAAAGGATAAAAATTTAAAGTCTAAATAAGGAAATGCAAATATTCTTTCAAATTAATAAAACTGAAGAAACCTCTTTGCAAAATGTCTGAAATACAGCCAAAGCCTATGTCAGAGGGTTGATAATAACATACTCAGCAAAAATAAACAAAAGATAAAAACAAGAACGAGCTAAAATAGTAGAGGAATTGACAAAATGTGAACAAGAATTAGAGGAAGATACATCCAAAAAACCCCTTAAGGTACACATAATATTCTAAAACATAAACTGAACCTCCTGGACACAAATGAACTCACTAACCAAATGAAATTGACCAAACAGAACTTCTCTGAAAATGCTAATGGTTGATGGGAGATGGTTAGCCTATAAAGAAAGAGAGAGAGAGGGAGAGAGAGAGAGAGAGAGAGAGAGAGAAGAGACTGATAAGTAAATTGAAGGATGGAGAAGGACGACTACAAGTACAAAGTACACATATCAAGAAAATAGCGGAAGATTTCTTTGCAAAGCTATACCAGAATGATGAGATTTCACTGAGAAAGTAAAAGAATATTTCCGAAAGGGAGACCTGCCAAAGTTACCAGAGAAATACCAAAAAGTATTGAATCAAGAAGTAACCAGCACAGAAGTAATAGAGGCAATTAAGTGACAAAAGAACGACAAAACTCCTGGCCCGGATGGGCTACCAGCAGAGTTTTATAAATCCTTTGAAGGAATTTTTGCTATGCTTCTTAAGGGTATATGTAATGCAGCATTGTTAAATGCTAAAATACCAAATACTTGGACAGAAGCAAATATCACATTAATGCCAAAAGAAGACACGGAGTTGATGCAGATTCAAAATTATAGACCTATATCACTATTAAACGTGGATTACAAAATTTTTGCCTCCATAATGGCAGAAACATTGAAGAAGTATCTAACAGACTTTATTCACTCAGATCAAAATGGTTTTTTTACCTAAAAGACAAATAAGGAATAACTTGAGAACTATCCTGGACATCTTAGAGTATTATGAGATACATATGGAAAAACCAATGGCACTATTATTCATGGATGCACAAAAGGCTTTTGACAATGTTAACTGGCAATTTTTGAAGCAACAGCTAGCTCAAATGGAGTTTGGTGAAAGTTTATTAATGCAATATCAAGCATTTATCAAAGGCAGTCTGCTAGGATTATAATCCATGGAGAATTTACAAATATTATAGATATACAAAAGAGTACAAGACAAGGATTCCCGCTATCACCTCTGTTGTTTATATTGATCTTAGAAATGTTAAACAGAAATATTAGGGATGATATGGACATTAAAAGTACTAGAATCAGAGATGAAAGCTATCAACTGAAAGCATTTGCAGATGATCTAGTTTTCATAACGGAGGAACCCTTAGTAACAATGCCTAAAATCCTAAAAAGGATTGAAGAATATGGTGAGGTTACTGGGATGAAAATAAATAGAGAAAAGATGAAATGGTTAGTAAAAAATCTCACACAGAAGCAGAGAAAAACTCTGGTGGAACTTTCAGATTGTTAAAAAGGTTAAATATTTGGGAATTTATCTTACAGCTAAGTGTACCACTCTGAAAGAAGACAATTATGATAATCTACTTAAGGATAGTAAAAGTGATTTGGAAAAATGGGCTAATTTGCAATTATCCTTGTTGGGAAGAATAGCACTAGTTAAAATGAATACCAAAGCTTTTGTTTCTATTCCAAATGATTCCCATAAAAATTGATAGAAATTTTTTTGATGATTTAAATTTTCAAATCTCAAGATTTATATGGAGAAAGAAGAAACCAAGGATTAAACTAAAAATACTTCAGGAGGCTAAAGAGAATGGGGCTTTGGTCTCCCTGATTGGAGGCTGTACTATCAAGCTTCTGTTTTAACGTGGCTAAAAGAATGAATAACTTTAAGAAATAAGAGAATCTTGTATCTTGAAGGGCATGATTTGCAAATGGGTTGGCATGCTTATATGTGGTATGAAAAGGCTAAGCTACATGGCTCTTTTTTAAGTCACTACATTAGGAAATCATTAATGTCGGTGTAGGAAAAATTGTATAATAAATTACAGAGATCGCTTTCACCTATGGGAGCTCTTGTATATCCAAATGAATTGAACTTTGAAGGGATGGTAAGATATGATGTCATTTTGGATAATGATGAAGGACTGAAATTGAATCAAGAAACACAAGAACAAGGATCTAATATTTCTTGGTGACATAAGGTGCAGATACAATTGAGATATGCTAAAGACTATAAAATGTGGGGCGTTTATAAAGATTTAACAGCATTTGATCAGGTGATGCTTAAATCAGATGAGAAAATGATTAAAAGACTGTAATTTCTTACTCTATAGGAGAATGGAAGATGAACAGGTTCGGGACACTATGATGACGTTGGCACAAAACTTTGGATATAATATTGAATTAGAAAAATGGCAAAAGCTGTGGGAGAGAAATATTAAGGTAACATTAGCAACTTCGTATACAGAAAACCTGTATAAAATGTTTTATAGATGGTATCTGTCACCAAATAGATTAGCTAAGATGTTTCCAAATATGTCAAATGGATGTTGGAAATGTAAACATAAGTTGGGTACTTTCTATCACATGTGGTGGACTTGTGATAATGCAAAAAAGTATTGGATTAAAATACATAAATGGCTTAAGGAAATGTTACAAAAATCCCTAGCTTTTAAACCTGAGTCTTCTTATTAGGCATTATACCTGTTGATATTAGTAAACAAGAAATGTACTTGATTTTACATGTAATAACTGCGGCGAGGACTGCATTTGCTCAACACTGGAAAAATGAAGAACCACCCACTGACGAGCTGATCCTAAAAAAGATCTTGGACTGTGCAGAAATGGATAGATTGACTTTGTCATTGAAGGAGAAAGAAGATACTGATTTCTATCAAACTTGGGACTCTTTTTATCATTGGCTAGACAAACGGGACTTCATATAGATTTAAATATGTTTCTAAGTTATCATAAATGGAAAAAAATGTGGGGGCTGATCCAGCAGGTCCGATGTTTATGATGATTGAAGTTGTTTTTAGTCCTTCTTTGTTTTAGGGTTATTTTGAATAAAACTTATTATAAAAAAAAGAAAAGGCAGGTTGCTTACCTGTAACTGTCTTTCTTTGAGTGGTCATCTGTGCATTCATACATATGAGCACATAATGGGCTTTGCTGCAGAGTGCAAGGCCTGGATTAGAGACAAAAACTTCCAAAGCTCAGCAGAATGGAGTGGGTGGGAGCTCCCCACTTTATCCAGTCCCTCAGTACCTTGAAGATCACATAGTCAGGCAGAGGAAGGTATACCTAGACACAACCCTGGCCTCCTGCCCAGCATGAGGTGAAGACGCAAGGAGCGGTGGCCAACCCAAAGGGGAGGTCAGAAAATTGGAAAGTCTCCTGGCTTAGTTGGAAACGAAGGAAGTGCCTCCAGGCCAGGTGGATACAAATGTGGAAGTATGCATCCTTGAGGTCAATGGAGGGGAACCATTTGCCCTGTCTAAGGGGCAGGGGGAGGATGCCCTGGATGCCCTGAACTTCTGGGGAATGATGAATTTATTGGACCTATGTGCCGTCAACAACAGTCTAAGGTGTCCATCCCTTTTGGAATGGTAAAGTAGTGGAAGTAGAAGCCTCATGAGAGGCCAGAGTAGACACGTTCAACTGCCTCTATGGACAATAAGTTCTCTACCTTGGCCACTAGGGATGGTGAGGGAGAGGTACTCCTAACACGTCCTAGTGCAGGGAGGGCATTAAACTCAATCCTATATCCTGAGCAGATTATGGACAGGACCCAGGAGCCAGAGGTGATGTTCTCCCATGTGTGGAGAAATTGGGCCAGGTGATCTGCAAAATGGTGAGGAACTGAAGAGGCTGGGCTGCCTGGACATAAATCCTAGCGTCTGTGCTTGGTATCCTGGAGCTTGGGCGGGAACTGCTGGTGAGGCTGAGTGTCTTGCCTTCTGGGTGGAAGGGCCTGCCTCAGCCGGATGGGCCGGTCTGAGGAGTGGCGAGTAGGGAGTGAGGAAGACCCCTGCTTCTTGTGGGTATAGGAGTGCTGTGTGAAGCCCATGCACCTAGCAGTAGTGTGTGCCTTATGTAGGGAGTCCATATTCTTGTTTGTGTGGGTGTTAAACAGGCCCTCTTTGTCAAAGGGCAGGTACTCTATGCAAGCCCGGGTCCCCTGAGGGAGGCCCACTGATCGCAGGCATGCATGGTGGCAGATTGCTCCAGATGATGTCAAGACCTTGCCATGGCAGTCTGCCTGTTGTCTGGCTGATTCCATCTGATACTTGGATAGTTTAACAGCCTCTGATTGGATCAATTGGGCAGCATCATGGAGGTGGGCTGGGAGGTGTTCTACCAGAACACCCATCTTTTCTCCAAGGAAGACCTGATACCTGGACATGAAGGCCTTGTAGTTAGAGATGTGTATATCCAAGGAGGAGGCCGCATAGCCCTTCTTTGCTAGGCCATCCAGACTGCGCCCTTCCTTGTCCATGATCAAGTTAGGTTTAGGTTGCAGGTATAGAATTGGGAGGGATTTCTCGCACAGCTTATAGGTGGAGTCGATCCTGCGTGATAGTGAGAGTACAGCTGCAGGGGTTCTCCATGACAGCTGGGCTGTATACAGTAGGGCAGGAAGCAGAAGGAGTGAGGCTGACAGTGAGTAGCCTGAGGGCAGGGAGGCATAAACAGGATCTGCTTCGGGCTCTGCAAAAGTAGACGCCTGAACTCCCACCTTGTCTGCCATGCAGATGACGAGGTCTGCGAAGTGCTCCTCCCCCCCACCCCCAGTGACAAGAGGGTCCTGCTCCAGGGCCTGCACATCAGGGGAACAGGGAGGGGAGGCCAGAGATGGCGACCAGGACTGTTGGGGAGAGGGACTCTGACCTGACTCCCTTAAGACCAGTGATGATCAAAATTGCTGCGCACTCAATGAGATGCTGAAGAGGTCAGGCGCTGCTCTGAAGGAGAGCAGGAGTGTTGGCAGAGATGAATGCTGCGGTCCCAGGAGGAGTCCAAGTCCTCAGAGTCCCTCCTATACTAGTGTGCCCTTCGGTATCCATGGGGATCTTGGCACTCAGGGCTGGAGGTGGAGTCAATGTCCCTCTGATGGATGGGCCTTGCTGGTGTGGTGGGTAGACTGGCCCTCTTCCACGTAGGAAGATGCCTCACACTGTTGCTCCAAAGGGTGGCCTTGGTCTCGATTGGTACCGTGTGACTCTGCATGCTCCCAGTGTCGAGATTTCATGGCAGGTCGGCATCGGGGCTCAGTCACTGGTGAAGAGTGGAGGTGATCAGCATGGGGCTGTCGCCAGTAAGACGTAAGTCCAGCACGTCTGCATGGACAATAGTGCAGTGGCATCTGCATCGGGAGGGTGGTGGTAGACTGGGGGAAGGCTCCGTGGAGGAGGAGTCAGAAGAAAAGAGGTTAAGTGATTCAATGCAGCACCTCCTCCATTGCTTTGTTGTCACAGCTGGTGGGTCTGAGAAGTTGGACTGGTTGCATAATCACATCAAGGCCAGCAACCAGGACAAGGATCCATTCCAACTGGGGAAGGAGGAGCGTGACAATGGTGGGGGTCCCACAGAGATGGTGGGCCAGACAGTGAGTGTGGAGGGTGATGCCTGCTCATGGACATGTGGAGGGACTGCGGATTAGCGATTCTGGTGGCAAGGAAGGTTGGATGTGTCCTGCAGGCGATCCGTGTGTGGGGGTGGACTGCAGCAAAGAGTGTGTCCACCTAGAGAATTCATCTCTGGGGGCACAGGAGTCTGGTCTAGGGGCACCCCAGGTCTGGTGTGCACGGGCAGTCATTGTGAGGTGACGAGATCAGTGAGGGGAAGGCAGCCTAGCAACACAACGCTTCCTGAGCTTGAAGGCTGTCACAGCCCCAGATGGTCCTTCCAAGGTGGCAGAAACAGCGGCCCTCTTCCTCAATCACCTTGTTGGGCGAGAGGACTCCTCAGTGGAGGGCAGCTTGTCAGTGTCCGATTGTGAAGGTTCACCCACATTCAGGTCATGCTTCTGGTGTGTCTCTTTTTTGAATGCCTGGCAGTGCACACAGGTTTTGACCATATATCCCTTTCCCAGGCAAAAGAGGTCATGGGAATGGCTATCCGTTGCAGGCATCCGGGCGGCAAAGGAGAAGCAATGGTGAAAGCCAGGGTCAGCCATGAGGGTCAAGCTGAGGAAGCACATGGAGTAGAGGTCAGGAGCATGACGGAGAAAGAGAGGAGTGGAAAGTGGCAGGAAGCAGCCTCAGCAAGCGGGTGGAAGTTTGAGGAGAAATAACAATGAGAAGTAGAGGTAGAGGATTTAAAATTATATAAGAGGCAAAGAATAGAAAAGAGAAGAAAAACTAAAGGTAGCTGAGTGGAGAAGTTCCAATCTGTGAGATGACTGTGTTTGCGGTCGAAAAGGAACTGAGAGACTGAGCGGGACCCCTCCCCTTTTATCCAGACTTACAAAAGGGGCATGGTGGGGGTTCCCACCCACTCCATTCCGCTGAGCTTTGGAAGTTTTTGTCTCTGATCCAGGTCTCATGCTCCATGGCAAAGCCCGTATGTGCTCATATGTGTGATTGCACAGAGACCACAAAGAAGTACTACTGGAGTTAGCTGTCGTCGTCCCCCACCCCCTATTTCCAAAGTCCAGCAAGACAACCAGAAGTTTTTGTCATAAACATTTCATCCTGGTGGGTATTTTTCTGGAGTGGTATACCATCATCCACTGACTCCAATTTCAACCAGAATGTTAAAAAGTATTTTGTTTCTCATATTGTGTGAGCCACCTAGGAAGGCCACTCTGGCAGTTATGGGTGGCATATGAATAAATGAACAATAAATAAATCCCAAAGCCAGAACAGTTTAACACTGCTGTGCTGGAGAGAGGAGAGAACACTTCTTCTCTTCTCATCCTTGAAATTCCCCCAAGGTTCCCCATTCAACATGTAAAATGTATGCTTTTATTTTCTTCTAAAAAATCTAGCATGAAAATATTTATCCTCTGGATCAGGGATATGCAGCATGCATTTGCTATGTGATTGCAGGCTGTATGCACCTCATATGCTTAGCTCTGCAGTTCAAATGATCTCAGAAAAGTTTAAGAATGAAGAATTTCTTCAGTGATAAGCAGGGAAATTCTGTTCTTAATCTCTAGTCAGTGATTAGAGACAAGGGATTTAGAGGGCAATTTAATGTGCTCTGATGCAAATGCACATAAGATTCCAAGTTTGGAAGCTTACATGCATCGAATACCAGGGATACAAAAATGAGGCTGGAATCCATCTTTCTTGCACTTGCTGGATTTCTTTCCCATGCGCAACCCTGGCCAGAAGCGAGCCAAACTAATCAAGTCCATGAACACTAGGAAACACTGGTGGCTTTTTTGTACAAAATGCATAATTCAATGTACAAAGCATGCAAAGCCAGGAGGTCAGGTGTGCAGAAGCAGAACTCTACTTGCACAGCAGTGTGCAAGCTGGTCTCATGGTCTCACTTGGACATGCTTCCTGCCAGATATATGTGGCATCCCGCCTGATGTTCATGTGAACAATTGGCATGAAGCAGAATTAGGGCAAACAGAAAGTGGAATGGAATCTGGGGAGCCAAGCCAAGGGAATCCAACAGATTCCCACCACCAAACTAGATTTCTCACACTGCTATCCAATGCATGGTGCAAGTCATTGTGGCAGCAATTTCTACTTCTGCTACACCTTGCTCCCTGCATTTCATCCATCTACGCATAAATGAAGCACTGCAGAGGGGAAGTGAAGAAAGTTGGGACACCATCTGAAAAAGTGTAAGCCATTGGCACCAGCCTGTTCCCCACCCCTGCACACGCCCTTTCCTGCTCTCTGAAGGCTGATCTGCAACCTTAGAGAGTCAGCTGGTATAGTTCTTTCTGCACCAGCTGTGAGGGAGTCCAAACTCCAGGGTTACAGGACCTTGAAGATGGAGCTCCAAATAATCCTGCTATCTCCCAGATAATGCTGACAGGCACAGGATTGCACCCTTAAAGAAATTTTAACTTTATCTTGCTGGATATTTTAAGTTTGAACATTTTACATGTCTGAAAAGGGCAACCAAAATCATGAACAGGCTGAAGCAACTTCCCTAATAAAGAGAAATCACAATGTCTAGGATTCTTTAGCTTAGAAAAATGGTGCAGAAATGTAGAAAAGTATGCATGCTGTGAATGGCGAGACATTTTTCTCCATCTAATTATACTACTACAAGCTGGAAATATCCCATGAAACTTAACGGTGGGAGATTCTGACAGATGAAAGGAAGTACTTCTTCACATAGTGCTTTATTAAACCATGCAATTACTAATGCAAAAGTGTAGAGACAGCCACAGATTTAGACAGCTTTTAAAGGAGACTACACAAATCAATGGAGTGTAAGGTGATCAATTGCTACTAGTCCTAATGGCTATATACCACCTGTGGGATCAAAGCCAATATGACTCTGTATACCATTAGTTGGGAAACACAAGCAGGAGGGTACTATTTGGTGCATATCCTACTTATATGCATGTCCTACATTTGGCCTTTCCATAGAGGGCTGCTTGGTCATGTGTGAACAGAATGCTGGATCAGCTAAGATTACAGTGGTACCTTGGCTCACGAATGCCTCAGTTCACGACCAAATCGGGTCGTAAAAAAAATGTGAGAAACATTTTTACTCAGGTTGCAAACTCCACATTGGGTGACAATTGCGTCCATCCCCCCTCCCCCCCAGCGTGCCCGTGGTCGCACTCGTGTAGGGAACACGGTGTGTTTGCGGTCATGCTGGGGGGAGATAGATGGCTATGCTTGGGGGGGGGGGTGTGCAAGATGGCCGCAATCTTTGTTGTTCTTTGTCACTTTGCTTCAAATTTTTGTAATTAAAAAAATAGTTACAGAATGAACTTTATGGGGAAATTTGACTTGGCTCACAACCAATTTGGGTCACGACCAGAGTCATGGAACGGATTAGGTTTGTGACTCAAGGTACCACTGTAGTTTGATTCAGCACAGCTCACAGACATGGTATTGGGTTATGCTTTGTATGCGTGGAAGCTGTTGTATTTGGATTTACTCTGGAGTGGACACACATAGAATTGAGCTGTACTTTGAAAAGTTGATAGGAAAATGTTAAAATGTTAAATGTAAACCCTAAGAGTTACAAGTTGTGTATGCATGCATGTGTATGCATTTGTGTATGCATCTGTGCCTGCCAGGATATACCAGATGTTGGGGAGCTCTTTTACCATACAAATAAATGTTACATTTCCAATTCTAACAGAAATACCAATCTAGTGATCATGAAACAAAAGCAGTGTTTTAAGCCATTAGATGAAAGGAAATACAACTTACCTTTTCTTCATCACCATGTACACTTCCCAAAGGCTCAAGACTAACAGTTCTCCAGCTGTTAGGAAAAAATTCTTCAGTGCAGAATTATAAGAACTCATCTCTATTGCATTGTAAAAAAAATCATGTTGCTCAGTAAACCTTGCAAATACACTCATTCAGTCTAATTAATTAGTAAATCTTTGCAGGTTCACATAAATTTCTCCTTGGACCAGATCAGTACTTTATTTATTTATTTCCATACTTTGGGCAATGCTTCCTCCATGTGTTACAAGGCTGCCTGCTTATGGGTTATATGAGCTATCATTGGTTGACTGTGTAAGGAGACAACAGAATATGCTCCTCCATCTTTTGTTCCATTATTTTTAGCTTTGCTAAAAATAAAATAAAATAACTCTTATTTTTAGTTTTGCTAAAAATAATAAAACAAATTTGGTTTTGCTTCCTTTCTGCCATCAGTGTTCTTAGATCAAGCATTATATTCCCCTGCTCATTTTGTTTCGTATTTTGTCTGTTTCAAGATGCAGAATTATCAAAAGCCCTTATAATCCAAATGTATACTTAATTACAACAGATGTCAAACAAATGTTGCAAAAGTCTGAAAACAGATATTGTGATGGCTCTAAATGGGACCTTATGTTAGAAAATGTGAGAAATACCTGTTTACAGACACTGATACAATGATTATAGGCTTGATATTTACCGTATTTTTCGCTCTATAAGACGCACCTGACCATAAGACGCACCTAGTTTTTAGAGGAGGAAAACAAGAAAAAAATATTCTGAATCAAATGGTTTACTGAACTATTTAATAAACTATGGGATGTGTTGGGATCTCTTAATCCCAGTTGCTTTACTCTCATGTGCCTCTAGCATACTGTGTGCATGACCCCCCCATCCCCCACAGACTGTGCATGTAACTGTTAGGGGATGAAAACATCTTGTATAGAATCCATCTCTGCAGTCCCTTCAATGCCACATGTATTTCCTGTAGGTCTGAATAAACTGTAAGTATTCTTTTGAATATTTTTAAGAAAACTAAGATCATGTCATCCGGTCCTCTCACTTCCTGGCAAATAGATGGGGAAGAAATGGAGGTAGTGACAGATTTTATTTTCCTGGGCTCCAAGATCACCGCAGATGGGGACTGCAGCCA